>CM060330.1:58918281-58960781 GCA_030674155.1 Stramonita haemastoma
AGAAATAAACTTGGGTCGCCTCAGAGGTTAGTGCAAATGCAACCTGTATCACTTACATGTCAAATCCAAAGACACACACACACACACATACAGGATCAAAGCAAATTGGACACAAATTACTGTTAGATATCAAGAAAATCATGAAACACGCCAAAAAAAAAGTCCAAGTGAAATCTGCACAAACACTTCAGCTGTTTATAAAAAAACACAATTTGAAATGGAAATTGAAATGAAACAGGGACATCTTATAGTAAAACATGTGTACCTAGTCTACAGCTCAGCTTGTTCATTGGGGACAAAAGCAAAGACTGCATGTCTTACATACAGGAGGTGAAAAAACAAAACAACCCTGAACATCTTTTGTGCAGACCTTGCACTGCCACAGCATGGGACTGGCAACACAGCGCCCCGCACACATCACAGCAAACTATCACAAGAGTTCTGCCCCCTGCTTCAGGGCTTCTGGGGGGCGGGGATGAAGGAGGGGTCGATGTAGGTCACGTTCTGTTTGGGCGTGTACACCGAGGGCTTGGCGGGGAAGCGCGTGCCGCCGATGTCGATCTCGTACTTGGCGTCCTTCATGACAAAGTCATTGGGGCTGCGCAGCAGCTTCTCCTTGCCGTCGTCGTCGTAGTCGCTGACGTAGCCCAGGCACACCATGCGGTCCAGCGAGAAGCCGAAGCCACACGTCGTCGTCAGCCCCGCGAAGCGACCATTGCGGTAGATGGGCTCCCCGCCCCAAGGCCAGAGGTCAAGGTTGACGTCGTAGTCCTCCAGCTGGAAGTGCACGAAGCGCTGGATGACCCCGCTGTCTCTCTGCCGCTCCAGGGCTGCCTTGCCGATGAAGTCCCCTTTCTGTGGGACATACAGTGGGAAACACCAGCATCGTCAGTGTATTGTAGTGTAATTGTCAGTATCATGGTACAATCCTGCACACCATCCCTGTCAGTGTGACCACTGTACAATGCAGCACAGCTTCACTTACTTGGAGAAATCTAAAGTGCAATTCTCTTCTTTTTTTTAATTAATTATAAAGACAACATTTAGAAGTTATACACACCATTTCATTGATTCAGTAAGATTTGTAGGGGAAAAAAGTGAAAGACAATTCACTGGGAATAGTAATTCTGAAGACGGATCACCAAAATATGATGACAGTGATTTTAGTTTGGTCTTGCATTACATATCAAGTCACCTGGGACTAAAATAGGATTGATGCTCAGTCTAGCAGCAGTCCTCCCAAGCACCAAAGATCCAACATCCCCACCCACAGCTACCTTCTCCTTCTTTCTCCTCTTTGAACGCTCAGACAGTAACTATTGTTGTCTGCCACATGAGCAAAAATGAGTTGTGCTGCCGTTAAGCATCTGACAAGTCAGGCCCAGCGCAGCCAAATTCAGGTGGGAGAGAATTGTTCTCTTTCAAGTCTGTCTGAAAACAGAGAAAGAACCAATAGGGCAGAAAATAGACAATGGGGAGGTGACAGGGAGAAAAGGAACAAGGCAGACACAAAGAGGGGGACAGACAGAGGAATTTCCAGCACAGATTTTGCAAAAGGTGGGAAAGCAATTTATCCTGACAGGCCCCCAGCATCCCCATGGGGAAATAGTTATGGTATTCCACACACAGCTACAAACTAGCTCACTAATAAAAGCAAACTGCAAGCATGATTATAATTCTGACCTTGTCTCTTTTTTCCTTGACCCCCACATATCATTATGCACATAACTAAACTACACATTCATGCAAATGCCTTTACTATTACTACATACATCAAACTGGACCTTACACAGTTACACACATATCCAAACTACACATTCATGCAAATGCCTTTACTATCATTACATACATCAAACTTGACACGGAAGCCCCTTCCACACTCCAAGGGTGTCGTCTTGTCGTCAAGGTCAAGGCCCCAGTAGGCAAAGAAATTCTCAATGCGCAGATGACGGAGAGCGTAGTACCCAGCATTCCTCACTCCGTAATCCTTCCCAGCATTCATCAAGATGTCGTAGACATTCAGGGCATACTGCAACATGAAGGAGAACATTCTTTGTTGACCACATTGATGATGCAGGTTATTACTAAAACATTCTTTGTTCAATACATTGAAGATGCAGGTTACTACTAGAACATTTTTTTGTTGAATACACAGGTTACTATAACTTGCTGCTGGGGGCAAGCATATTTATGGAGGCACCCATCTCCTCTCCCTCACTGCTTTACCTTTCCTTCCCTAAAAAAAAAGCAGGCACCCATTTACAGCTGGGTGGACAAGGGGACTGAACTGAAGCCAAGGGGCAATTAACAGTCACCCATCACACACAGAAACAGACAGACAGACAGACAGACAGCCACACACACTAACCTCAGAAGGGATGTAGAGGATGAATCCATCCTCCCCGGTGTGGGTCAGACAGACAGACAGACAGACAGACAGACAGACAGACAGACAGCCACACACACTAACCTCAGAAGGGATGTAGAGGATGAATCCGTCCTCCCCGGTGTGGGTCAGCCTCATGGCCCACACCCCGCTGGCGTTGCCCACGTCCATGCGGGTGCAGGACATGGGGCGGAAGTCGGAGCGCGAGGTGGAGATGTCGGAGACGTCGGCCAGCAGCTGCTGGGCGTGGGGCCCGATGATGTTGATGCCGGAGAACATGGACGTCACGTCGCGCAGGTGAACCGACCCGTCCACAGGCATGTGGCGCGTCAGCCATGCCCACGCCCGTGACTGCTGAGTGGCCGGGCAGATCATGAAGAACCTGAAACAATCAACACAGGTGTGGTGATACACAGTCAGGCATAAAAGCTTGGCACTGAACGTCATCTTGGACAGAAGGTCCTCTTGTCTGCCTTTAGATGAGGACATCATGAAGCTAAAATTCTGAACAAAATGAGCTATACCATCACAGACAAAACGCAAACCTCTGTTCTTCAGTCTCTAGGAGGATGCATCAGCAGGCAGATGGTAGTTACAAATTTACAAAAGCAGGCACAGACACAGACAGACACACAGACAGACATACAGACAGACACACAGACAGATACACACAAACACACACACACACATTTAACCACTACTTAAGTCTTACAGATAGACAACCAATTCACTTCTTCTTCACCTATGAATTGTGAAAAAAAGACAGGGGAGTCACACTATGGCAAACAGAAATCTGCCCAAACTGTCAATGACCACACACCACCACACTACACTCTCCCTTTCTCTAGCAGTGTGACAGGGGGTTACCTGTTGTGACTCAGGCGAGCGATGGTGGTGTCGTTTTCGTAGCCTCCATGTTCGTTCTGCATGCCGGTGTGGACGATGGTGCCGATGTCTACATCCACGTCATTGGAGCACAGGTTCTGCAGGAAGCCCACCACCTCGTCACTGGCCGACTGAAATACACCACCCCCACAAAAAATAGGTCACTTTGTACATCACTGGAAAAGGGAAAGGTAATCAGTGACTGATGTTTGAACATAACCACAGATGATAAATGTCACATCACTGTCTGATTAACAAAACCACTTATGACAAATGAAATGTTACATCCCTGATTGATAAACAAAACCAAAGATGACAAACGTCACAAATGAGCAAAAAGACAGAGCAGAAATAACCAACATGCAAACAGTTCAGGAAACAGCCCTGCATTTTTCAGGCAGTGTGTTGTGGGCAAGTTGAACTTGGTGGAGCCCACCCCTCTCCCCACTGCAGGGTGCATGCTGGGTCTATCACCTGCCATAGCTGGCCTGCTCTTGTACAAAATGGCTTAACATAACTGTGCACAAAATCCTCTGCATACATTCACACATGTATCTGTAGGACGGTCTTTGAGGAGTGGGGTCAGTGCTAATGCTACAAGCTTTTCTTCCCCTTGTTTTCTTTTTTAAAAATATTTATTCTTTGAATGACTTAGTTTGGATTGTTTCAACTTTTTGACATTGTAAAGTATATAAAAGCACAAACTGGACACAAAAAACCCATAACAAAAATCACAAAATGAATGTGTGTTTGTGTGTGTGTGTGTGTGTGTGTGTGCATGTGCATGTGTGTGTGTGTTTGTGTTTGTGTGTGTGCGTGCATGTGTGCATACGTGCATGGGTGCATGCATGTTTGTTTCTTTTTGTTGTTGTTTTTCTTTGCTCCATGAGAAAAAGTGGCCCATAATATTTTCTTCACTTCACAAAAACAATGTAAAACCTCATTGTAGACAATAACCCATATGGTCATAGATAGAGGAAACTTGAGTTGACCAACACTGACTGGGGTACATCATAAAAATCCTTTCCTAAGGGACTTCAGGAGATGTGTAGATAATGATGTACATGGCTACAAATCTGCTGGGAAAAATCACTTTGGGAACAGTTACCGTGGATACAATTGTGGATTATAGATATATCTGTTCACACCATCAGCTTACATGGATCTGGATTACTGGTCGTCAGCAGCAGCAACAGCAACAACGACAAAAACAACAGCAACAACAAAGCGACGGCTGTGAATGCATACACATCATTATTACTGTGTCTTTCACACTCCCTGTACATTCAACACAAACTTCAGATCTAGAGGTGCAAATACACTTAGCTACTGCAGTGAGGAAGAACATTAACAACTTTTCCTTTGTCTGTTCAAACTGAACATGAACAGTGACCAAAGCATTATTCCAATGTTGGGGGGGGGTATGCATTTTCCAATGTTGTTTTCCCATTCTAATGAATGATTATGCAAAGTCCAAAGCCTATTTTCATTAATCACAGCATTACTGGTAATGATATAATGATGACAATAATCACAATACTAGTGGTAATGACATAATGATGACAATAATCACAATACTACTGATAATGACATAATGAAGGTGATGACAAATGATTTGTTGCAGCAGGCAAGGCACACTGAACTACACATCATGATTCATTTCGTTGAAGATAATCTGTGGCAGCCCACTTTCAACCATCACAAAATAATACTAACAATGCAGTCAAGGTTGCTGTTCTACTAACATGCCAACAGACATTCTGAAGAAGCGTCACTGTGTATACATACAAAACTTGGAAGAAGAGACAACAACAACAACAACAACAACATTCACTGCACAAAGCTCACATGTGTTGGAAACAGTAACAAAGGGAACATGGCCTCACACAACAGAGTAAAACTGTCCTGACTCTGTAAATTCAAAGACAGATTGCTCTTGTTTCTTTTGTAGGTTTTTTTTAAACCTATGAGTCATGAACTAGGTTTCAAAGAGAAAATGCCAGGGTCAAGTTTCACTACGCCCCATGTATAGGTGGCGCTGCTCTTGTGGTGACAGCGCTCTCCCCGGGAAGAGCAGCCAAATTTCACGCAGAGAAATCTATCGTGACTTAAAGTGCTATGAAATAAAATAAAATGAAATGTCCCTCTACAGTTGGAAAAATGTACTCGTAACATGTGTGCCTAGAAAGTACAAATTTTCTGAAGAAAAAGAAAAGTTAAAGAATGCAATAAGGGTTATTGATGTTAGAACAAGATAGAAATGAAGTATGAGTTGTTCAGCATGCTGTCAGTTAGGCAAAAGACAAGATCAACTTTACACAGTCTGACATCAGCAGCAGCAGTGAGTAGGTTACAAGAACTGTACCATACACCATGAGGTCAGTTGGTTATTCTATATCAAATAAAACAAACAAACATGCAGTGTGAACCCACTGTCTATTTTTTCTTTCATCCCAACATTCATGAGATTCTTTTTAAAAATATGATAGAGGGTCTTTTGTTTTGTCTTGTTTAAAGAATAGAAAATAAATGAATAAAAACTACAAAGCACACAAAGATCGCATGCTCAGTCATGCTCATGTATTTGAAGTTCTGTATTTTGTGTGTGTTCGTGTGTGTCTTCAATTTAACGTCTATCCACTAAAAAGTGATTTTAGACAAATGATTGGGAAGGAAAAGAGATTAAAAAAAAAAAAAAAAAAGTTGGTGTGTTTGTGTGGACAGGTGAATGGAGGATAATAGAAAAAACAACAACAAAACAGGTCTAAACATCAGAAACTGCTTGAACTATACATACTAAAAGATAACAAATAGAAGCAAGTGAACTTGAGTAAGATAAATGCTGCAATATATATATATATATATATATATATATATATATATATATATATATATATATATATATATATATAATATACATACATACATATATATATATATATATATATATGTGTGTGTGTGTGTGTGTGTAAGTGACTGTGTGTGACTGTGTATG
Organism: Stramonita haemastoma; assembly: GCA_030674155.1. NCBI lineage: Eukaryota > Metazoa > Mollusca > Gastropoda > Neogastropoda > Muricidae > Stramonita > Stramonita haemastoma. The sequence continues at coordinate 58,924,548 of CM060330.1, forward strand.
TGTGACTGTGTGTGTGTGACTGTGTGTGTGTGTGTGTGTGTGTGTTGTGTGTGTGTGTGTGTGTGTGTGTGTGTGTGTGTGTGTGCATTTTACTTTTATTTTATTTACTCTTTTATATCGAGGATAATGGAATAAGCACTCATGTGCTTTTTTACATCCAGTCCCCGTGTGTATGCATTTTGTAAATTTTGTCATCTGTTCCCACCGGCACACAATGGCCTACTCTTACGAAAAGTGGGTTTAACGTGTGTGCAAGATGTTCTGCGTGCGTTCGCACACGGAGCCTCAGTTTATATAGTCTCATCTGAAGGACTTTTGGGGAGAGTGGAGTCAGCACTGATTTTAATTCCAAGGGAAAAATCCCCTCAACCGGGAATCAAACCCAGGTTGTCAAATTGCGAGCGCAATGTTCTGACCACTAGGCTATCCCATCATGTGTGTAAGTGTGTGCGTGCGTGTGTGTGCGTGTGCGAGCAAGTGAGCGTGGGTGAGTGAGTGAGTGCGCGCATGAGTGCCTGTGTGTGCGAGTGCATGTGTGTGTGCGTGCATGTGTGTGTGTGCTGTATTTGCACACAAATACATTATCATGTGTGGTTGCACTGTAGTAACATCGTTTCAAAATGGAACAGTACTTATAGTATGTATGTCCGCATACAGAAACACCCACAAAACTTAGTGAATCTTCTATGCCCTTTATATGACACGAATCCTTCTTTCCCTTCCCCAACAGAAAAAAAGGATAGAACATAAAGCACCGTGATTCTAGGAAAAGACCAAAAACAAAAACCAAAAACCCCAACTTTTCCCCAATCAGTACAGAAGCTTGCTACGGCTTTCCGTTTCAACTTCTATAATCTGCTTCTACCCCCGCCCCCTTTCTCTTATTACCACACCTTCTGGGCTATAAAGCAGAATCCCTGGTATGTTACCCATACCAGCTCCATTTCTGTATTCAAATTCAGAGGAAAAAAATTTACCTGTACCATCTTGAAAGATTGCAAGACAACACACATAAAACTTTTTTTTTTTTAAATGAGCAAAACACTGACAATACAAACAAACCACCTTTCTTCCCTTGTCAAATACTTCTAAAGCATTTATTTACAATATAAAATAAAAATCAAATTAATCCCAGTTTTTATGGCAAAAAAGCTCTTTCTCCTGAACATGCTTTTTTATTGCAAACACTGATCAGTTTTAGGAGGGAAAACCCCGTTTGACTGCTTTAAGGAAGGGAATGGACAGAAAATGGGCAATATCATCCGTTTTTTATCTCCTCTTTAGATCAGAATCAGAACATACACTGTACAGTGTGAAAACAAACACACAAAACAACAAACCATAACAAAACAGGTCACTACTTAATGCAATGCTCACAAAGGTGAGAGAGAACTGATGAAACTTTTAGCTTCTAGCCCAGAAGCCATGGTCATCTTGTACATCCTTCAAAAGAAAACAAACAATCCAAAATAAAGCCCAATTTCCTTTGAAACCAGCATGGTGGATAATTCTGTGATTTTCAGGCTACAAGGCAGTCTACCACCCAAACAGAAGAAGCACTGGTGTAGATATATAAGCCACTCTTGAAGGTAGGAGACAGCCAAAGCTGACAACTCTTTACAAAACAAAACCCAGCTGTCTCACTGTACAGTCATCCTGCTGTCCAATCTGGTACACATTGTCTCTTTCTATGACAGTGGGAACGGATGACAAAATTTACAAAACTACATACACACGGGGAATGGATGTAAAAAAAACAACACATGAGTGTTTATCACATTATCCTCAAAATAAAAGAATACAGAAAAAAACAGCCAAAGATAAGGTTTTCTTCTGGTAAAAGCTTCATGTTGTTTGTTCCAAGCTTTAAATGAGAACTATTTATTATTTGAGTGCATCCACCCTAAGTGTATTCATGAAATCTTGACGACAAAAACAGCATTTTCCTGTCACTTCAGTCACAACTAAAACACATACACCAATTCACAGTGTAGCTTCACCAACAATGACACAAGGCATGTGCTGATGGTTGTTTTTTTTCCAACTGGCTATCAAATCACCAAACTGGAATTCCCATCCTGCCCACTGAAGCTGTGATGTGGCAGCTGGCCAGAGACCTACCTCACCTAGGCATGACAGCATGCACTGGTGATCATGCTGAAGACTGACCCACCACACATGCAGCCGCCTTCAATGGCACACACCTTCAGGCTACTCTCAGCAACATTCACAGACTGAAGCCAATGTCACATATGTAAAAGCATAGAAAATAAATACCAAATATTCACTTGACACTTTATAACCATTACAACAAAAAACAACCCAGCTCAGCATTTAAGACAGCATATCCCCTTGTAGTACAAAAATCACAGTAGTAAAAATAAAAATAAACAGACCCAAAGCGTTTGCATACTTAACACAGACCACTGCAGAGCACAGCATATCGCTGACCACAGGTAAGCATCTAACCAAGCAGAACATGTGCTCTTTACCCCAACGCAGAGTGCAGCATTAGGACAGTGAAAGACGGTACACTAGTACATTAGCACAAGAATACTGAAGGTGAAGAGAAAGAAAGAAAGAAATAATATATATGGCAGCAGAGAAAGAGTCCACTCACAGAATAGCCGTCCACTCCCTGCAAAAGCTACAGTAGGTCAGCGTTAATTAATCTGGACACTAGCGAGAGAGAACAGAACAGTGGAGGAGAGACAGACAGGTTCCAACACGGTGCAGAGAGAGGTTAATCAGGTGGAGAACATACCGCAGTGTTGATTCCAGGATTTCTTTTTTTAAATGGGCACAAAGGGACCCTCAATCAAATCAGGGGAAACTACCCCCCCCCCCCTCCTCCCTCCTGGGCCCTTTTCCCAGTCTACAAACACACTAGGCTGGCTGCCTGTGACAATCTTGTGACATCATGCAGACACTTTGTTTGTCTCAACAATGGCAGTGAACTTGTCTGCTGATGCAAAGGATCATGCTTATTCCATTATCCTTGAATAACAGATTTTTTTCTTTTTAATGAAAAAAAGAAAAAAGAAAAGAGAAGCTGGCTCCTGTCACCAAAAAAGTGTTGGTTTGGTTCCATTCTTTATGGCAAGTTCTCACATCTCTGATCCACTGTGTTTTCGGGGGTGGGGGTGGGGGGGAGTTCTACACATGTCAATCAGATCATGACATTAACAAAATGTGCCAGAGCTGGCACAGTACCTAGAGCAGCTGTGTGATCTTGAATCAGGAAGTCTACACAGCTCAGTGCTCCTTCCTGTCAAAGTGATGCACTTTTTAAAAAACAAATCTGGCAATATGTTTTTCTCACATGATTGTTCTTGTTTGTTCAATATTTTCTGAACCCCATCTTCCAAGTTTTCACTTTGCTTTGTGCAAAGTTTTTACTTTGCTCTGTGCAAACATTTTGCTTTGGATGCAAATTTGTCATCAAAGTGTGATAATGGTGAAACAGAAATGGTCATTGGTCTGAGCTGAAGTGCTGGGCCAATCAAACACACTGACAGAAATGGTGCTTTACTAACTGCAAATGAAACACATGGCATTGCAATAGATGCATCCACTATTCACTGAATAGTTCTCTTTTCAGTGTGTGTGCCTAATGGGAGGAAGGGGTGGGAGTGGGGGTGATGTTCACAATTTCATTTGGCCAGAGAAAAAAAGAGTATACATGGGAATTCCAGAAGGCCATAGCCTAGAATCAACACTGCAGTACTTCTTCGTTAATTTCTAAATGCCACTGATTCATGACTATCACAGTCTGACCAAAACATTCATCTAATCATTTTTAGATTCATATATATATACATGTATACATAGTCAAAACAAAGGCAAATAAACTGGCATGCACTCCCAGGCCTCCTTGCTACTTGTGCACACAAGTGGGTTCATGTTGGACGTGCAAGTATGCATGCATGCATATGTATACACACACACACACACACACACCACACACACACACACACACACACACACACACACACACACACACACACACACAACACACACACACACCACAAATATTACTGTTACTGAAGAGAAGTTAAAGAAAGACAAAAACACACTTACAGTAGAAGTGAAAGAGAGCGAGAGAGAGAGAGAAAGAGAGAGAGACAGAGACAGAGAAAGAGAAAGAGAGAGAGAGAGAGAGAGATGCTGAGACATAACAAAAACAAGCAAGCAAAAAATTCAACAAAAGTACATCTATGTACAAAATCTTAAATAACAGACCTCATTCTTTCCCCATAACCAAACAAGAAGTTATCTACATATAGATAGATAAACAAAGATAAGGAAGCAGAAACAAAACTAGCCAAAATCCAGTACAGTTTGCTGCCTGAATTCAGACTTTGGAAACGAATCCTGAACAAAGTAATACAATCCTAGCAAGCCATAATGGGTCTGATAAAATTCACAAAGACACACACAGACTGGAAAAAAACAACAGCAAAACCCCAACATAACTAAAAACACCCAAACAGCTGGAGCTGCTGTACCTGAGACACCCTTACTCTTCCAAAGAAGAGTGATCTGTGTTCCTTGAAGAAAAAGGCTGTGACTGTAAGTGAAATCTGTGTTCCTTGAAGAAAAAGGCTGTGACTGTAAGTGAAATCTGTGTTCCTTGAAGAAAAAGGCTGTGACTGTAAGTGAAATCTGTGTTCCTTGAAGAAAAAGGCTGTGACTGTAAGTGAAATCTGTGTTCCTTGAAGAAAAAGGCTGTGACTGTAAGTGAAATCTGTGTTCCTTGAAGAAAAAGGCTGTGACTGTAAGTGAAATCTGTGTTCCTTGAAGAAAAAGGCTGTGACTGTAAGTGAAATCTGTGTTCCTTGAAGAAAAAGGCTGTGACTGTAAGTGAAATCTGTGTTCCTTGAAGAAAAAGGCTGTGACTGTAAGTGAAATCTGTGTTCCTTGAAGAAAAAGGCTGTGACTGTAAGTGAAATCTGTGTTCCTTGAAGAAAAATGCTGGACTGTAAGTGAAATCTGTGTTCCTTGAAGAAAAAGGCTGTGACTGTAAGTGAAATCTGTGTTCCTTGAAGAAAAAGGCTGTGACTGTAAGTGAAATCTGTGTTCCTTGAAGAAAAAGGCTGTGACTGTAAGTGAAATCTGTGTTCCTTGAAGAAAAAGGCTGTGACTGTAAGTGAAATCTGTGTTCCTTGAAGAAAAAGGCTGTGACTGTAAGTGAAATCTGTGTTCCTTGAAGAAAAAGGCTGTGACTGTAAGTGAAATCTGTGTTCCTTGAAGAAAAAGGCTGTGACTGTAAGTGAAATCTGTGTTCCTTGAAGAAAAAGGCTGTGACTGTAAGTGAAATCTGTGTTCCTTGAAGAAAAAGGCTGTGACTGTAAGTGAAATCTGTGTTCCTTGAAGAAAAAGGCTGTGACTGTAAGTGAAATCTGTGTTCCTTGAAGAAAAAGGCTGTGACTGTAAGTGAAATCTGTGTTCCTTGAAGAAAAAGGCTGTGACTGTAAGTGAAATCTGTGTTCCTTGAAGAAAAAGGCTGTGACTGTAAGTGAAATCTGTGTTCCTTGAAGAAAAAGGCTGTGACTGTAAGTGAAATCTGTGTTCCTTGAAGAAAAAGGCTGTGACTGTAAGTGAAATCTGTGTTCCTTGAAGAAACAGGCTGTGACTGTAAGTGAAATCTGTGTTCCTTGAAGAAAAAGGCTGTGACTGTAAGTGAAATCTGTGTTCCTTGAAAAAAAAGGCTGTGACTGTAAGTGAAATCTGTGTTCCTTGAAGAAAAAGGCTGTGACTGTAAGTGAAATCTGTGTTCCTTGAAGAAAAATGCTGGACTGTAAGTGAAATCTGTGTTCCTTGAAGAAAAAGGCTGTGACTGTAAGTGAAATCTGTGTTCCTTGAAGAAAAGGCTGTGACTGTAAGTGAAATCTGTGTTCCTTGAAGAAAAAGGCTGTGACTGTAAGTGAAATCTGTGTTCCTTGAAGAAAAAGGCTGTGACTGTAAGTGAAATCTGTGTTCCTTGAAGAAAAGGCTGTGACTGTAAGTGAAATCTGTGTTCCTTGAAGAAAAGGCTGTGACTGTAAGTGAAATCTGTGTTCCTTGAAGAAAAAGGCTGTGACTGTAAGTGAAATCTGTGTTCCTTGAAGAAAATGGCTGTGACTGTAAGTGAAATCTGTGTTCCTTGAAGAAAAAGGCTGTGACTGTAAGTGAAATCTGTGTTCCTTGAAGAAAAAGGCTGTGACTGTAAGTGAAATCTGTGTTCCTTGAAGAAAAAGGCTGTGACTGTAAGTGAAATCTGTGTTCCTTGAAGAAAAAGGCTGTGACTGTAAGTGAAATCTGTGTTCCTTGAAGAAAAAGGCTGTGACTGTAAGTGAAATCTGTGTTCCTTGAAGAAAAAGGCTGTGACTGTAAGTGAAATCTGTGTTCCTTGAAGAAAAAGGCTGTGACTGTAAGTGAAATCTGTGTTCCTTGAAGAAAAAGCTGTGAGTGACTGTAAGTGAAATCTGTGTTCCTTGAAGAAAAAGGCTGTGACTGAGTGAAATTGTGTTCCTGAAGAAAAGGCTGTGCTGTATAACTTGTTCCTTGAAGAAAAGGCTGTGACTGTAATGAATCTGTGTTCCTTGAAGAAAAGGCGTGACTGTAAGTGAATCTGTGTTCCTTGAAGAAAAAGGCTGTGACTGTAGTGAAATCTGTGTTCCTTGAAGAAAGGCTGTACTGTAAGTGAAATCTGTGTCCTTAAAAAAGGCTGTGACTGTAAGTGAAATTGTGTTCCTTGAAGAAAAAGGCTGTGACTGTAATGAAATCTGTGTTCCTTGAAGAAAAAGGCTGTGACTGTAAGTGAAATCTGTGTTCTTGAAGAAAAAGGCTGTGACGTAAGTGAAATCTGTGTTCCTGAAGAAAGCTGTGACTGTAAGTGAAATCTGTGTTCCTTGAAGAAAAAGGCTGTGACTGTAGTGAAATCTGTGTTCCTTGAAAAACTGTGCTGTTAAACTGGTTGAAGAAAACTGTGATGTGTAACCTTGAAGAAAAAGCTGTGACTGTAAGTGAAATCTGTGTTCCTTGAAGAAAAAGGCTGTGACTGTAAGTGAAATCTGTGTCCTTGAAGAAAAAGCTGTGACTGTAAGTGAAATCTGTTTCCTTGAAGAAAGCTGTGACTGTAAGTGAAATCTGTGTCCTTGAAGAAAAAGGCTGTGACTGTAATGAAATCTGTGTTCCTTGAAGAAAAAGGCTGTGACTGTATGAAATCTTTTTGAAAAAAGGGATGAAAATTGTGTTCCTTGAAGAAAAGGCTGTGACTGTAAGTGAAACTGTGTTCCTTAAGAAAAAGGCTGTGACTGTAAGTGAAATCTGTGTTCCTTGAAGAAAAGGCTGTGACTGTAAGTGAAATCTGTGTTCCTTGAAGAAAAAGGCTGTGACTGTAAGTGAAATCGTGTTCTTGAAGAAAAAGGCTGTGACTGTAAGTGAAATCTGTGTTCCTTGAAGAAAAAGGCGTGACTGTAAGTGAAATCTGTGTTCCTTGAAGAAAAAGCTGTGACTGTAAGTGAAATCTGTGTTCCTTGAAGAAAAAGGCCTGTGACTGTAAGTGAAATCTGTGTTCCTTGAAGAAAAAGGCTGTGACGTAAGTGAAATCTGTGTTCCTTGAAGAAAAAGGCTGTGACGAAGTGAATCTGTGTCCTTGAAGAAAAGGCTGTGACTGTAAGTGAAATCTGTGTTCCTTGAAGAAAAAGGCTGTGACTGTAAGTGAAATCTGTGTTCCTTGAAGAAAAAGGCTGTGACTGTAAGTGAAATCTGTGTTCCTTGAAGAAAAAGCTGTGACTGTAAGTGAAATCTTGTTCCTTGAAAAAAAGGCTGTGACTGTAAGTGAAATCTGTGTTCCTTGAAGAAAAGCTGTGACTGTAAGTGAAATCTGTGTTCCTTGAAGAAAAGCTGTGACTGTAAGTGAAATCTGTGTTCCTTGAGAAAAAGGCTGTGACTGTAAGTGAAATCGTGTTCCTTGAAGAAAAAGGCTGTGACTGTAAGTGAAATCTGTGTTCCTTGAAGAAAAAGCTGTGCTGTAAGTGAAATCTGTGTTCCTTGAAGAAAAGCTGTGACGTAAGTGAAATCTGTTTCCTTGAAGAAAAAGCTGTGACGTAAGTGAAATCTGTGTTCCTTGAAGAAAAAGGCTGTGACTGTAAGTGAAATCTGTGTTCCTTGAAGAAAAAGGCTGTGACTGTAAGTGAAATCTGTGTTCCTTGAAGAAAAAGGCTGTGACTGTAAGTGAAATCTGTGTTCCTTGAAGAAAAAGGCTGTGACTGTAAGTGAAATCTGTGTTCCTTGAAGAAAAAGGCTGTGACTGTAAGTGAAATCTGTGTTCCTTGAAGAAAAAGGCTGTGACTGTAAGTGAAATCTGTGTTCCTTGAAGAAAAAGGCTGTGACTGTAAGTGAAATCTGTGTTCCTTGAAGAAAAAGGCTGTGACTGTAAGTGAAATCTGTGTTCCTTGAAGAAAAAGGCGTGACTGTAAGTGAAATCTGTGTTCCTTGAAGAAAAAGGCTGTGACTGTAAGTGAAATCTGTGTTCCTTGAAGAAAAGGCTGTGACTGTAAGTGAAATCTGTGTTCCTTGAAGAAAAAGGCTGTGACTGTAAGTGAAATCTGTGTTCCTTGAAGAAAAAGGCTGTGACTGTAAGTGAAATCTGTGTTCCTTGAAGAAAAAGGCTGTGACTGTAAGTGAAATCTGTGTTCCTTGAAGAAAAAGGCTGTGACTGTAAGTGAAATCTGTGTTCCTTGAAGAAAAAGGCTGTGACTGTAAGTGAAATCTGTGTTCCTTGAAGAAAAAGGCTGTGACTGTAAGTGAAATCTGTGTTCCTTGAAGAAAAAGGCTGTGACTGTAAGTGAAATCTGTGTTCCTTGAAGAAAAAGGCTGTGACTGTAAGTGAAATCTGTGTTCCTTGAAGAAAAAGGCTGTGACTGTAAGTGAAATCTGTGTTCCTTGAAGAAAAAGGCTGTGACTGTAAGTGAAATCTGTGTTCCTTGAAGAAAAAGGCTGTGACTTAAGTGAAATCTGTGTTCCTTGAAGAAAAAGGCTGTGACTGTAAGTGAAATCTGTGTTCCTTGAAGAAAAAGGCTGTGACTGTAAGTGAAATCTGTGTTCCTTGAAGAAAAAGGCTGTGACTGTAAGTGAAATCTGTGTTCCTTGAAGAAAAAGGCTGTGACTGTAAGTGAAATCTGTGTTCCTTGAAGAAACATGCTGTGACTGTAAGTGAAATCTGTGTTCCTTGAAGAAAACATGCTGTGACTGTAAGTGAAATCTGTGTTCCTTGAAGAAAAATGCTGTGACTGTAAGTGAAATCTGTGTTCCTTGAAGAAAAAGCTGTGACTGTAAGTGAAATCTGTGTTCCTTGAAGAAAAAGGCTGTGACTGTAAGTGAAATCTGTGTTCCTTGAAGAAAAAGGCTGTGACTGTAAGTGAAATCTGTGTTCCTTGAAGAAAAAGGCTGTGACTGTAAGTGAAATCTGTGTTCCTTGAAGAAAATGCTGGACTGTAAGTGAAATCTGTGTTCCTTGAAGAAAAAGGCTGTGACTGTAAGTGAAATCTGTGTTCCTTGAAGAAAAAGCTGTGACTGTAAGTGAAATCTGTGTTCCTTGAAGAAAAAGGCTGTGACTGTAAGTGAAATCTGTGTTCCTTGAAGAAAAAGGCTGTGACTGTAAGTGAAATCTGTGTTCCTTGAAGAAAAAGGCTGTGACTGTAAGTGAAATCTGTGTTCCTTGAAGAAAAAGGCTGTGACTGTAAGTGAAATCTGTGTTCCTTGAAGAAAAAGGCTGTGACTGTAAGTGAAATCTGTGTTCCTTGAAGAAAAAGGCTGTGACTGTAAGTGAAATCTGTGTTCCTTGAAGAAAAAGGCTGTGACTGTAAGTGAAATCTGTGTTCCTTGAAGAAAAAGGCTGTGACTGTAAGTGAAATCTGTGTTCCTTGAAGAAAAAGGCTGTGACTGTAAGTGAAATCTGTGTTCCTTGAAGAAAAAGGCTGTGACTGTAAGTGAAATCTGTGTTCCTTGAAGAAAAAGGCTGTGACTGTAAGTGGAATCTGTGTTCCTTGAAGAAAAAGGCTGTGACTGTAAGTGAAATCTGTGTTCCTTGAAGAAAAAGGCTGGGACTGTAAGTGAAATCTGTGTTCCTTGAAGAAAAAGGCTGTGACTGTAAGTGAAATCTGTGTTCCTTGAAGAAAAAGGCTGTGACTGTAAGTGAAATCTGTGTTCCTTGAAGAAAAAGGCTGTGACTGTAAGTGAAATCTGTGTTCCTTGAAGAAAAATGCTGTGACTGTAAGTGAATCTGTGTTCCTTGAAGAAAAAGCTGTGACTGTAAGTGAAATCAAATACAATACAATCTACAATGTACTAAAATCATGATGATAAAACACCAGAACAGTCCTGAAGACAGAGGTATTACAATACAATCTAAAGTGTGGATCGGTGGTCTAGGTGGTCACGTGCCTTGCCTAGAAAGCAAAAAGTCCGGGTCGGAGTGTGCGGGGTTCGTACCCCGTTTGGACCCAAAACTTTTTCCCCATCCATTAGACCCTGAGTGGTGGTCTGGGCGCTAGTCTTTCGGACGAGACGATAAACCGAGGTCCCGTGTGTTACACATCACTATTTAGCGCACGTAAAAGAACCCACGGCAACAAGGGGGTTGTCCCTGGCAAAATTATGTAGAAAGAGGCCACTCTGATAGGGAAACAAATACACTTGCATGCAGGAAAAAGAAAAAAAAATGGGTAGGCGCTGCACATGTGGCGACGCGCTCTCCCCGGGGAGAGCAGCCTGAATTTCACGCAGAGAAATCTGCGTGACATAAAGTGGTACAAAATACAAAACAAAAAAATACAAAAGTATCTTACGATAAAATGATACAGTCTTAAAACAGAATATACAAATGATTTATGGTACACTTTTGAAAAAAGACAAACAAACAAACAAAAAACCACAACCACCTCCCCCCCTCACCCTCCAAAACATCAGCCAAACCCATGCATGTTTTTCAGAGTGCATCGTCCATTAAGTGAATGACTACTGCCAGCAGAGAAAACTTTTTAAATGAAGCACTTTGCAGATCAGCAGGTTATCAGAGGATGCAGAAGAGGAATGCAGAACCCCAAGTTCTCCACACCAGGCTTTCTAAGTACAGTCCTGAAGACATCGTCATGAACAAGCCAAACCCAAAAAAATCCATGCCATGACATCCAACCATGAAAGAGAACAAAGACCAGATCATAAGGAGACAGTTTACAAGTCAGGGTATCAAAGAGAAACAGAACAGAAACACTACCTAACAAGACAGTTTACAAGTCATCATACTGTGAAAACACAACAAAACACAACTTCTTTTTTCTTCAAAGTTAACTCACAAATCAGTCCTGAAACAAAAACATGACTTCTTTCTTCACTTTCAAAAACAAACGACACCCTCACCACCACCATCCCCCCTCCCTACGCCCCCAACTTGTCTTTCATACAAAGTGTGTGATGATGATGATGATGATGATGATGATGATGATGATGATGATGATGATGATGATGATGATGATCATGATCATCATTCATAGTAGTAGTAATAATAATAATAATAATACATGGAATCTGTATAGCACTACATCTTGCAAAAACAAATCAAAGCGCTTGCATTCGACCCACACACCACACAAGCAATCAGTAACTGCCTCCTCTCACCTCCAGCTCGAACTTGGCGAAGGAGGACATGTCCATGATGCAGACTCTCTCCTTGCAGGCCCAGTACTCCTCCTGCGCTGCCTCAAACCACCGCGGCTTGGTGAACGTCCAGTTCCCCCGCCTCTCCTCCGCCATCGAGGAGTCTGTGGACATAGACACATACAGTGTTGTCAGATATTGGAGAGAGAGAGGGACAGAGAGAGAGAGAGAGAGAGAGAGAGAGAGAGAGAGAGAGAGAGAGAGAGAGAGAGAGAGAGAGAGAGAGAGAGAGAGAGAGAGAGAGAGAGAGAGAGAGAGAGAGAGAGAGAGAGAGAGAGAGAGAGAGAGAGAAAGGGAAGGAGGGTATAGAATGGGAGGGACAGGGGGAGAGAAGGGGGTGAGAGACAGAGACAGAGACAGAGAGAGGGGGGAAGAGAGACAGAGGCAGAGATACAAAAGCTCACAAAACCCCAAATACCAACTTAAAAAAACCCTACAACCTAACAACTTAATAGTCACAACATACTTCAACAAGCAAAACCTCCCCAAATCCTACCTTTACCCCCCAAAAAATGACAGCACAACTCCACGAACACACCTCTCAACACTGAAACAACACCCCGTTAATTCTTGGAGACACTTTTCATACCACTGTCCTCCAGTTTGAAGTACATGGCCCGTCATAGGCCATGGTCTCCCCGAAGACGGCTCCAGCTACCTCCTGCCGCGTGTACAGGGGGGAGCAGCGCAGCTTCCTGCCCGTCAGGTATTCCTCTCTGGGGTACTTCAGTGTGGCGTGGGCCACTGCAACACCAACACCACCACCAGGTCCAGATTTAATTCACCTTTGACCCCTCTTGGGGCATGGAGGATTTCAGTAAACAAAATCACTGTACAAATAATTGCACTAGCAAACGTTTACTTTATTATTATTACATGGAATTTGTATAGCTATCTCTTGTAAGAACAATCAAAGCGCTTGCATTTGACTACAGAGCCACAGATCATGCTGCCAGGCGCAAGATCAACGACGAACAACGATGATCAATGTGTTGTCTTGTTGCTGTGTACACTTTAGAGCGCAAGCCTGTGCAAGTATGTAGGATGGCAAGCTGTTACCATGCAGCAGACCCTTCTCCACGGCACTGAATGTCCATTGGAGGCATGACCGATACGAATGTTCCATACGTGCAGGAGCACAGAACGTTGCATATACCTCAGCCCGAGCGCTTGGACTCCAACTCCCGATTTCTCAGGATGTGTCTAACACGACACCTGTGTGCATGCTGGTTTGTTATATTTTGTCATCGCTCCTACGGCACACGAGCCTACTCTTCGAAAGGTGGAACGGGTTTAACGTGTGCGCAAGATGTTCTGCGTGCATTGCCACGGGGCCTCGTTCGAGTCCATCCGAATGACTTTACAAACTACATGTGACAGAAATAAAATGTAGTCAACATTTCAACAATGTCATGGACTTTACTCTGACTATAATTGCTCAGTTCTAACCCTAACTGCCCACCTGGAAATTTTTGTGTAAAAGTGTGCACTTATACACTACACCATGGAAAATGTTATAAAAGGTAAAGTGTCCCATAACCTATGTGGTTGTAGGGAAGCGAGCCATCAGAGACCTCAGCTTCTCCTCAGCATATTGAGGGGGCGCCCATCTCCTCTCCCTTGCTGCTTTACCTTCCCTGACCCTAAAGAGGGCAGGTACCCATTTACAGCTTGGTGAACTAGACGACTGTACTGAAACCAAGGCATGCAAACAGTCACCCATCCACTTGGTAACCATGCTCGATGCTGCTTAACCTTAGCTTGGGGAAAGCAAGTGCTCTGACCACTGAGCTCTCCCGTCCCCACACACATACACACACATATCTTATGAGTCATTGAGAGACAACCCTTTCCACAATACCCAATATTCCCTACCCGCTTTTCCCTAAGTCACTGCTCTCCTCTCACCAAAGGACTCGGGCATGCGGTCCCTGAGGAAGCGCTTGTTGTTGTGGTGGCCGATGAAGCGCCGGATGTCACAGGACAGCAGGTTGATGCTGGGCCCCCATCGATGATCCACTCCGCCATGCACTTCCCGATGCCCCCTGACCCCGCAATGCCCTTAGAGTTCATCCCTGTGGCCACGTAGTAATTGTCCACCTGTGGGGCAGTTCAGTCAGTTATAGTTTTGTTCACCTGTAGGCAGTTCAGTTATAGCAGTAGTCACCTGTTGGGCAGTTCAGACATTTAGCACACTGGGTCCCTGTCTTCTCATATTGCTCTTGGTTCCTGTTAACTCCTTTGCTGCCAGACCCATTTCATGATTGCTGCTTGCCAAGGGGATTTTGGACTGGGGAAAGGGGCAATAACCAACACCAACTTACATGATTCATGAGGATTGGGGAATGGGGAAATAGCCAACACCAAGTCATCTGATTCATGAGTCAGTATGTTGTTATACTGCTCTTGGCTATCTTCAGTCCCTCCTTCACTACACCTATTTCATGCTCATTACTAGCTCTTTTCCACTAGGGATTTTGGTGTATTGTAGTGTTGTTGTGTGTTCCCCAGCTTCACACCCCAGGGTCACAAAGTAAAAATAGGCACTCTTGTCTCATTCATCATACTGTGGAATAAATATGAGACTGTGAGTACACACACACACACACACACACACACACACACACACACACACACACACACACACACACACACACACCCCTACACACAGAAGCACTGACCTCTGCAGTCTCTCCCAGCAGCCAGTTGGAGTCGGGGGTGAAGCTTTCAGGGCCGTTGACCAGCTGCCGAATCTCTGCTGTCTCCATCACGGGCATGCGCTGCAGGATTTCGTTCAGCAGGATTTCTGAAAACCAGTCACAGTGCACAGTGCAACACCACTCAGTCCACAGTGCTACATTTAGCACGTCACAGTGCACAATGCAACATCACAGTGCACAGTGCAACATCACTCAGTCCACAGTGCTACATTAAACCAGGCCACAGTGCACAGTGCAACATCACTCAGTCCACAGTGATGCATTTAGCGTGCCACAGTGCACAGTGCAACATCACTCAGTCCACAGTGATGCATTCAGCACACTCCTTCCTTTTACTGGTCCATGTGTGGTCAGCTCCTGCTATAATTAGCTAGGCTGGGCTGGGCTGGATCAATTAGCAGCTGAGAGTAGCTGAAAATGGGGGAAACTGACTGACAGCTGTGAGGTGTCCAATACCACCATCAACTTTCACCTCCCAATTCTATGTTGCTCAGAACACTTCAGCTTTCAAGAATTTTTTTTTAATTTGGGGATTTGTGTGATTGTTTGAAGTCTGTGTTATGGTGAAAGCTTGTAACAATGATGAGTATTAGTGTGCGTTTGGGGAGAGGAGGGAGGGCGATTGAGTGAGTGAGTGATGTGTGTGTGTGTGTGTGTGTGTGTGTGTGTGTGTGTGTGTGTGTGTGTGTGTGTGTGTGTATGCGCATGTGCGTGTGTGTGTAAAGTGTGTTTGTATGTGAAAGTGTGTATGTGTGTGCAACAAGTATAAGTGTGTTTTTTTGCAGAGGGGAGGAGGGTTAGAGTGGATGCAAGCATTGAGTGCATTTGTATATGGAAGTGTGTGTGTATGTGTGCATGTGTGTGCATGTGTGGTTGTTTATGTGCATACCTGCAATTACATATGCAACTGTATTGTGCATACACACTACATTATCCATGTCTAAAAGTCTATAAGAGTACTCATGAATACATTCAAATACACAGACTTCAACCAACATTCACACACACAGGTATCAACCAACATTTACACACCCACACACCCACATACACCCACACACACACCCACACACCCACACACACACACACACACATACACACACACACACACTCACGGAAGTGGTCCCAGTCCTCCTGCAGTAGCTGGAACTCAAACTTGTCCGGGGGGCCCTGGTGGAAGATGGGGATGGCGTTGGGTTCGAACCCCCCGCCCAGGATGCCGCCGTTCCACTCGCGGAAGTAGACGTAGCCGTCGTAGTCCCTGATGACGGGCATCAAGGGGTCAATGCCCGCCACCGGCTTGGTGACCAGGTAGTAGTGCTCACAGGCGTGCACAGGCACGTTGACCCGGTGAGGCACCGTCCTCTTGCCCAGCTCCCGAGACCACTGCACCCACACACACAGTGGCATGATAATTTTTTTTTTTTAACTTTTTCTTGTTACTTTTTTTAATTTATACTTTTAAAATTTTTTTATGTCATGGCAGATTTCTATGTGTGAAATTTGGGCTGCTCTCCCTGGGGAGAACGCATCACCACAAGTGCAGTGCCTACCCAATAATTCTTTTTTTCTTTATCCTGTCTGCAACAGCATTTGTTTCTCTATCGGTGTGGATTTGTTCTACAGCATTTTGCCATGGGTTTTTTAACATGCGATAAATGATGATGTGTAACACATGGGATCTCGGTTTATCGTCTCATCTGACCTCATTGCACCAAGACCACCACTCATGGTCTAATGGATGGGGTAAAAAATTTTGAACCACCGCACACTTCGACCTGAACTTTTCGCTTTCTAGACCTCTAGACCACCAATCTACCACACACACATTATGCTGAATTGAACTGATACTTCTTCTTTGACAAACACTCAGACAGCAGCCATTGTTGTCTGGCATATGAGTGAAGCTAAGTTTCACTGCCGTTAAAAGAAGGAGGGTGGCAGGATGGTCGAGACATTCGCATGCCAACAAGTAAACTGTGAGGTTCTGAGTTCAATTCCCAGCCTTGCCCTTTCTTCCAAGTTTGGCGAAAAAATAAAAGTAAATGTCAAAGTCCTTCTGATAAGATCGTAAATCAAGGCCCTGTGTGCAAATGCTCACAGAACGTCTTGCACACACATTAAAATTCATTCCACGTTTCTGAAGAGTAGGCCATTGTGTGCTGGTAGGAACAGTTGACAGAGAAAAAGAGCATGCACACACAGGTGTCATGTTCAGACACCATCCAAAAGTCGGAATGTGGCTACCTAATGGTGGGGAGGGAAAAATGGTCACTTACGCATGAATCTCATCATTGGAAAACCTTGCACACATGCATGCACACACTTCCCACCCCCCCTCCACACACACACATGAACACACACAACACAACAACACACACACACATTAACACACACAAACACATGAACACACATGAACACACACACATGAACACACACACATGAACACACACACAACACACACACATTAACACACACAAACACATGAACACACATGAACACACACACATGAACACACACACTAACACACACACACACACACACACACACACACACACACACACACACACACACACACACACACAACACACACACACACACACACACACACACACCACACACACACACACACACACAGACACACACACACACACACACACACACACACACACACACCCACACCCACACTGACACACATACACACACACACACACACACACACACACACACACACACACACACACACACACACACACACCACACAGACTGACCAGGCCTGCAGCGTTGACGAAGTATTCACACTTGATGTTTCCCCCCGTGGTCTCCACCTCTGACACGCGCGCATTTTCCGTCAGCACCCGCTCCACCCCCACCCCCTCCAGCACCTTCACACCTGGGGGATGATACACACAGGAGAAGATTGTGATGATGATGATAATCATCCCTGAAGTCAGAATACTGCTACCTTCATGATGGGCAAAAACGGTCGCATACGCAAAATCTCACCATTGGTTAATGCATGCAGAACATCTTGCGTACATGCTAAAACCTGTTCCACTTTTTGGTAGACTAGGCCACTGTGTGCCAGTGGGAATAGATGACAAAATTCACAAAACTTTTTACACATGGGGACTTGATGTAAAACAGCACATGAATGCTTATTCCATTATCCTCGAAATAACAGAATAAAATGAATTTAAAAAACCAAACCTTGGAGCTCTAGCCGAGGAGTGAAAAAAGAAGAATGATAATGATTGTAACAGTAATGATAATTATGATAAGATGCTGATCATATAAGTCATTTATATAGTGCTATACCTTGTAAAAAACACATCAAACCATGGGCATTCAAACTGTTCATATACATAACCACCATCTACAAAACAGTATCAACAAACTTGAAATTTAGGCATGAGGGGGGTGGGAAATAGCCTGGTGGTTAGAAAGTTAAGCTTTCAATATGACAGCACGGGTTCGAGCCCCCACAGAAAGCAATAGTTCAAGAGATTTTCCCCCTGGACTTAACATTAGTACCCACTTCACTCCCATGAAAATCTTTCAGATGGAACTATAGACCAAGGTCCTGTGTATGAATGCATGAGAACATCCTTAGCACATAAAATAAAATCCCATTCCCCTTTTCATGTGCTGGCAGGAGCAGATGAAAAAATCTTTAGAAGAGCTTAACCTAAGCTTGGACAGAACAAGCGCTGTGACTCCTGAACTATCCTATCCTGCCACCTGGCACTGAAGGGGTTAAGGGGTTAAGGATAATCCTGATTAAAAATGACCTTCCACCTTTGGCTTTGGCCTTTCTGGCGAAGACCATGGCCAGGTCTGGCGCTGTCAGAGCACCGTCCCTGGCACCCACAGTCCTCCCTAAGACATACAGCAACACACACACACACACACACACAAATGCAAGCATGCATGAATGTATATTATGCGCACACACATCAATAAATACAAATGCATGGGAGGCACATGCACATGCATGCAGGAGACTGGACACACACACACTCTCTCTCTCTCTCTCTCCCCCGCCCCCTCTCTCTCTCTCTCTCTCTCTCTCTCTCTCTCTCACACACACACACACACACACACACACACACACACACACACACACACCACACCAAACCACACCACACCACACCACACCACACCACACCACACCACACCACATCACACACTCACACACATACCACACACACACCACACACACACACACACACACACACACACACACACACACACACACACACACACACACACACACACATACACACACACACCAATATCGAGACGAATATTACAACAGTAAATGTCTGTGCATATTGCAATAAACAATACTTCCCATGCAATATGCCACTTTACACTTAATGTGATATGGAATGTAACAAACCCATTTTCCTTTTTTATAAATTACATGCAACAAAAAAAACCCTGTAGTTTCAGATCTGTGCAATATTACATAGAGACTTTGACACACACTTAAAAAAAGTATCCACACATGCATGCAGGCATGCACGCGCACACACACACACACACACACACACACACACACACACACACACACACACACACACACACATTATTACTCACATGCTATGTCAGTCAGTCAGTCAGTCAGTCAGTCAGTCAGTCAGTCAGTCAGTCAGTCAGTCAGTCAGTCAGTCAGTCAGTCTGTCTGTCTGTCTGTCTGTCTGTCTGTCTGTCTGTCTGTCTGTCTGTCTGTCTGTCTTCTGTCTGTCTGTCTGGTGTCTGTCTGTCTGTCTGTCTGTCTGTCTGTCTCTGTCTCTCTCGCTCTTCAGAATACGGAGATATTTTATTATCCTAAGTCACATTTTTGTAACTGATTTTGTTGCTATACAATATTTTTTGTTGTTATTATTGCTGTTGTCTTTAAGCCAACACCAAAATACTAAGCAGTTCGGCAACCCCCTTTATGTATGGGCCAATGGCCTTTATGTGAATAAATCATTTGAGTTCAAGTTCAAGTTCTCTGTCTGTCTGTCTGTCTGTCTGTCTGCTGTCTGTCTGTCTGTCTGTCTGTCTGTCCATCCCTCCCTCCAGCCTCACCTGTAAATCATCCACCCGCACATTAGGGCAGATCTCCTGGATCTCTGAGGGTGTGACGATGTGGCAATCCACCCCTATAGTCCTGCACACACACACACACACACACACACACACACACACACACACACACACACACACACACACACACACCACACACACACACACACAACACACACACACACACACACACACACACACACACACACACACACACACACACACACACACACACACACACACACACACACACACACCATGTTTTCTTTAGTTTATGCCACAACAACACTGTACACACTGTTTTTAATTATGTATCACATTATTTCATTAACAAGTAACAGTCACTGTTAGGACATATCGTATTCTGTAAACAATCAGTGTATCTATGTATCACATTATTTCATTAACAAGTAACAGTCACTGTTAGGACATATCGTATTCTGTAAACAATCAGTGTATCTATGTATCACATTATTTCATTAACATGAAACAGTCACTGTTAGGACATATTGTATTCTGTAAACAATCAGCGTATCTATGTATCACATTATTTCATTAACACGAAACAGTCACTGTTAGGACGTATCGTATTCTGTAAACAATCAGCGTATCTATGTATCACATTATTTCATTAACACGAAACAGTCACTGTTAGGACAGTATCGTATTCTGTAAACAATCTGCCAATTCAATAACAAGAGACAACAACATCAACATAATGGCAAGAGGCAGGCAACCAAAAAATGATATCAATTGACAGTTCATTTAGGTGGGGAAAGGGGGAGGGAGCAAAAAATAAAACAAACAAAATAAAAGAAAAAAATAACCAAAAGAGACACACACAACACACAGACACATACACACACTTATACACTCTTTTATACACACACATACACACACTTCTACACACTTATATATACTTTTATACACACACATAGCCACACTTATACACACTTTTTTACACACACACACACACAACACACACACACACACACACACACACACACACACACACACACACACACGTATCCCCACAGTGACAGGGCACAACTCACTTGGCTATAGAATGCTGTCTCTTCAGGTATATCATGCGATCCAAGGTGCGAGCCAAGCTGATACTGCCACAATCCTTCCACCCTGAACAATCACATCAACATCAAATCAATCTTTAAAAATACATTACCACCCTGAACAATCACATCAACATCAATTCAAACTTCAAAAATACATCACCACCCTGAACAATCACATCAACATCAATTCAAACTTCAAAAATACATCATCACCCTGAACAATCAAATCAACATCAAATCAATATTCAAAAATACATCATCACCCTGAACAATCAAATCAACATCAAATCAATATTCAAAAATACATCATCACCCTGAACAATCAAATCAACATCAAATCAATATTCAAAAATACATCATCCTGAACAATCAAATCGAACTACTGTTTCTACTGACAGCCTACTCCTGTTCTACCAATGGCATGAAATGAAATTCACCAAGCCTGCTCCATATTTTTTCAGCATGCCCCTATAAAAGAGGACTGAAGTTTACACCAAAAGAGCCACTGAATCTGATGGCACTCAGTCTTTCAGCCAGTATATATCATTATAAGTCTAAGGCAGGATGACCCTGGAGGGAGGTACCCCTCTCCAGATCATAGGGTGATTCTTTGGTGGTGCATTCCTGTCAGCCACACCTCTGGTCAGAAGACCTGCTGGACTCTTCTACAGAAGATGGGTTTATACTGGGGCTGCAAGATGCTATGAACGCATGTGCACATGGGACTTTGGTTTTAAAGTTTTATCTGAATGGAAAAAGAACCAAAAACAATGCCAACTCGGGGGTGGCAGGGAGGGGGGAGGGGGGTCTTTTTGGGGGTTATCTTTTTGTTTTTGCTAATTCCATGGTAAAATTGTTTCAAACAGATACCCTCAACAGAGGAATGGAACCCCTGCCTTCCATTACTAACACACCCCAGGGTCAATGCTCTAACCACCAGACTCTTCTCTCTCCTCCTCCTTCTCCCCCTTCCCAATCCTGCCCCTTCCTCCTCCCCCTGCAATTCTCTGGCACTTACCAGTTCCCTCCCCTTGCTTTTCCCAGTCCCTGTAGAGGGAGGCACTGTACTCCATCAGCTGCATCTCTGTGCGTGTGGACCGCATGCGGCCGATCAGACCCACCGAGTGCCACGTCGTGCCGCACGTCAGCCTGACATGACACACACCCACACACACTTCAGATTCTAGCTTACAGTCCACATGTTTTTACACAGCATCAGACCACTGCAGTTCACTGATTGATTGATCAGATGTAGTATGTGAACGTATTCTTGTCTTTGCTTAGGTTTTATCTCGTTAGCAACTTGCTCAGGGTGTTAGGTTTATCTGGATATGTTAGTAACTTGGTCACTGTAATTATGTATAATCATGCTCTAGTGCAGCTTTTGTAGAATTAAGTATATATGTATATCATAGTCCGTCCAGAAGTTGGAATGCATCTACCTTCATTGTGGGCGAAAATGGTTGCATATGGCTGATATGTAAAATCTGCAGGTTCACGAACAATGCGATTTTACACATGCAACCTTTTTTGCCTACCACAAAGGTAGCCGCATTCCAACTTTGGGAATAGGCTCTCTCTCTCTCTCTCTCTCTTTCTCTCTCTCTCTCTCTCTCTCTCTCTCTCTCTCTCTCTCTCTCTCTCTCTCTCTCTCTCTCTCTCTCTCTCTCCTCCCTCCCTCCCCCCCCTCTCTCTCTCTTTTACTTTCCCTGTTCCAGCACCACCACATCGCTCCATCCTCTCTCTCTCTCTCTCTCTCTCTCTCTCTCTCTCTCTCTCTCTCTCTCTCTCTCTCTCTCTCTCCCTCCCTCCTCCCCCCCCCCTCTCTCTCTCACTTTCCCTGTTCCAGCACCACCACATCGCTCCAGCCCCTCTCTCTCTCCCCCCCTCCCTCTCCCTCTCTCTCCCTCCCCTCTCCAGCCCCTCTCTCTCTCTCTTACTTTCCTGTTCCAGCACCACCACATCGCTCCAGCCCCTCTCTCTCTCCCCCCCTCCCTCTCCCTCTCTCTCCCTCCCCTCTCCAGCCCCTCTCTCTCTCTCTTACTTTCCCTGTTCCAGCACCACCACATCGCTCCAGCCCCTCTCTCTCTCCCCCCCTCCCTCTCCCTCTCTCTTACTTTCCCTGTTCCAGCACCACCACATCGCTCCAGCCCCTCTCTCTCTCCCCCCCCCTCCCTCTCTCTCTCCTCTCTCTCTCTCTTACTTTCCCTGTTCCAGCACCACCACATCGCTCCAGCCCCTCTCTCTCTCCCCCCCTCCCTCTCCCTCTCTCTCTCCCTCTCTCTTACTTTCCCTGTTCCAGCACCACCACATCGCTCCATCCCCTCTCGGCCAGGTGGTAGGCGATGGACAGCCCCACCACGCCCCCTCCACAGATCACCACCCTGGCCTGCTCAGGCAGCACCACTGGGGGCAGCCCCAGGCTGGAGGAGGAGGTCGATGTCGCCTTGCCCTCATCCTGCGTGGAGAAGGCTCTGGCTGTCTGACACCTCCCCCTGGACACCCCTCCTCCTCCCAGCGCTGCGTGTCGCGTCACCACAGGGGACCACAGCTTGGAGCTCAAGGTCAAGGCCAGGGCCTGGTTCAGACGTAGCCAGCTCATGATGGCTGTCTATGGTCTGTCTGTCGTTATGTGTGTCCGTCCGTGTGTCTGTCTGTGTGTGTGTGCCCGGGTCAGCGTCACGAAAAGGTTTGAAGGAGCGGGCAGTTCATGCTCTGGTACCTGTGACAACGACAAGGTGGAAAATAGGTTGTGAATAAACCAGGACAGGTGTGGGAGGTTCAGGGGGTTTTGGTTTTTTTTTAATATTTCCTCTGCTAGAGCTCCGAGGTTCACTAATGCCAGTAATGTTGAGATTGTTGTGTGTGTGACTTGTTTTCTACCCCTCTCCCTCCCTCCAACCATTCAGGTAGGCGCATTCCAACTTCAGGGATGGTGTCTTAACATGACACCTGTGTGCATGTGCTTTAAATATTTTGTCATCCGTTCCTACCAGCATGAAATGGCCTATCCTTCTGAAATGTGGAGCAGGTTTTTAATGTGTGTTTAAGATGCTCTGTGTGCAACTGCACATGGGGCCTAGGTTATACTTATAGTCTCATCCAAAGGACTTTGACAGTCACTTTAATTTTCTCATCAAATTGGGAAGAAACAAAGAGCAAGGCTGGAATCGACCCCAGAACCTCACGGTGCATTTTAACTGTGTGGATTATTCATGAATGGATGTTGTAACTGACACATCAAAATGACAGGTGTGTTTTAATCATGTAGGCTACAAATGAATGTCATAACTGATACATAAAAATCACAGGTGTGTTTTAATTAGGTGGGTCATGATTAGATGTCATAACTGACACATCAAAATGACAGGTGTGTTTACACTGTGAGTTATTCATGAATGGATGTTACACAGCTGATGAGGAATGAAAATGGCAGGTGTGTTTAAAGTGTAGGGGCTCTGAACAGTTGTTATTAAACATACGACTTAGGAGTTAGAGTAGGAAACGTTAAGAGAGGCTGGCATACATACACCTGTATTGCAATGTATCATCACAAGTGATACATATACAACAGATGGCCATTTTTGTTACACTGCACTACATAATCTAAGATTCAATGCTGTTAATAAAACAAACAAATTTATGTCTATATATATGAATTAGATATTGCATGCGAATCATAACAGAACACAAAACAATGCAACACAATGCAACACAACACACACACACAAACACATGCATTGCACATGCACACGGGTGCATACATACATGCATGCACACATGCACACACACACACATGCACGCATGCACACACACACACACACACACACCACCACACACCACACACACACACACACACACACACACACACACACACACACACAGTGCTGACTCCACTCTCCCCAAAAGTCCTTCGGATGAGACTTTAAACCGAGGCCCCGTGTGCGAACGCACGCAGAGCATCTTGCGCACACGTTAAATCCTGTTCCGCTTTTCGTAAGAGTAGGCCATCGTGTGCCGGTGGGAACAGATGACAATATTTACAAAACTGCATACACACGGGGACCGGATGAAAAAAAGCACATGATTGCTTATTCTGTTATCCTCGATATAAAAGAATAAATATAAAAAAAATAAATAAATAAAATAAACACACACACACACGCACACACACACACAGCTATCCTTTTCCAGAAAATTGGTTGATTTCTTTCTAATCCCAAGCAAGACAACACAGAGTTGATAAGCAGTTCTAAGTCATTTTCAAACACTCTGAGGTGATGCTTTTTACTCTTAAAAACAACACACCAGTCATCTCCAACATACGCAAAAATCTACAAAAACGCATGCACGCACGCATGCATGCACGCGCGCACACACACACACTTCACACTAGACACATACGTTGTCTTCCATGCATATAAAATGATATATACACTCTTAATAACTTTTTCCTCTTACTTAATATTTGTGCAACACCATCTTTTTGTTTCTCTTAATCAATTCAATTCTTCAGTTTTTTCTTTTCAGTTTTTTGAAGGGGTGCACTTCTCTCCCTCTCTTTCTCAGTCAAAATAATTACACTGTTCTCACTTCAATTCTACTCAAACACTTTATTACTCCTCAAACAGAGACATTCACCTAACCACACTTAACTGGGACAAGAACAGGCCTCGAGGACAGAAAAAGCAAACCAACCCATCACGAATACTGAACAGGCAACCTGATAACCGCCTCAAGCCAGCCCCAAAACTAATTAACGCTGTACTCCATACCCAAACACGCTCACCAGGACTCGCACAATTCACCGACGCTGGCTATCAGACACGTCCCAGTACCACACATCTGTATGAGGCCTCTGACTCCAGCGTTCCATTTTATACAACTAGCTAAGCACATGTAACAGGGAAGAGGGAGAGAAGAAAAGGGTCAGGAGTGGTCAGATGGGTTGTTATCTGGAACAGGTTTTGCTAAAGTTAGGGCTTATTCAACTCAGCGCTGCTCAGTTAGGAGGCCAGTCTTTACTGCCAGGTGATGTTTTGAATGTGAACAACAGATAAAGGACAGGAGCTGTATCATAGACGTGTGGGGGATGATAACACTGAGTGTAAGTAACACCGTGTCATTTCACGCCACGGCTTTTGTCTTCGGTGGTGTAGTGGTAACGCACACATGTATACATCACGTAACATGTACAGATCTAGAAAGCTGGAGGACAGGGGTTGGATTGATTCCTGTCTAAACAGCTACATTTTTCTCTCCATCCACTTGACTAGGAGTGCTGATCTGGGTGCTAGTCTTTCAACTGAGGCAATAAGCAACCGAGGTCCCAAGTTCAAATATATATATCTAGCACAGGTAAAAGAACAAAAAAAAACTCAGGGCAACATAAGAATAATCCTTGGCAAAATTCTGGTTATTTTTTTAAAGCCACTCACAAATGGAAATAAATACACCTGCAAAGCAGATCAAAACATTCACACCCCACCCCCTCCCTATCTCCCTCTAAAAAAAAAAGTGGGGGTTAGGGCACTGAATGTGTGGGGTCAGGCTCTCCCTGGAGAGAGTAACCTAATAACCTAGTTTTCAGGCTGACAATATAATCTAACCTGACCGAAAAAACGATTTGTATGTATGTATACCAGAACAAATAGGCTTTTAACCCACAAAGCACACTCCAATTCAAGTGTGTGTGTGTGTGTGTGTGTGTGTGTGTGTGTGTGTGTGTGTGTGTGTGTGTGTGTGTGTGTGTTGTGTGTGTGTGTGTGTGTGTGTGTGTGTGTGTGTGTGTGTGTGTGTGTGTGTTTGTGTGTGTGTGTGTGTGTGTGTTTGCATGCATGCATACATGCATATATATATGTGTATGCATGAATGTGCACATGAATGCATGCATCTGTGTGAGAGCTATCAAAAGGCACATCGGAGTGTGCATGCATGCCTGCATGCATGCATACTTGTAGGAGAATGAATATATATATATATATATATATATATATATATATATATATATATATATATATATATATAATATATATATATATATATATATATATATAATTGAAAGTTTCAGTTTTTATCCAATCAATATCAAAGAACTTGCAACACTGGCTCAGTATAACATAAGCGCAGTGCTCCTCATGACTGAAGAAACTGTCTCAGACCTGTCCGGTTCCTGTTGCGTCATTGGGGAGCTCTCTCTCTCTTTCTGCTGGTGACAAGTCCTCTTCTCTTCCTCTTTGGATTCATTCGCTGGGTATCCATAATATACCCCTCCTCCCCCCCCCCCTCCCCCAAATTATACAAAAAGCTTGATACAACACCACACACACGCACATAATGGGGACAGGATAGCCCAATGGTCAGAACATTGCGTTTGCAATTTGACGACCTGGGTTCGATTCCCATTCGAGGGGATTTTTCCCCTGGAGTTAACATCAGTGCTGACTCCACTCTCCCCAAAAGTCCTTTGGATGAGACTATAAACTGAGGCCCCGTGTGCAAACGCACGCAGAACATCTTGCGCGCACATTATCCTGTTCCGCTTTTCGTAAGAGTAGGCCATTGTGTGCCGATGGGACAGATGACAAGATTTACAAAACTGCATGCACACAGGGACTGGATGTAAAAAAGCACATGAGTGCTTATTCCATAATCCTCGATAAAAGACTGAATAAATAAACACACACACACACATCCCGTTCAAGGGATATTTTCCCCCTGGAGTTCACATCAGTGCCTACTCTACTGCCCCCAAAAGTCCTCTGAATGAGACTATAAACCATGGTCCTGTGTGCGAATGCTCACAGAACTTCTTGTGGACACAGTAAAACCAGTGGGAATGGATGACAAATTTTACAAAACTGCATACAAACAAGGACTGGATATAAAAAATAAGTGCTTATTCCATTATCATTGAAATAAAAGAGTAAAAGATTTTCTTTTTAATGAAACCTGTTCCACTTCTCAGAAGAGTAGGCCTTTGTGTGCAGGTAGGAATGAATGACAAAATTTACAAAACTGCATATACACAGGGACTGAATGTAAAAAAGAAACCACTATATGCTTATTCCATTATCTTCAAAATAAAAGAATAAAAATAACACACATGCTGCATGCACGCTCACACAGACACAGACAGAGACAGACAGACAGACAGACAGACAGACAGACAACACACACACACACACACACACACACACACACACACACACACACACACACACACACACACACACACACATACACACCCAACACGCACACCCATCAGATACCTCACTGTAATCAGTCACGTCTGACCTCCTAAGCAGACATACATATATATCAGAAGTCTGAGACCTTTAGTGCACTGACACGAGTGTCACCACATTATCAGCCTACATGGAATAGGAAAGAAAGATATATGCAAAACCTTGCACGCAGAACTGGCTTTAACTGGATGTAAAAGTAGTTATAACTGGCTGGTGCTTTATCATCTATGCTTTACCGTAAACGCTAAACAATGCAGGTTAGTTTTCTGTTTGTCATCGGTGAAAGTGATAAGAGGGCAAAGGGGTGGGAGTGGAGGTGGGGGGGGGGGGGGGGGTAATTGAAATTCTGGTTGGAAGAAGTTGGTAAGTGAAGAAAATGGGGTCAACTGGGTCAAACACTTGACCGCGATGGTGCTGTTCATCGATTCGACCCATTTCACACTTTTTAGTTATTCTTTTATTTTCAGGATAATGGAATAAGCACTCATGTGCTTTTTTACATCCAGTCCCTGTGTGTAGGCTGTTTGGTAAATTTTGCCATCTGTCCCCATCGGCACCCAATGGCCTACTCTTCCGTAAGTGGAACAGGTTTTAACATGGTACAGTATCCAAAAAGGTCTTGTGGTTTCTGTTCTTTACCGGAGACTTCTTTTAACATTTACATTGGAAGGGTTAAGTAACAGACAGCTGCTGTTTCTATTTTTCTCCCTCCTCCCTCCCCCTACATTTTTCTGGTTTTGCATTTCTATTCTCTTACTGCAACAAGCTCTCATATATATAAAATGAACATACTCTCTATAGAGACAGATGTCTCAATGCTTTTATTATTTTTCTTTTCAGTCTGCATCACAAGACTTGCAAAACAACGGATTTTCACTAAAACATTCCCAGGCACAATTGTCCTGCTGCCATTATTTTTTTGGTTTGGCTTGTTCTGGGGTAGGGTTTTTTTTTTTTTTTTTTGGGGGGGGGGGGGGGTAGGCATGCATAAACCATAAACTGGGGATGGGATAGCTCAGTGGTCGGAGCACTCACTTTCCCAAAGCTAAGGTTCAGCAGCATTAAGAGTGGTTACCAGTTGGATGGGTGACCATTTGCGAGCCTAGGCATCAGACTCAGTACAGTCCCCCAGTTCACCCAGCTGTCAATGGGTACCTGCCCTGTTTAGGGTCAGGGAAGGTAAAGCAGCGAGGGAGAGGAGATGGGCGCTGCCATAAAGACACTGACCCCTAGAGAAGCTGAGGTTTCTGACATTTTGCTCCCCAACGACCACATAGGTTAAAGGAACATTTGTACCTTTAGTTTACCTTTTAAACCATAAACTAGCACCCAAACCACTCACTACTCAAGGTAATTCCATGTAGTCTACAGCCCCACCAACCACAAAAGCCATATCAGGGCTGTTGCCTTATTCAATTTCAGTAACTGTAACTGCATTCGCCTTCAGTTCAAAATTAACACCCCTTCAAACATCTGACACTGTCAGTCTAGAGGAAAAAAAAACCCCACATTAAATAGCAAAGTACCTCGAATATTTCAGAAGGCCGATATAACCAAATCATGCAAAAGATGCCAACCATTCTGCTTAATCTATATATTCCCTGGTTACAAAAAGTGTTAATTTTTTTTTAAAAAGGGACAATAATAATTTCATTGCATATGTCATGTGCAAAATACACATAAGAAAAAGTGTCCTAATTCATATGAGCAAATAACACTGCAGAATGAACATCCTGAGCCCACCCTAGTTTTATAATATCACCTTGCTGTCACCAGAACAAAACAAAGGTAAAAAGGTATGGCAAAGGTGTCCCATAACCTGTGTGCTTGTAGGGGAGCAAGGCGTCAGAGACCTAAGCTTCTCTAGACTAGGGGCCAGCAATTTGAAGGTGGCGCCCATCTCCTTTCCCTCGCTGCTTTTCCTTCCCTGACCCTAAAGAGAGCAGGTACCCATTAACAGCTGGGGGTACTGGGGGGACTGTACTGAAGCCAAGGTGCGCAAAGTCACCCATCCCATTGGTAACCACGCTCGACGCTGCTTAACATTGGCTGGGGGAAAGTGAGCATTCTGACCACTGAGCTATTCTGTCCCCAAGAACAAAACAATATAGGCAAAATGTCATAAATGTATAAAAAGAAAACATTTGTCAGATTTGCTCCCCCCAAAATGGCAGGAAAATGGATTGGGAAGGCAGGAAATCAGCAAGAGATGTCAACACAATTTAAAAACAACAACAACAAAAATATTATTAAAAAAAAAAAGAAACAAAGAGTTTGATATTTAAAAAAAGTGGGGGGGGGGGGGGGGGGGGGGGCGGGGAAGATTTCTATCACAGAATTTCCAGACCTGTGGGGTGGGGTGCTGTTCAAACTCAAAAGAAAAGAACCCCTGGTTCTCAAGGTCTAAAGAACCAAAGGAGAAAAAAACAACATAAAACAAAATTTCATATCAATTATCAGGAATCCAATCTTTCTTTCTGCCATTCAACTTTTTTCTTATCACATGAAAATGTTTGCCCATCCTAGGGCTTCCTCAGACATACTGTTTAAAAGATAGAACAGACAAAAGCTTTTTTTTAAAACTCAGATTCTTTAAAACTCTAACTGCAGTATATTATGTTCTCACCTTAATCCAAATCAGATGCAGTATCTCTAGGCCAAACCTCTGTGTCACCACCACCACCACAGCAGACCCAAGTGGAGAGAACAATGAGGATAAGTTTACTGCTTCAGGGGCCAGTGTCAGTCACTCAGCTGGCTGGATAAGTGGGCAAGGAGCACTGACTAAGGCGGTCTTTAGTTTGGCACGCTTTTACTTTCACTGTCTCTCTCTCTCTCTCTCTGTGGCTGCTGTCACTGTGCCCATGGAATACATATTTTATACGCTCTGACAACACAACAGCTGCCTGGACACAAAAAGCAGTTGAGAGTGGAAAAGGGGGGGGAGAGAAAGGGGAGGGAGGAAGGGTCAGGAGGGGGAGGGGGGCAGAAGGAAGAGCAAGGGAGGATGGGGTGGTAGATGAAGCAGAGAAAAAAATGGAAGAGGGAGAAGGGGGGGGGGGGGGGTGGAGGTAGTAGAAAAGGAGAGATCATATAACTTAACACTACAAGAAGCTTGAAAACAATGTTGTCTGATACCTGACCTAGGAACAAGCTTGGAGTGTTTTATATATGTACCTGTCTGTAACACTACAGATATCTGTTTAGACTGTATAATATAATTTCTTTGAGGGCTTCCATTGTATACAGGATTACAGTGTGTGTAGTATGCACGTGTCACATGGTGTGTGTGCGCGTGTGTGTGTGTGTGTGTGTGTGTGTGTGTGTGTGTGTGTGTGTGTGTGTGTGTGTGTGTGTGTGTGTGTGTGTTGTGTGTGTGTGTCAATCAATCAATCAATCAATCAATCGTGTGTGTGTGTGTGTGTGTGTGTGTGTGTGTGTGTGTGTGTGTGTGTGTGTGTGTGTGTGTGTGTGTGTGTGTGTGTGTGTGTGTGTGTGAGTGAGTGTGTGCATTGTGTGTGTGCTTAAGTGTGTGTGTGTGTGTGTGTGTGTGTGTGTGTGTGTGTGTGTGTGTGTGTGTGTGTTGTGTGCGTGCATGTGTGCGTGTAAGAGTGTGTGTGTGCGTGCATGCATGCGTGTGTGTGTGCGTGCATGCGTGCGTGCGTGAGTGCGTGCATGCGTACGTGCATGCATGCATGTGTGTGTATATGAGTGGGGGGGGGGGGAGGGGGGGAGATAACCTCTGCACAAGGGTGAAGGGATCAAAAAGATGACTTAGCTTCTTCAGGAGACAAACAGCAGACACAACAGGAAATCACTAACTTCAGCTGATTCAGAAAACTCAGTCATTGCTCTCAGCCCCACTGACATAATGTCATTTATAATCTTACAGGGTGGCAATCCTGACAATAAAAACTGACAATTATTTCATGAATTACAATCTCCCATATTTCTGTGTTTACAATATTATCACTTTTTTTTTTTCATTAAAAACACTTCACTTTGTTTAAAATTCTTCTTAAAATTGGGGAAGCTACTGAAAAAAAGTTTATAAATCACAACTGAGTAATTAATCCACAAGTGAGTTATATCCCCACCCACCCACCCCCCAAAAAAAAAAAATGCCAAGGAAAAGACCAGACATTTACAGTTATTTCCAGCATTGGATCTGCATGCAATTGTTGTCGTGCTATTGATTAGTCAAGACTGCAGCACTGAGGATGGAGAAAGAGGCACAGTGAAAGGCGATACTGTCAGTCTGACAATGCGCACACAGGAAACAGGATACACAAGTTTGGTTTTTTTGGTGTTGCTTTTTTTCTCTTTACACTGAACCCCCCAGACAAAGTAGCCTAACTCCACACATTTATAACTGTGCATGATGCAATGGGCAAGTGTTGACATTGTTGTTGATACCAAACCTGTATTTCCAGGATTCTCTTCCTTTCTGATGATACATTGTTTCTTATTGATAAGCTATTGAGCAAGCCCAGCTTCATTTTAAAAAAGAAAAGAAAAAAAAGAAACGAGATTTATGAATTAAAAGGGTGTAAACAATGATTATAATTTATGGAAAAGATTGATAATTGATTAAATATGGTTAACACAGAACTTTATTCTTCAAAGTTTTATCACAGAGGAGGTGTATATGATCTAGTTCAGTACTAGTTCTGATTGTATGTTATTATATGTGATTAACACAGAATTTTAATAAAGTTTTATCAGAGTATGTGTTCTAGTTTTGAGTGATAAAGTATTACATATGGTTAACACAGAACTTGACTGAAGTTTTATCACAGAGAAGGCGTATGTGTTTTAATTCTGACTGACACAGGACAAGTGACAAGTGACCTACCTACTCAGGAGTGATGACATTCAGTCAGGCCTTATCTCTGATTATCTCTGATTATGTATCATCCCCTCCCCTGTGGGAATGTCTTTCAGTACAACCTGCATCCCCACCTTCTGGAAATTCTGTGCTAGGATTTTCCCCTTTTCTACCACTCCCTTTGTTTCTGCTGTGATGGGTCCAGTGGCCTTCTTCAATAAAATCATTCAGAGTTAAGAGTTTCTCTCTCTTTTCTCTCTCTCTCTCTCTCTCTCTCTCTCTCTCTCTCTCTCTCTCTCTCTCTCTCTCTCTGCTTATTTTCTGCCTACCCAGCCATTCTCTTGCTTTTTTTTTTCAAGAAAATCTACTTAAATTTCTTTTTTAATGCACCTTTTACTAACGAAGCTGCCCTTAAGTGGGAATGTGTGGGCTGAGGCCAACAGGCAGACCTCCTGCAGAGTGACAGGTGTAGGTAGGAGAAGACCTGGCACTATCATTTCTAGCCAATATGACCATGGCTAAAGTATATATTTCACAAATCTTTTTTCAAAGCAGAGCGTTATTTCTTGGATTTGTTCATAATTTGTAAGCTTAACTGTTCACGAAAACTACAGCAGGCAATGATCTATGATGTACAGTTAGTTCTCCTAAACCAGCAGTAATCTGGACTGTGTGCCAAACATGTTCACTTTCGAATCTTCCTAAGTGCATCAGATAACTAGGGCCAATGCCTACACTGTTCAACAAGGTCACTCACCACCTCCTCATTCAGAGAAACCTCAGCTAATTGTCCTCAGTTTTGTTGTGCAGCAGTCAACGCCAAACGGCGAGCCTGACAAAATGTATGATCTTTGTCTCAAAATGATATCAGCCATTTTTACTGTATGACAATGCTCAGTTCAGTGACAGATGGATGGATTACATTACAATGCAGGTCTACACTATTCTGGGCAGCTCTAGCTCTATAGGTCATTATCATTTAAGCAGCAGAAAACAAATAAATTTGTTTGCTTTGAAACACAGGAGGAATCAAGTTGGAATCCTCTGTAGTGTAGTGGACCATCCATTTATTTGTTTTTAAACACAGGGGAAATTCAGCTGAAATCCTCTGTAGAATAGCAGATATGAGATAGTTATCTCTACTTTGAGTAATTTTTATTATTATAAATACACCCCTTGAGAGCCATGGCATATTTCTCTGTATGGAATCCAGGCTGTTCTCCCTGGGTAGAGTGTGTTGCCTAAACAGCACCCTCACCCTTTTTTTCTTTTTCTCTCTGTATGCTTGTTTCCCTATCAGAGTGGCTTTTTTCAACATAATTTTGCCAGGGACAACGATGTTGCATGAAAGAAAAAAGACAACAACAACAGAGCAAAGGCCTGGCATGTTGCCATGATGTCTGAATGAAGCCAGGGGGGAGGGGGGGGGGGGGGGGGGGCTGGCCAGCAAAAGGCCTTCAGAAAAGAAGCCCCCTTCCATCAGCTCAAGTGTCTTGGCCTTCAAATTAACTTCTATCATCAAATATTTAAGCTCCAAGATCCCTGAAGGTGAAACTGGAACAGTGGAAGGGTGACTGTTTTTATCAGCCCGGGTTTTTCTGCTGAGTTATTATGGAGAAAGAGACAGACAGCCCTCAGATTACAAAAGCGTGGTCAACAACCCAGACAATGTCATCTCAAATAGGGGTGAGGTAGGTCAAGGTCACATGTGATATAGGGACACTGGCCAGTTTTATGCAACTGTTGTGTAAGTGACTAACATTATAGATTAACAATGACAACTGTTTTTAAAAGAGTGTTTTTCTACCGTATGTTTTCTCTTCTGATGAACTCAATGTGTGTGTGTGTGTGTGTGTGTGTGTGTGTGTGTGTGTGTGTGTGTGTGTGTGTGTGTGTGTGTGTGTGTGTGTGTGTTTCACATTTGCATGCATGAGTATGTATACATGCAAACATGCTTGTGTGTACTGTATGTATGCATGCATGCGTGAATACATATACTACATATATATACATGTAGTGTGTATCAGTGGCTTTATATCAAAATATAGGGACTGAACATGTCCCTGCATGAATGGAGCATATGCATACACACACACACAAATCTCAGAACATAACATTTCTGTATATTTATAACCTACATTAAAAACAAACTAAAGTACTCAGGACAACTCAAACAATGCTTTCACAAAGCAACATATGGTAAACAAACACAATACATGATTTTTGTTTTATTTTTTTACCACACAGACACACACAAACACACACAAACACAGACACACACACACAGACACACACACAGACACACACACACACACACACACACACACACACACACACACACACACACACACACACACACACACACACATTTCAAATCCACATTCCTGTGATATAACAAAGTTTCAAAGGCATGACTCACGAGCTGAACAATTACAATTATCAACTTGGCTAGAAAACCCATCACTGACAGGTATGCAGGCAGGAAGGCAGGCAGGCAAACAGACAGACAGTGAGACACAGGAGAAACAAGACAAGACAAGACAGGAGCATACAGCTCAGTGGTGAGACTTCTCACAAGTCAGAGTGTTGGACTTGTATAGGATGTTAGATAGCTGGATTGATTCAGCCTCAGCTGTGACATCAGTCTGAGAGAAAATTTTCCCTGGAGTTGACATTAATTCTAAATCCATTCTCTTGACAAGTTCTTCAACTGATATCAATCAAACCAAGTTTCCATGCATGTAAAAACATACAACATTAAACTTAACTTAAAGGAGGGAAAGATCATGTGTACTTTGAACACAGCCATACACAAAACTTCTCATCTGGTGTGTACTCTTACATGATTCTCAGTTATTTGAAGTCATCAGTTACATATTCATTGTGTGCTCCGTATAACTAACCCAGTGATGCATAATGTTGGCCACATTTGATCTCCATCTAGAAATTTGTTGCCCTGGGTGTTTAGAATTTTGAAACAATTTTCAACATCCGGTGCACATTAATTAGTTATAAAATACTGGAGAGACACATTGTGGTAACCTGCCAAGTCACAAGCTTTCATTGCAAGACCTGTAGGGCAATGTGCTAATGAATACACATTTCAGCGACATTGTGAGCATAGCTGAAGACATAAGAATCAACTCTAACTGAAGACTGAATTTTTTTGTTTTGTTTTATCTCTAAAGTCTATATCACACAAGTACAATTATAACATAACATCATAAGTATGCAATCAAAGGCATTGATTTTGACAGGTAAGGAGCCAGAAACATAGGCTATGTTACCTCTGAGTGTTCTTCCATAAATGATCTGCCGTTATCTAGTAATCCCAGTGAAGATAATTTGACAAGTCCCATTGCCATGCTCTATTAATTCCAGTATTGGTCCTACTTTCATAAATTGTTAGTATTAGTTATTTCCGCTATTTATAGATTAACTACTCCAACCACTGCGATACACTGATACTTAGTAAATTGCTCAGTGCTGCTGCTACTGCTACAGCTGCAATTACCGCTACTTCTTCTACTGGTTACTCCTATTACTATTAGTATTATTACAATTTACATTAGTACTCATTACAAAGTACA
>CM060330.1:58968281-58985781 GCA_030674155.1 Stramonita haemastoma
GAAACCAGAGTAAAAAACTCCATGAAAACAATGAAAAGAGATGTTTCACAACAAGTAACAGAACTACAAAACAGCCAAGAATACCAGACAGATCAATTGAAAGAAATCAACTCCAAACTACAATCACTCAAAGACAGTCAACACAACATCAACAATACCACCAAGAAACAGATACAAACACTCAGTGCAACTAAACACACAAAACACTCAAGCAGTCAGACAGACAACAATACTGAACCACTTGCAGAACAACTCACAGAGGTAGAATACAACATAAACACATCCAACAGATATGCTCTCCTCACAGACAAAACCACGACTGACAATTCTTCATACCCCACACTCACACAAAAGCAGACAAGCAACAACACTTCAGCAACTTCACGCAAAAACACAAGCAAACAGCCTCTACTTACAAACACATCACAGCAGACACGCACACACTCCCGCACCCATCAAAGCCCACACTCCAATTCTCATTCCCAAAAGCACCAAGAAAACACCCCCCATTCCAGCCCCCTGAAAACCCTCCAACAAAAAACAATCCCCGTAGAGTGTAACACCTTGTTGTTAGGTGACTCAGTGCTGAAAGGGGTGGACGAGAAAAAGATGTCAGTGGGGGGCCGGCAAGTCTGCAACCTGTCAGTACCAGGCCTGACAGTACAACACCTGTGTCAGTGGCTGTCAACACGCCGCCCCTCTCCACACATACAGCACGTCACCTTCCACGTGGGGATAAATGACTGTAAAGCAGGATCAGTCACAAAAGCAGATTGGACAAAACTGATCCACCTGCTAAAAGAAATCTTCCCCCATGCTGCTCTACAGGCCTCCTCCATCCTCCCCCCCTTCGGACGACATCCACTGAGAGACAAGGCTTCACGGTCGACGGCTTCTCTTGGGGAAACCTGCCGTCAAGAGAGGGTTGTACTTATCGACAACACCCCCTCCTTTCTCCCAGGACTGGAGCGCCTAAAAAGGCGCTATACGATGATCCCATCCATCCCAGTCCTCAGGGTAACAAAACTCTTGCCCTAAATATCCGTTTCCCCGGAAACCATAGTCAGCCGCCACCCTGTGAGGCCTGTGACAAACTACCGACCCAACATAACGACCAGTGACATGAAAAGCTATGCTGAAGCAGCCAAAGGTGTACATTCACGATCGGCTGCCTTCAACAAAACGACGACTTCAGCCCCACCCCACAGTGCGACTAGCGACAATAGGCCTACCACACTTGGTCTATTACTGGACAGAGACTTTCCCATCCCCGAGCCAAGGAACCCCCAGTGTTCAGATGTCACAAGTGTGTTAGGGAGACAACACTCCGTGGCAGCTACACAGCCACTTGTGAAAATACTTTCCGATCTACTCCATTGCTTGACCCAATAGTGTGGTGTGTGTGTGTGTGTGTGTGTGTGTGTGTGTGTGTGTGTGTGTGTGTGTGTGTGTGTACCAGTGAGTATGTGTGGAGGGAAGGGGAGGGGGGGAGTGTGTGTATGTGGTGTTTGAGTGTATGTGTAAGTGAACATGTATATGCATGTTTCACCACGTGTGTGTGTGTGTTTGTGTGTATGTAAGCATGCGTGAGTGTGTGTGTATGTGTGTGCGTGCGTGCGCGCGTGAGTGCGTGCGTGCGTGTGTGTGTGTGTGCGTGCGTATGTGTGCGTGTTTGTGTGTCTGTGGATATGCCGGTGAGCTTGTGGGTGCTTGCCTGGTATGTAAGCATGTGTGCTTGCTTGTGCGTATGCACTGCGAGTGTACGTGTATGATAATTATGTGAACGTGTGTGTGTGCATGCGTGTGTGTGCATGCGTGCGATAAATGTCTGCCTGCAAGCCCGCATCAAACATACAGCCCATGTATAATGTTCTATATAATTACAAATGTGTTTGTGCAGGTGTCCAAATGTTAAATGCAGTGTTCCCATGATGATAAATGATTGCTTGAATGGAAATCTCTCTCTCTCTCTCTCCTCTCTCTCTCTCTCTCTCTCTCTCTCTCTCTCTCTCTCTCCCCCCATACTTTCACCCAGCCCCCAGCCCCCTTTCTTTTTTTTTTTTTTTTTTTTTTTTTTTTCTTTTTTTTTCTTTTCTCCCCAACATCAAATGTTGATCAATGTCATGCTGCAGTGTATATCTCATTTGAGTGGATAAATTGCCTTCTACATCTAGCAGGTATATCGGATCCAGAGACCCTTCTACAGGGCAGTTGTTGCCTAGGGCTAGTGTGGATTGGAGTTTTTGAACCAACTCTGCCATACTATATTTTTGTTTGCTTTTTCATCTATTATTATTCGTCACTGTATCTCTTTGTGTTTAGTATCATATTAATATTTAGTGTGTGATTGGTTATATTGATTTAGCAAAAATTGTTGTATCTTAGTTTTTCTTAAAATATTTTTCCCAATTTATATGTTTTATTATTTTTTATGACCGTAGTATATGATCTATGTAAAAACAGGACTGGATTCAAAAAGTTGTTTATTATAACACATTCATTCCTTACAGATTTTGATTTGTGTTTATATTTTAGTTTTCGAAATTGAACTATAGCTTATTTTGTCAAAAAATTTCATAATCAAGTCTCTTATTTTGATAGATCTTACATACATACATATATATATATATAAAATCAATCTTAACATGTCTCTAACTTTAGACAAGTGGCCCACAAAGCAAGGCCTCCGTGTAGGCTACCTGAATATCAACAATGCAACAAACAAAAAAGATGATATTTCGACCATACTGCACAATGATGAGAATCAATTTCATTTGTTTTGCCTTGCTGAATCTCGACTCTCACCACACCTAACTGACACATGCATGAATATTCCAGGATATCAGATTTTTCGACAGGATCCACACAAGCCCAAGTCCACTGGGTTATTAACATATTTCGCTTCTTCACTGAGTTGCAAAAGATTATACAACTTTGATGTTTATGACATTGAATCAATTTGGGTTGAAATAAAATTAAAACACAATAATCCAATATTAATAGGATTCATATACAGAAATCCTTCGGAAACCACAGAATGGTTTGAAAAATTCAACTCTCTTATGGATGAAGTGACATTTTTAAACTATGAAACAATTATTCTTGGGGATTTTAACATCGACTTATTAAAACCCAAGCCTAAATGGAGTCACAACATTACTATGCATGGCCTGGAACAACTAATAGACAAACCAACTCGGATAACAGATAACTCTAGAACTTTGATAGATCATATCTATACTACTACAAAACAAAACATAACAGAAGTATGTGCCCCCTCCTGTGGATGCAGTGATCACAATGCTGTGTGTTTAACTTGGTTTAAACATCGTGTCAAAATTCCCAAAGTAGGACATAAAACCATCTTTTACAGAAAATTTAATAACTTCAACGAACAAGACTTTCTTTCAGACTTGATAAATTCGCCATTCCAAGACATATATCAAATCAGAGACCCCAACGAAGCTGCAGAATTCTGGATTACCACATTTATTTCAGTGTATGATAGGCATGCCCCCTTCATCAAAAAAAGAGTTAAAGAAAAAATCAAACCTCCTTGGATAACAAAAGACATAGAGTCAGAAATGCGCTTAAGAGACTATTTGAAAACCCATGGTACAAAAGAAGAATTTAAAATGCAAAGAAACAAAGTAACTTCACTAAAACGGAGATCAAAACGTGATTACTTTCAAAAACTGTTAATTACAACTACCGACTCTCGCCAGGTATGGAAAGCCATCAATATTTTA
The DNA here is from genome assembly GCA_030674155.1 of Stramonita haemastoma. Lineage (NCBI taxonomy): Eukaryota > Metazoa > Mollusca > Gastropoda > Neogastropoda > Muricidae > Stramonita > Stramonita haemastoma. The sequence goes on from CM060330.1 coordinate 58,972,031, forward strand.
TGTAATAGACCTATATCAAAAAGCCAAAAGACAGTTAAAGACATAACAGCTGATGAACTGAACACCCATTTCTCAAACATCGCTACTAAAATCATATCATGTGATAAGTCAAATGAAAATGATCTCCAATACTTAGAACAATATATTGAATCAAAAGAAATTAAATTCCCAGTTGAATTATTGCCAATGACAATTAAAGACGTGTTGGAAAGTCTATCTCTCAAAAAAAATTCCAGAACACGTGACCTTGACAATCTGGATGGAAAAATATTGAACCTTTCTGGTCCTATTATAGCTGAAACACTGACATATCTATATAACTTGTGTATAGATAAAAGCAACATTCCTCTCATATTTAAAAAGGCAAAAGTCATACCAGTCCACAAATCTGGAGATTCTTCTTGTCCTTCAAATTACAGACCAATTTCAATCCTATCGGTCTTATCCAAACCCATTGAAAAACATATCCAAAAATCTTTATATTCCTACTTTGTTAACAACAACCTAATAAATGAAGATCAGTCAGGCTTTCGCAAAAACTATTCTTGTCACACAGCTCTAACTCAACTAACAGACAGTCTCTTACACAACATAAATGAAAATAACTATACAGGCCTAATTTTTGTTGACTTTGAAAAAGCATTTGATGTAATTAATCACTCCCTGCTAGTGCGTAAGCTTCACCTATACAAACTAACACCTGAAATAATCAATCTTTTAAAAAGTTTTTTGTTAGATAGACAGCAGTTGGTAACTGCAAATAATCAAACATCAGAATTAGTATCTATTAGATATGGAGTACCACAAGGATCAATATTGGGTCCTCTTTTGTTCTCAATATATGTAAATGACTTACCCTTATTTCTAGATTGTAGCTGTGAAATGTTTGCTGATGACACATCCCTCTATTGTAGTGATACTGACCCCCACAGACTAACACTCAAACTTCAAAACAATATCAACAAATTGATTACTTGGACTCAATTAAACCATATGTCCTTAAATGCTCAAAAAACTAAAAGTATGTACGTACTAGCACGACAAAAGAGGCAAAAAATGAAAAGTAAATTTCAACCTCTGTTGATAGATCAAAAAATCATTGAAGAAGTTGACTCACACAAAATTCTGGGTGTAATTATCGACAATAATCTTACTTGGACTGACCATGTGATGGCACAAGGAAAACGTCTTACAAACAAGGTACGTCAGCTATCAAAAATAAAACACTTTCTAGATAGTCATTCACGCAAACTCTTTTTTTGTGGACACATCTTGCCTATAGTTGACTATGCCTCATCTCTTTGGGACAACTGCAGTGAAACTAATTTGAAATTCATCCATCGATTATATAAAAGAGCGCTAAAACTTGTCCTATTAAAATCAAGCTCCCTAACCATCAATGATTATAAGCTAACAAATATTCTTACATTTCAAAACAGGCTTTATCTCAATAAAGCTCTATTTGTACAAAAAGTTGTCAATGGAAATGCCCCTCCCAAGATCACCAATAGATTCAAAATTAATGAGCACAGGCATAACCATCTACTAACATTTCCCAGACCCAGAAACAATCTTTACAAAACAAGCTTCCTATATTCAGGTAGTGATTTATGGAACAAGCTCCCAAAACATTTAAAATGTATCAAAAATAAAAATCAGTTCAAAAACAGTTTGAAAATACAATGCCTTATTTGCAAAAATGTTTCAAGAAAAATGCACCATCCAAATCACCATATTAAAAAAAGACTAAGATAACATCTACTCATTTCCAACCCCGAAAAATCTTTAAAAACGTGCTCACTTGATCTGTAAAGTCACTTTTGCTAGCTAAAACATTAATGTGAAGCAAAAAGTAAAAATTGTTAAAAATTTTTGTAATTTTATTTTATGAAAATGTTTAATGAACAGGATACGGAATAATAGATTATTGAACAGACACAGATATTATACTCTGCAATCACCAGGAAAAACTTACACTGATTGTGGCACTGGACTGAAACAAGTACATCTTTGTTTATTTTTTACTTATAGTTATAGTGTGTAAGGGAAAATAAAGTTGTTGTTTTTTTATTTTTTTTATTAATTTATATATGAACGATGATTAGGAACTATGTATGTTGTAAATTATTTTGCAATTAATGGAAAGCCAACCTTGATTTGATCGACTAGATTGGTTTTTTTTTTTTTTTTTTACTTGTTGATGTTTTGTTATTTTTTTTTTTTTTTTTTTTTTTTTTTTTTTTTTTTTTTTTTTTTTTTTTGTTTTTTTTTTTTTGTTTTTGTTTGTTTGAATGTTTGTTTGTTTGTTTTTGTTCATATGTGTAGGGTTTTTTATTTATGAAATATAATCATAAATCATTATTATAATTCTTCTGGTTGCTGTTTGTGTTTTCCCCCTTCCTCTTGATACCCCCTCCCCACCCGTTCCCACCCCCCCTCCAAATTTTTTTCTTTTTTGAGTGTGTGGGGTTTTTTTGTGTGTGTTTTTTTTGGGGGGGTTGTGTTTGTTTGTTTGCTTGTTTTTTGTTTGTTTTTTGCTTTGGTTTTGTTTTGCTTGTTTTTTTTTTTTTTTTTTTTCGTTCATTATGTTTGTTTGGTTCTCTGTTGCTTTTGTTTGTTTGTTAGTTTTTTGGTTGGTTTGAATGTTTGTTGGTGTATGTGTTGTTTCCTCTCAGTGGAGATTGGTATTGTCGTGTGTATTGCTGCGTTTGTTTTTCGGGGTTTTATTTTTGTTTGTTTGTTTGTTTGTTTTGTTTTGTTTTGTTTTTTCTTTTCTTCCTCATAGCATGAGTGTGAATTGGAGTGTGGAGATGGTGTAGTCTGACATAGGTTGCATATTGACGTTTCATGGATTTTTTTTATTATTTTTATGTATTTATTTATTTTTATTTTTTATTTTTAAGTCTTAAATAATGGTTGGTGACATTGTGTTGATGTAAGCTGTTGACACCATGTGATTTTTTAAAAAAAAAACAATTTTAAATGTGTGCATGCCCATGTGTTTGTTATGTTGTTCCACTCAGTGGTGATGGGTGTTGTCATATGGTATTGTTGCTTTAGTTGTTTTTTCTTTTCTTTCCTTCTAATATATAGTCCGTGTGGATTGTTTTTTTGATGTTTTGGTTTGATTGTTTGTTGTTGGTGACATTGTATTGATATGGGCTGTTTGACACCATATGATTTAAAAAAAAAAAAATTTTTTAAATGTGTGCATGCCCATGTGTTTGTTGTGTTGTTCCACTCAGTGGTGATGGGTGTTGTCGTGTGGTATTGTTGCTTTGGTTGTTTTTTCTTTTCTTCCTTCTAATATGTAGTCCGTGTGGATTGGTTTTTTGATGTTTTGGTTTGATTGTTTGTTTTTTGGTGTGTTTTTATGTGTTTTTTGTTTGTTTGTTTGTTTTTGTTTTTCTTTTGTTTGATTGTATGTTTGTTGGCGTATATGTTGTTTCCTCTCAGTGATGATGGGTATTATCGTGGGGTGTCGTTGTGTTTGTTGTTTTTTCCTTGTCTTCTTTTGAAAATGTAAAGTGTGAGTTGAAGTGTGGAGATGTTGTGGTCTGACATGGGTTGCTTATAGATTTTTTATTATTTTACTTATTTGTTTTTGAAATTTTTTGTTGTTGTTGTTGTATTTATTCATTTTTTTTAAAATTTGTTTTATTATTATTATTGTTATTATTATTATTATTATTATTATTATTATTATTATTATTATTATTATTATTATTGTTATCATTATTATTAAGTCTTAATGTTTTTTGGTTACATTGTAATTGATATAAGCTGTTGTGTGTGTGTGTGTGTGTGTGTGTGGTGTGTGTGTGTGTGTGTGTGTGTGTGTGTGTGTGTGTGTGTGTGTGTGTGTGAGTGTGTGTTTTTTTGTTGGGTTTTTTTTTTTTTGGACACTATATGATTTTTTAAAAAGGACTTTAAATGTGTGCATGTACCTACGAGTATGCGAGCTGAGTGGAAGAGCGCAAACCGTGTGTGTGTGTGTGTGTGTGTGTGTGTGTGTGTGTGTGTGTGTGTGTGTGTGTGTGTGTGTGTGTGTGTGTGTAGATGCACGGGTGTGTGTGTGTGTGTGTGTGTGTGTGTGTGTGTGTGTGTGTGTGTGTGTGTGTGTGTGTGTGTATGAGTGTGTGGGTGTATGTGCATATGTGTGTATGGCTTTCGAGTAGATTTTTAAAATATTTTTTTATTTTTATTTATTTATTTTATCTATTTATTTTATTTATTTTATTTTCTCTTTTGGTTGTTGTTATAGTAGTTGCTTGTATTATTTATAGGCATAGTTTATTTTAAAGTTGTTGAAATCATGTTAGCAAGTTAATGTTGGTGAAATGTTTGTTGTTGTTGTTTTAATTGTTTGTTTGCTTTTTCCCCTTTTCTTTCTTTCGTTGGTTTTTTTGTTTGTTTGTTTGTTTGCTAGGGATTTTCTACTTTGTTTTTTGTTGATTTTTTGTTTTGTTTAGGATTTGATTTTTGCTATTGTTTTGATTTTTTTTTTTCTTTTTCTTTAGATAGATGGCTTGATGGAAAAAAGCAGATCGCTGCTTACTCAATGTACCATCTGGAAATAAAAATTTGATTGATTGATTGACACACACACCATGCGCGCGCAGACAAGCAATTTACAGAAAACGTTTGTCACGACTTCTTTTAATGTGTTCATATCATAATCCGGTTCAATGACGTATCAAATATAAATTTTGATATTTATTTTCACTCCGCAAAAACTTCATTAATTACAGTCTTCAATACCTGTATTTGTTGAAGCTGTTAAAACATGATGTAGTTCTACTCCATGCCATGAGGAATAGTTAGGCTGTAGTTGATGTTCTTTTCTTCTTAATCAAACATGTGTTTGTGTCCAGTCCCCTTCCCACTGTCCCCTTCTCAATGGGATTGGAAGCTTACCACAGTAACACCTTCTCTCTCTCCTCTCTCTCTCTCTCTCTCTCTCTCTCTCTCTCTCTCTCTCTCTCTCTCTCTCTCTCTCTCTCTCTCTCTCTCTCTCATCATCATCATCATCATCATATGGCGAGACAAAACGAAAAGCTGAAAGTTCTTGCAGATCTCATTAAAGGACACCCTTCTCAGGTGACGTAGCTCTGATGACTCACTAGACACGTGACCTACAAGTCAAACTCCACCGCTAGGTCACGGATGCTTCACACTATTAATTTGAACTATCTGCCAACATTAAAAAAATACACAAAAAAACACCGACTGTTTTGCCCGCCACCTGATTGATCTAGATCTATAGTTTCATAGCCAACCATGGGTTTTGTGTTTTTACTTGAGTGAGTTTATGACTGACAGGTAGGCTAATGCAGATTTGTGGCTGCTTTTTTATATTGTGAGGGGTGCGTGCTGATGTCAGATACTGTGATGTGGTATAATCATATCCGTGATGTTATGTTTATATGTTGACTGATTTTGTCATGTATAGTTTGTAACCCCCTTGAATTTCTCTGTTTATGAAATAATGAAGTGAATTGAATTGAATTGAAGGGATGGTGGTGGAAAGGTAAAGCACCTGCTTCGACAGCAGAAAAGACCGGGTTTGGTCTGGGTCCAGGTTCCAGCCCTGTTTGTGTCCGAAACTTTCCCTCTATCCACTAGTCCGTGAGTGGTGGTCTGGGTGCCAGTCTTTCAGATGAGACGATAAAACAAGGTCCTGTGTTCAACACGCATTTCGCCCATGTTAAAGAAAAACGACAAAAAACGCCCGCGGCAACACGAGAATTGTCCTTGGTAAAGTTATGTAGAAAAAATCCACTCTGATAAGGAAACGAATACAGTTGCAGACAGGGGGAAAACTAACTGATGGCGCTGCTCTTGGGGCGACGCGCTCTCCCTGGGGAGAACAGCCCGAATGTCACGCAGAGAAATCTGCCATGACACAAAGTGGTATACAAATACAAACAGCCATTGAAGGAGCAAAGCTGACGACCGTCAATAACTTTGGATACTTTGGTGCAGCCTCTCCACAGGCACAGGCACATTGGACAAGGTTTCTGCCAGAACCAACGGGACCAGCACAAGAGTCTGCCTTCCGCAGCGTTCACCTGGCCTCCAAGCTGAAGTCAAGCTATCACGTTAATGCAGTCGTCATCTCCTGACGAAAGCAGGGGTGTGAAGCATGAACTGTCCACTGGTGAAGTCTGACTCATTCAAGAAATTCAAGGAGGGTGGCTGGATGGTTAAGACTCTCGCCTGCCAACAAAGCAACTGTGAGGTTCTGGGTTTGATCCCCCCCCCCCCCCCCCTTGCCCTCTCTTCCCAGTTTGACTGAAACTTCGAACTGAACGTCAAAGTCCTTCGGGTGAGACTATAAACCGAGGCCCCGTGTGCAGACACACGCAGAACATCCTGTGCAGATGTTAAAAAAAAGTTTGGCCTTTCAGAAGAGTAGGCCATCGTGTGCTGGTAGGAACGGAAGACAAAAGACAAAAAAAAAGCGCATGCACACACGTGTCGTGTTCAGACACCATCCCCGAAGTCGGAATGTTGCTACCTAACAGGCGACGATGGAGGGGGATGGGGATAGGGGGGGGGGGGGGGGGCACATACGCTAAAATCTCAGCATGGTGAAGATGGGAGCTGAAGCTGAGGAAGGAAAGAAGAAATGAAAGGGGGGGGGGGGGGGGGTTGTAGCTGACAGCGGCTGTCAAGGCAGAGTGACTGGCACTGAGGTATGTTAGCATCTGAGGTATTTCAGCATAAGTTCCGTAAATTGCTTATAAGTCTGTAGAAAGGACGACCAGTGCGTGTGTCCCAAGAAACATCTTGTTTAGGACAGTAGCCATGCAAGTCACTGATAAAAGTGACCTTTGCACTGTCATTTAACTGCAGATCAGAAAAGTGACCTTTGCACTGTGATTTAACTGTTAGCAGATCAGTCAGCCAGTGTACATTTCTGACAGATTATGAAGTGGTGAAATTAACAGAGAGAGGAATGGTGGGAACTGGTTGTCAAGTCTTCGGGGGTGCCCCCACCTTCGCCAGACTAAGGGATAGATAGAAATGAATAGCAACTCTGCCATTTCTGGAAGAAATTCCCAGTTGTTTGGCTGAAAACTTGATACTGCTATTGGAACTACCCAACAAGAAGGACAACTACACCCCCACCACCACTTCTCCGCTTCTACTACAACTAGGTTGCTGTTGATGCTCTTGTTGTGATGTAACTGCTCTTACTGTTGGTGTACTACTCTTGCTACTAAATGTCTTTTTTAGGCTTCCTTCTTTCTTGAAGGGGATCTTAAAGTTCTAGACTTTGTACTGGAGTGTGCATGTGAAGTGCTACAGTTCATCAAGTTCTGCCCTGATTCTAGCCTTTCTGAGCACCCAAAATCAAATTATTATTTATTCTTTTATTTCGAGATTAATGGAATAAGCACTCATTTGCTTTTTTTTTTTTTTTTTTTTTTTATTACATCCAATCCCGTGTGATCCTTATTTTGTCATCGTTCCCACTGGCACACAATAGCCTACTCTTTCAAAAACGTGTGCTCAAGATGTTCTGCATACGTTCACACGAGCCCTATTATCAGTCACTGTGTCCCTTTCCTCCTTCAAAAGGACGAAAAGGACATTCACAAACAAGCAGGGCTGGGGCGGACATTACAGGCCCCAGGCCCAAAGGACCAAGTCAGGAAATGACGTACGAGAAAAGCCAACGGAGAACTTGCTGAGAGGGCAAATGTGCTGTTTTGTGATTGGTGAGTTATCTGCTGTGACAACCAATCAGAGAGAGCTGCTTTAAGTGCCTTCTGCAGGATGGTGGTGATTGTCAGCTACACATGCAGGCCATAGCCTACTGAGTGCTCAGTCAGTGACAGCAGCCACTAAGCTAAGGGCTGTACATTTCCTGTCAGTTTGGACCTCACCACAAGGGTGACAGTATGTCTGCTGTTGTTGTGAAATCTCTGTGTCACTTGGAGCAGCTTTCCAGAAGCCTGTTTATTCTGAACCATCTTCATTCTGTTTTAAAAGTGCATCATGGAATTACAAAAGATGTACAGACAACATGCACATAACAGCTATTGTGGTGAAGGATTATTCAAAGGCAGAACTCACAACAACGTCAAGAAAAATGTCTGTGAACATTCATCTGGTTTGGGAAATAAGGGTCAAGCTGTTTTCATTCTGGAATCAGACATGCCTGAGAAAGTTTACTTGTGTTGCTTGTTGATTTCAGTAAGCATAGAAATGTTCTTTATAAGGTGTTTCTTTTAAAAGATAATTCAATCCAAGCAGCCATTTCAAATTTGAACCATTTTGAAAGCATTGAGGCGGCGTAGGCTATTCTTAGACCTCAAGTAGTTTCCACGTGGGTGGGGTTTCCACAGCTTTCACCCCTGGCTGTCAACTTCCAACAGACCAATGTCATCACATTCATTGTAGTCCTCTGAGTTTAGCTGATCCGTTTTTTTTTTTAAAGTTGTGCATTGAGGTTGGTGTCATCTGATACTATGGCAAAACCCGAAAATGCTGGGCATATCTTGAAGCTGAAACTGAAACACACCATCTGATATCATTAATTAGTGGAAAGACTTTAAACTGAAGAACTAACTAACTGAAACACAGCAACCACTGTTGCTGGATGAGAGAAAGAGAGTGAAGCAGTCAGCTAGTTTATAGGTCTACATCAGTTAAACATTGACAGAGAGAGAACTGCTAGTTTATAGGTCTACATCAGTTAAACATTGACAGAAAGAGTGAAGCAGTCAGAGTTTATAGGTCTTCATCAGTTAAACATTGACAGAAAGAGAGTGAAGCAGTCAGCTAGTTTATAGGTCTACATCAGTTAAACATTGACAGAAATGGATAGTCTACACAGAAATCAGCTCAGTTTATAGGTCTTCATCAGTTAAACATTGACAGAAAGAGTAACAGTCAGCTAGTTTATAGGTCTTCATCAGTTAAACATTGACAGAAAGAGTCAACAGTCAGCTAGTTTATAGGTCTACATCAGTTAAACATTGACAGAAAGAGTCAACAGTCAGCTAGTTTATAGGTCTACATCAATTAAGCATTGACAGAAAGAGAGTAAAGCAGTCAGCTAGTTTATAGGTCTACATCAGTTAAACATTGACAGAAAGAGAGTGAAGCAGTCAGCTAGTTAATAGGTCTACATCAGTTAAACATTGACAGAAATAAAGCAGTCAGCTAGTTTATAGGTCTACATCAGTTAAACATTGACACAGAGAGAGAGTGTGAAGTAATCAGCTAGTATGTAGACACCATTTAAACATGGACAGAAAGAGAGTGAATCAGTCAGTTGGGGACAAATCTGCCAATGTCTGCCTGATGAAAGACCAGTCTCTTATTACATACTACAAGTTACAAAATAGCAATGTTTTATCAAATGAATGAGTGACTTGGATGTAAAAGTAAGTGGAAGTGTGTGATGGGTCAGATATTTTTGGAAACTGTTTGGAAATAACCCCCTCATAAATTGCTGACATGACAGGCAAGTTATTTGGCATAATGACACACGGGTGTATTGAAGAGATGGAGCTACCTCTGTTCTGACAGAAGGAAACTGAAACTAATGTAATATTTTCAGTCTGACATTAAGTCGTAATTCCAAGAGAAAATAATTGCCTCACCAAAAGAAGGGCAAAGAAAAGAAAAGGTCACACTGTTGTTGTTGTTGTTGTTGTTGTTGTTCTGTTGTTGTTGTTGTTGTTGTTGCTGCCACCAGTGGCAAAGGCATTAGTATGACTGGAGTTTAGTCAGCCAACATGGAGACCAAGGTGGGCCACAGTTCACAGTATTTCTGATTAAGTGGGGCCACTAGAAGTTAGAAAAACAAACAAAAACAATATTTAAAAACACTTAAAATCATTGTGTTTTACTGTTCTTTGCATTGCGTTGGTTGTACTACGTACTAGGGCAGAAGGGACAGCAAACACAAGCCCGGCCGGCATTTGGATGGAGTAGAACTGGATGGCTGGCAGACAGAGCTGATTTTCTCAGCTGTTATACCACAGCCAAGGAACTGCTGGTCACTACAACCAAGGATCTCCTCGCCATCATGGGCAACTTTTGCAGTAAGAAACATTGTGTCTGATAGGCTGTTTGTGTGTTTGTTTGTTTGTTTGTTTGTTTGTTGTGTGTGTGTGTGTGTGTGTGTGTGTGTGTGTGTGTGTGTGTGTGTGTGTGTGGTGTGTGTGTGTGTGTTGTGTTGTTCATTTAGTCGTTCAATCAGTGATATAGACGAGGAAGTGGAAAGTAAGGAGTTGAAGAGGGGTGGAAGGAGGGGAAAGAAATGAGATTAACTGTGTGTTGGTTGGTGGTGTGGTGTTGGGTGGGTGGTTGTTGTTCTATCTGTCTTTGGTTGTTCAAAGCTGGTAACATACAACATTGGTGTGCAGTTTTTTGTTGAGAACAGACATGGTTCAATTCTGCCAGGCAGGTTGTGAGGACTGATTCTGAATGTGTAGCATGGCCTTAAGAAACAATGCAACCTTGAACTTACAACTTTTGAAATCTGCATCATTCTCTTGGTTAGGAGAGAGAGAGGAGAGAGAGGAGAGAGAGAGAGAGAGAGAGAGAGAGAGAGAGAGAGAGGAGAGAGAAAGAGAGGGGGAGGGGAGAGACAATGACAAGGGTTTAATTGTTAACAAGCAAGATGCCATTCACAAGGGGACAGTGGGAGGGGGCTTGGCACAAAAAAAACAGGGAGAGAGAGGATAGGACAAAAGAGGGAGGAGGGAGGGAGGGAGAGGGAGAGAGAGAGAGAGAGAGAGAGAGAGAGAGAGAGAGAGAGAGAGAGAGAGAGAGAGAGAGAGAGAGAGAGAGAGAGATGTTAAGGGGCAGGAAGTTTAGCTTTACGTGAAGTGACATGGTAAGACTGTCAAATGTTTGAAGGCCCTAGTTAAAGTCTTTGAATCTAGGGAACTCTCAAGCAGACCCTTGAGAGATAATTTGTTTCTTTCCCCTTTCATTTCCGTGCCTCCTATCTTTGAATACACCAGGTCTGTTGTTCCCCACCTTCTTCGATTCATCATACCGCATGTGACCGAGTTGTTCTGCGGAGGAGCGTGCAGAAGTAACGTTCGCCTGCCAATTGAAATCGTGAGTTCTGGTCGAACCAGCCTCGCCTTTCTTCAGTTGACGAAAAATCGAACTGATGTCAAGTCATCGGATGGACTCGAACGAGCCCGTGTGCGAATGCACGCAGAATCTTGGCACACTTTAAAACCCCGTTCCACCTTTCGAAGAGTAGCCATCGTGTGCGGTAGGAGCGGATGACAAATTATACAAACCAGCATGCACACAGGTGTCGTGTTAGACACCATCCTGAAGAAACGGAGTTGAGTTGGGATCTTGCCTGGTGGCAGCATGATCTTGCTTGAGGTCAATGCAAGCCTTGATTGTCTTTACAGAGTAGCGCTAACAATCCTGTTATATATAATGTACTAGTCAGACTTGGTCTAAGAGCTTTCGATGTTAGCGTTCAACCACAGCAGAGGGGCCTGACGCTCCTGGTCAGTTAGGTGTGTCAGAACATCCCCCACAAAGTCCCCCTGTTGAATACACTGACCACAGCACTCATACTGAGTGAAAAGCCCATCCTATCCGGGATGCCAGCCACATTTAAATGTCTGCCCACATAATTAGTCTGTGTTCTAGGATTCAAAGGTTTTGACAGCCAGGGGCCCACAATGAAAGGGAAGTGTAGGGGAAGCGGAAACTGAGCTAACTAGGAGACCAGAGCAACAGGGCTTATATCATCCAATCAGGGTCAGTGTTGTTTTCATCCTGAAAGTGGATGGTGGTCAAGATATTGGTTTTCTTCACTGTTGATAAGGATGCTGTGGAGGAGGGTTAGCTGTGAGACCACTTCATTAATTGAGCCAGACTCCTACCCCACTTCCTGAGATAATATAATGCACCTCTACATTGACACTGACCAGTCTGTAGAAATGCAGACAGCTGCAGTGCTAGTCAAGTAATGGAAATCAATATAAGCACCACTCTCCCTCCAAATCAATAACAAAACACCAGCAGAACCAACAACAATTACCAAAAACAACAACCATAACAAAAAACACCAGCAGAAACAGCAGCAACAACAACACCCCCCCTTAAAACAAACAAAACACAACAAGAAAACACCCCCATGTCTCCAAAGGGATTGGAACTAGGCCTCTCCCCATGGTTCAGTACGCCCTCACACGTTTGTTGGTAACATCAGTTGCCTGGAACAGGGGGCCCTGACCTGAAAATCTGTGTAGAGAAGAAGAAAGAAAGAAAAAGGAAGACAGAAAAAAAAGAGCCGAGAAAGCGGCTAACTGATGAATGACTTCTTAATATTCAAAGTCAGTCTACTGGAAAAGCCCCCCACCCCACCCTACCCCCGCCCCCTCCTCCCCAATTCCTTTCTCTCCCAGAGTCCCGAATTATGTCCTTTCACAATCTAGGCCGGGCTTTATTATTTATATATATTTATTATATTTTTTATTATTTTTTATTTTACATTTTTTCAATTATTATTATTATTTTTATTTTTAAATTTTATTATTATTATTATTTTATTAGCTTGTGGGCACAATTTGTCACTGATTCAAATAGTGATGAAGAAGGGAGGTCGCAGAACGGTTAAGACGTTCACCTGCCTGACAAATAAACCGCGAAGTTCTGGGTGTGATTCCTAACCTTGCCCTTTGTTCCCAGTTTGACTAAAATTCGAACTGAATATCAAAGAGAAAAGAAATAATGGGTGGCGCTGGTCTTGTGGTGGCGCGCTCTCCCCGGGGAGAGCAGCCCGAATTTCACAGATAAATCTGCTCGTGACTTAAAATGGTGTAAAATGTAAAAATGGACAGTTTTTTGGATGAGACTGTAAACCGAGACCTCATAATTGAATGCACCCAGAACATGTTGTGCACGTTAAAAACCTGTCCCCCCTTCACAAAAGTCAGAAAGGCATGCATACAGGTGTCTGTTGAGAGGCAGTGCCCAGGTCAGAATGCGGCTACCTAAATGGGGGAGGGAGGGAACGGTCATAAACGCAAAACTTTACCATTCGTGAACAAGGAGCTGTAGCCAAGGCACAGGGAGGAAATAGTGTTGGAATGAGATTCATCTGAGTAACTCCAGCTTGTGGTGCTTTAAACCTCTGGTTAAATTTTTGTGGCTAGAAAATGGTAATCTGTCTTCGTGTCTACAGACAGACTCGTTGTCCTCCTCTTCTTGTTGTTGTTCTTCTTCCTTTTCTGGTTCCTCTTTTTCTTCTTGTTCCTCTTCTTGTTCCTCTTCTTCTTCTTCGTTCCCTTATGTCGAACTTGGCCCAGGCCAAAAGCTTTGTCACATAGTGATGTAAGCTATGTGCAAATTCCTACATCAAAATGTTATGTTAAATGTTATCTTGAGATTGTCTTTAGTCGTGACAAGCCCTTAGCATAACGACCTGCACTCTCCTGTAAAGGAGAAAAAACCCTGAAGTCGGAGTACAGCTGCCTGTGTGACGAGTGTAACTATGGAATTATCGTCACTCCAGCCACTGTACAGGCCAACTTCTCCTGGGGTACACTTCCATATCCTCAACGTCTCACAGCAGGTTCTGGGGGTATAAGGTGTGAGTGAGTCAAGAGTGCACATTTGGGTGACATCCAAGAGTGTTAAATTAAGCTGGGGAACAGCACACAACAACAACAAACCCACCTAGCAGTATTTAAGTTCTAAAGTGCCACTAGTGGGCTAATAGAGGATTAGCCCAGTTCTGTTCAAAC
>CM060330.1:58990781-59035781 GCA_030674155.1 Stramonita haemastoma
GTGCTCTTCTTCAGGCTGTTGACAACTTAATTGTATTTTTCTCAGGAAATGTGTGCATTTCTTTTCTTTCTTTCTTTTTCAACAGAAGGAGAGAACCTGTACCTGCAGTGACCTGTTCGTTTACTTACCGCTTGTTCCTTTATCTAACTGATTGTCAGATTGTTGTTTTGTTGTGCTTTTTGCGAAGGCGTTCCTTCTTGATTTGTTGATAGTCCCTAATCAGAGCAAGGGCCGGAGGAAAATAATTTATGCGAATGCTTATCTGTAACCCTTGGAAAATAAAGATCTCTCTCTCTCTCTCTCTCTCTCTCTCTCTCTCCTCTCTCTCTCTCTCTCTCTCTCTCTCTCTCTCTCTTCTCTCTCTCTCTCTCTCTCTCTCTCCTTTTATCAAAATGTTACGATTTGAATGACTTATTTTGTTATAGATGGTGGTGGATTGATGTTTTCAGCTGTTTACCTTATTATATTCTCATGTTTGGTCTTTATTGCGCTTTTTTAAAAGATCAAAATCATCATTTGATTCTTACTTATTTTCGTTTCTGAATGGTGCCTTTAATAAAAACCCACCTTATTAATGTATTTCTTTCTTATTTCTTGTCTGTTGTTTGCTACTTGGTATGGTTTCTTGCTCTTGGTATTTGAATCATTATCATTGTTGTTTAGTTAGAGGTGTTTTTTTTATCTTGATGTATCTCTGATAAGGGCGGGAATTGGATGTAAAAAAGCACAGGAGTGCTTATTCATTATCCTCGACTAAAAGAATTTGCCTTGCCTTCTCTCTCTCTCTCTCTCTCTCTCTCTCTCTCTCTCTCTCTCTCTCTCTCTCTCTCTCTCTCTCTCTCTCTCTCTCTCTCTCTCTCTCTCTCTCTCTCTTTCTCTCTCTCTCTCTCTCTCTCTCTCTCTCTCGTATTCGCTAATCAGGGCCAGGACGGGATGAAAAAAAGTGTGAATTTGCTTATCAGAAACACTTGAAAATAAAAATGAATCATTCATTCATTCTTTCCCCAATGTCTCCCTCCTACGCTCCGCTCCCCCCCCCCCCTCCCCCCAACTTAACACAGACACGTACAGGCTATAACGAACTTGTGCAGACGACAACAGTGCCACACTCATCTTCCTTTTGGGAAGTGTCGCCTGCGCAGTGGACACAGAACAAAAGAAGGCGAAAAGTGACAAGAGCACTTCAAACACAGACCTACCGGAACTGTGACCCAGAATTTCTCAGCAGCACAGCCTTGGTTGCTGTGTACAGGCTAGGCCTAGTATAGCATCACTATGGCTAGAATAGCAGGGGAATGTGTTCGCTAGGCTAGGCCTACCTAGTGCTGCAAAAATTAATGTAGGCCAGCACAGCATCAGTTTCGGTTTTGTCCAGATGGCCTCGTGTGGCCAGCATTGTCAGCCTGTATGGTGTGTGGAATATTGGATAGGGAGCTTGGCGGGGTGATTTTTATAGTCATTGAATTGCATGCAGTGTGTATTCATTAATTAACGGATGGATGGCAGTTCGTCAGAATGATGTACAGACTTTTATCTTCTTGAGCTGTACTGAGTGACAGAGTGCATGAGTGAGGCAGAGTGCATGAGTGAGGCAGAGTGCATGGGTGAGGCAGAGTGCATGAGTGAGGCAGAGTGCATGAGTGAGGCAGAGTGCATGAGTGAGGCAGAGTGCATGAGTGAGGCAGAGTGCATGAGTGAGGCAGAGTGCATAATCGAAGTTACGCCCGGGTGTTAAGCTGGGGAACGTGCAACAGCCACATTTTTGGTGGTGTTATCAGCTGCATGTAGTTCTTGAATACGTAACCTACTATGGTGTGACGCCCATTTAAGTGTGTCACTAAGTGGGTGACCGTGTGTGTGTGTGTGTGTGTGTGTGTGTGTGTGTGTGTGTGTGTGTGTGTGTGTGTGAAGAGCTTTGATTTGTTTGCCTTGCAAGATTCAACCCTATATAAAGACTATACATTATTATTATTATTATTATTATTTTTATTATTATTATTATTATTATTATTATTATTATTATTATTATTATTATTATTATTATATTATTATTACCACTATCACCACCATCATCATCATCATCATTATTATTATTATTATGATGATGATGATGATGATGATGATGATGATGATGATGATGATGATGATGATGATGATGTGTGGCTGAAGTCTTGGTTAGAGTTTCCACTGGGTTGTCCTAATGAGGGGTTATTCCCCCTGTAGGTATGTAACAATGGCACTGACCCCATCTCCCTGAAAGTTCTTTACAGTTTTCCTCTCGTTCTTCTTCGGCTACAGCTGCTAGGTTCACCCCCAAACCAAACCCTGATCATGTCCACGACACACTGCTGGAAGAAGTCAGTGCATGCAGTGCCCCAATGACTGGTCAAGGCAGTAAGGGAGAGGCCAGGTTTTGTAGAGTCTTTCTAAAAAAACAACAACAAAACCATAGGAATATTCCTTCATGTGATCAAACCCACTGGCAGTATGTGAAATGACAATTTCAAATGCATTTATGTGGAGGGTGAGATGGCCTAGTGGTCAGAGCATTGCGTTCGTGATTTAAAAGCCCAAGAGCGAGCCACCACCCAGATACCCTTTCAGGGGGATTTATCCCCTGGAGTTAACATCAGTGCTGACTCCACTCCCCCGGAACTCTTTCGGATGAGACTATAAACCGAGGCCTTGTGTGAGAACGCTTGCGGAACATCTTGGGCACACGTTAAAACTCGTTGGGCCTTTCGGAAGAGTCAACCATTTGTACCGGTAAGAAAGGATGACAAGAATAAAACACATGCACACTGGTGTCCTGTAATGAAAATACTAACAAGAAAATGACATGATAATAAAAACTTATAATACGATACAACTTCAGATTACGGAATGTTTATACTTTCACAACATGAAGCACTGTAACAATTGGGAACTAAATAACGTTACACGTGGTGACTTAACGCGCACTCATTATCATTTTCAAAAGGAGATTCATTTAGAGAATCTCCTCTTGGAGATGCCAGGTACTCCTTCAGTAGAAATAACATCCCCACCTGGAAATTATGGCTAGAAATTTCCTCCATTCTGTCACTCTCTTTGGTTTCTTGTCTTCTTTTTTTTAATACTTTTCTACCATCTCTCTTGCTTACTTCTCCCCCCCCCCCTTCCATTCCCTTTTCCCCAGCAAACCTGCCAAATATTCTTGTTTCCGTGAAGTCGGAATGCAGATACCTGAATGATGGGGGGAAAATGGCGCAAAATCTCACCATTGGTAAGCCTTAGCCGAGGAATGAAAAGAATAATTAGAGAGTTTTTGTTTGTTTTTATTCATGATAAAACAAACAAAAACTCTCTAATTATTCAGGGTGTGAAATTTAAAAAATCTGGGTGTCTGTAGGTAAAAAGGTAAAGGTAAAGGTGTCCCATAACCTATGTGGTCGTAGGGGAGCGAGGCGTCAGAGACCTCGGCTTCTCTCGGGGCCAGCATATTGAGGGCGGCGCCCATCTCCTCTCCCTCGCTGCTTTACCTTTCCTGACCCTAAAGAGGCAAGGTATACATTTACAGCTGGGTGAACTGGGGGATTACACTGAAGCCAAGGTGCTCAAACAGTCACCTATCCATTTGGTAACCACGTTCGATGCTGCTTAACCTTAGCTTGGAGAAAGCGAGTGCTCTGACCACTGAGCTATTCGTGTCTGTAGAACTTTTCTGTGAGCGTCTGTGGAACTCTTATCAAATCCTTGACGACATTCATGGAGAAAAAAGGGGGGCAGTTAATGATATAATGAAAGTCGTCCCCAAGTTCACCATCGTTAACAGTTGTTTTGGGTTCCTGGGCTAGAGCTCTGAGGTTCATCAGTGGTGAAATTTGCCATTTTCCACCGTGTTTTGCCCACCACGAAGGTGGCCACATCCCGCCTTTGGAGATCAGTTACAATTTAGACATATCCTTTCATTTCACTCTTCTCAGTGAAGGAAGCGGCGCCTGAAAGAAAGGCTTGAAAGGAATGAACGCATTAATTCAAGAGGAAGGGATGTAACCAGTTTCATTTTCTGATTGAGTGATCTAACCAGTTTTCAGTTTTCTGATTGAGTGGATTTTTATTACCCTATTATATAGTGTCCTTGTTCTTGTATATTTGGTACTGGTATAGTTTATTGTTTAGTATCTTTTTATCTTGATGTTATCCCTGTAATGGGCGGGGACTAGATTAAAAAAGCCACGAGTGCTTATCTATTATCCTAAATAAAAGAACTTGAACTTGGACTACAAAGCAACTGCAAACAATTAAAAGGGATGCAACTCTTTAAAAGGATATGTAGCCTGTGAAAGGGAAGTAATATTGATATCAAGTAGCACACACACACACATTGTTTTATTTGTTTGTTTGCTTTTTCCCCTTTTCTTTCTTTTGTTGGCTTTATTGTTTGCTAGGGATTTTCTGCTTTGTTTTTTGTTGGTTTTTTGTTTTGTTTTGTTTTGATTTGATTTTTGTTTTAGTTTTGATTTTTTTCTTTTCTTTAGATAGATGGCTTGATGGAAAAAAGCAAATCGATGCTTACTCAATGTACCATCTGGAAATAAAAATTTGATTGATTGATTGATTGATTGACACACACACACACACACACACACACACACACACACACACACACACACACACACACACACACACACACACACACACACACACTTTCTGAATGATTTGGAACAATATTTATCAGAAATTGCTTAACACTGCATATTCAACTTTCATCTCATGGCAAAATGTTAACCAGTTATGTTAAACTTTTACTTTATGCTGATACTACCATTAATTTTTATTCTCTACTGCAAAGAAGGGTTACAAGATACCTTACATATTTTGGATTTATCTGCTTTCATAAGAACCTTGTTGTGAATCTAGTACAGATCTCTAATAATTATGTGAAATAGCAGAAAAATGCTTGAAGTTCCTAACAGTTTTAAATATTCAGGAATCAACTTCAGTAGCAGTGGTAGCAAATCCGGATTCAGAGGGTGGGGCAAGTGTTCAATCCAGCAAATCCTGGTTCAAACTAAGAGGGTTAGTATATGGAGAATTAAGTCATGTTTAATTGATAAGGACTGCATTGCAAAAAGAACTATGTACACATAAAATTGTAATCGTTTTATTGTATTGATGTGAAATTATGGGCATATGAAAATGTAATGCACAAAAAATGCTTATGATAAAGCTAATAAAGTCATGTTTAGCTTAATAAGGACTGCACAGCAAATAGAACTACAGACACATGTGGCACTTGATTTATTCCATAAAATTGTTGTACCTGTTTTGTTGTATGGATGTGAAATTTGGGGATATGAAAATATAGCAATAATTTCATAAGTTTCAGTTAAAGGTTTTATAGTTTTCCTTTAACCCTCTTGCATTCATATTCTCTGAACACAAACTGCCCCTAGATTTTGCATTCCATTACGAAATCAGGTCAGGCACACATGCTTGCTAGCCTTTTCCTCCTAAGTACATACCAGCAGCTACAATTACTTCCAGATTCTCAGCAGGGCTTCTACTTCTAGCCTGATAGAGCTTTGACATGTGGTAGCAATTAGTGATGATCACAGGGTGATGGAATATTTTATGATGGATTGTCCCCACTTTATAAATTTACAAGATTTTAATCCTCAGCATTTTTTTCAAGGCTTGTCCAGTTATAAATTGTGAAGGCTGATGAAATGTAAATCTCGAAAAGTTCTCCTGTGTCTCAAAATTCATAAGATGTGCAGGTATTTCTTGAAAATTAATTTGTTGTCATTCGCATGTGTACATTGTATATTTTAAAGAAATTGATATAGTTTTAAAATGTTTTGAGGTTTTAATGCTATTTGTTTGTCATTTTGTGATGAACTCGTTTTGTGGCCGCGCCATTGGAGGATGCAATTTCTGTCTTTTTTGCTGAGTAGTTATAAGCATACACTTTGTTTTGTTTGAAATAAGAGACATATGATTGAGTTCTGCCTATTCAATAAGTTTATCAATATCTGCCTGCATATCACTTACAAGCTGGTTTAGACCACTGCTGTTACATTGAATTGATGTATCATCAACAAATATTTGACATGAACAATGAATATGCAGAGGTAGGTTGTTATTATTAGAGATAGAGAAAAGATGTGGTCCTAGTATTGATCCTTGTGGTAATCCATATTTCAGGGTAATAAGGTGGATCTCCTAGGCCCAATTTCAACAAGCTGTTGATGATTACTGAGAAATGGGTATAAAATCTTAATTCTTGGTTGGAAATATTATGGCATTTTCATTTTTGAATGAAAAGAGAAAGTTATACTGCAGATGAGTGTTGCTCAACTGTATTTAGAGTTTTTGACACATTCTATGTGCATGATAAAACATTTTAAAGGCAATATTACCTCCCCTTCAAAGGCTATTATAAAGAGTGAGATTCCTTTTTATTGTTTGAAGTCACTGAGAATTCCAGAGAAAAGTCTGTTTGTAATGGAAATGAAGCATCAGTTCTTACGTAAAATTGTACACTGTGCTGTTTAGCTATCTAAAACGAGTTGGGGTTGGGGGGAGGGGGAGGAGGAGGGGGGAGAAGGAGGAGGGAATGGGGGGGGGGGGAGGGAGATAGGGATGGATGAGGGGTTGGGGAGGAGGAGGGTGGAGGAGTGTAATAATAATTTTTTAAAATACAAGAACAAAAAACAGCCCCTTTGTTGTTTATTTGGTTGTTGACGAAGTGTATCTCATTGTTTGCCTAATTGCTGATACTTTTTAATTCTCCTCACATTTGTGGGTGACTTGCATCAAGATTTCACGAACTGTAGCTGGCTGGCTGTCTGCGTGGATTTCAATGCTGTCTGCATCAGGATAGCTGTCTTGCAGAAACCAGTGACTTGATGTCATTGTGAATGATAGTTACTGCTGCTTTGGTAAGACACATCTGTTCATCATCAAGAGAGTCTAAATACTGAATTGTCTGCTTGAATGTTTCAAGTCACACACTTTGTTCAGGTCTACTAAGGCGCAGATTCTTGGCAATAGGCTGAGCATTCCTAAACATCTGAGGGATTCTACAGCATTTGGAAAGTTGGTTTAACAGACAGCATGTTATACTGTGTCACTGGCAATGCAGTCTTAAACAAATTCTTATTTCCCTTTTACATTTTTGGGCCCATGACTCTCCTCTAAACTCATAGTGTTCCAATACTGATTGCTCAAACAGCATGGTCCTAATAGGTATCAGTTTTCCAGTGGCACCATTTGAATATCTTTTTGATTTCTCAGCCAGTTTTTCCCCTTTTCCACAGAACAAACATTTTTTAAAATCTATTTTCAGTGCTTGACTGCAAATTTCTGCTTTTCCGAGGAAAGATTTGTCCTTAGGTCACCTTTATTCTAGCATCAATAACTGTTTTATTGGCGTACATGGCACATGTTCTCTGTTTCCTTTCCTTTTCTATGCTATATTATCTGTACCTAGATTAAGACCGTTTTGTTTTTCTATCCTTTATTGATGTCTTTTTATATCCATTAAAAAATTGTGAGGGCAAAATGGAAACTTTTGTGAAAGCTTAATGTTTTACCCTCACACACACACACACACACACACACACACACACACACACACACACACACACACACACACACACACACACACACACACATGCCTATCAAAGTAACAGTTATTTTAAACACAACTTCTTCCGATTTTACAAAACAAACTGACTGTATAATAATTATACTACTACGCTGGATGTGTCTGTTTACACCTGGGCTGTGGCGTCTGCTACTCCTTTTGTTTTGTCTTCTTCCTGGGTTTCTCACAGATTTTATTCATTACTTTCATTCTTTCTGTGACTGTAGCAAGATTCACACACGATATGGACTTTGGATCATCCCATTTGTAGCTATATATAATGGTCAGCAAAGAAAACTTAGGTCTAGGCCGATCTCTGATTAATTCCTGGAGGGGTCTGACCCTGAAACCGCGAGTGACGCAAAAACTCCGACCCGGCTGGCGAAATCGACAGAACATAGTTTGACATAAAAAGTGTTTATAGGTAAAATCCCCACAAAACTTTCATTAAAACCATTGGAATGTAATCCGGAAGGGTCAGTTTACTAGTTTGTGTAGTCAGAATTTTTGAAGCAATTACTTTGCACCAAAAATAAAATGTTCTTGGACTATTATGGAAGAAGATGAGGAAGAAGCCATGTAATAAGTCAGGTTATGGGTGCCGCTAGCTCCCATTGTTATGTAACTATAGGATGTAGCTGCACATACATCATTAAAATAATTAATTAATGTGTGTGTGTGTGAGAGAGCTGTGGGCTGGGTGGAGTGCCGGCCTCTACATCCTCGTCAGTTTCCGCCACAGCCTGAGGGGAAAGACAGACAGGGCGTTATGGTCAACCCCTCCTCAGGTCACCATACAGTGACGTCACTTGCTGTACCTACAGTCTGTTGTATTTGCGAGAAACGTGTGTGCATTTTCCCTTTCAAAACACGATAAATATTACAAACTTCACATTCCTAGCTGAATGGTGATAAGGTTTAAAAAAAATCTGTTGTTGTTGTGGTGGTTTTTTTTTCCGCTTTCTTTTTTTTTTTTTTTGGGGGGGGGGGGGGGGTGACGTCATGCTAACCTGACTTTGGGGGGATTTAAATATGGTAAATGACACGGCGGGGTCAGGGAGTGATTATTACTTTGGTACAAAGTAGCAGTGCACACAGCTAGCCAGGCCCTTGAAGCTGCAGACAGACAGACAGACAGACAAGAGAGAGAGAGAGAGAGAGAGAGAGAGAGAGAGAGAGAGAGAGAGAGGAGAGAGAGAGAGTATGTATTATTTATTATTATTATTATTATTATTATTATTATTATTATTATTATTATTTATTGTTGTTGTTGTTGTTGTTGTTGTTGTTGTTGTCGTTATTTCGAAGATAATGGGATAGGCACTCATGTTTTTTTTTTTTTTTTACCCCCCAGTCCCGTGTGTATGCAGTTGTGTAAATTTTTGTCATCTGTTCCCTCCAGCATACAATGGCTTAGTCTTTAAAAAAACGGAACAGGATTTAACGTGTGCGCAAGATGTTTTCGGTTCGTTCGCACCCGGGCCTCGGTTTATAGTCTCATCGGACTGTCAGGGAGAGCGGAGTCAGCACTGATGTCAACTACTGGGGAAAAAATCGCGTCAGATTGCGAGCACAATGTTCTAACCACTAGGCTGTCCTGTTCCCCACGGGCTTGAGTGCATCAATAGGCAGTACTTGATCTTCTGCACGTGTATATGATTATATGTATAGAAAGGGAATTAAGGCACTGGCAGGTCTGCACTTGAAGTTGACCTGGGAGATGGTCAAAATTCCTACCTTTAATTCACCAGACGCAGCCAAGATTTGAACCCACGACTTTATGAACCAACGGGATCGAAGTCAAACAGTCTTGACCACTGGGCTGTGGCCTGCATGATGAAGGGAAAGAAAACAGATGGTGAATTCCCTCACAGCATGGAAATGGGGAATTACCAAGTCAAACAATTCATTATCTCACAAACAGAGAAATTCATGTGGGTTACAAGCCATAAATAAAAAATAAATAGGAAAAACATTTATCGCAGAGAAATAACACCGCACAGTATGCAACCATCACCTCGCACACATTACAAGACAATACCCATACTACTACCACAATTTGTCAAAGAGAAATTCATGTAGTCACAGGCCATATGTACATGAAAATGATGACCAGAAACATCACAGAAAGCAATAAAATTCAATCATTAAGACAAATACACACGCGCGCGCACGCACGCACTCGCGCGCGCGCGCGCACACACACACACAACACACACAACACACAACACACACACACACACACACACACACACACACACACACACACACACACACACACACACACACACCACGCATTACGTACACACGCACACCCACACTCACCCACACCACACACAGCACGCATAGTCATATGCCAATTTACAAATGATTACATGTCATACAATAAGAGCACTATGAAATTATTCATAAGATATACATATAACACTGTATTTTTTCTTATTGTAGAGAAATGAAAAAATAAACAAAACACATTGCACTTCGGAAAAGAAACGTATGATGAAACTGAATTGACAGGCAGTGTGGGTATAGGGAATTACCATGACAAATATGTCTTTACGAGAAATGGACTGGCTGGTCCCAGTGTGTTCTGCAGCCTATGTAGGTGGGGGATTATGCAAGTGGTTATTGGGCTTCATACAGCCCACACGGATGTGTGATGTAAGCCAGGTCCGGCCCAAGCTTTGTCCCTTGTTGAAGCGGAAAGGCCAAAGTGCCAAAGTCTTCATATCACCCACACTTCGTTATGCTTTGAAAATAATATGACGTTGATATGTGA
Source organism: Stramonita haemastoma (assembly GCA_030674155.1). Taxonomy (NCBI): domain Eukaryota; kingdom Metazoa; phylum Mollusca; class Gastropoda; order Neogastropoda; family Muricidae; genus Stramonita; species Stramonita haemastoma. Next base: position 59,001,194 of record CM060330.1, read on the forward strand.
TTGCCTTCAGCCATCCGTGAAAAGCTTCTCAACATAACAACCTGTATTCTCCAATAAAGGAAGGTGGCAGGACGGTTAAGGCCGTCATCTGCCCAGCCAGTCAACAGTGGGGTTCTGGGTTCCACTCCCGGCCTGTCATCTTTCTTCCCAGTGTGACGTAAAAATCGAACTGAATGTCAAAGTCCTTCGGATGAAAGTATAAATCGTGGCCCCGTGTGCGAATGCGCGCAAAACATCTTGCGCATACGTTAAAAACCCGTTTCGCCTTTCGAAAGAGTAGACCATTTCGTGCCGGTATGAATGGATGACAATTTTTTTTTGAAACAACAAAACGCATACACACAGGTATCGTGCTTAGACACCATGTTTCTGCCTTGTTCCTTTTCTTCCTGTCACCTCCTTCTTGTCTGTTTTCTGCCTTCTTGGTCCATTCTCTGCCTTTTTTCCTCCAGAAAGACTTAAAATTCAAAGATAACAATTCTCTCCCGCACCGAAGTCGGATGCGCTGGGCCTGACTTGTCAGGCGCTTAACGGCAGCGTGACGCATTTTCGTTCATTTGACAGACAACAATCGTTACTGACTGAGCGTTCGACGAAGAAAAAAGAAAAGGTATGGACTTTATGATTTTTTGTTTGTCTTTTGTTGCAGGTGGTTTCCACATCACAAGCCCCACAGGAGGTTGACGATCAGCTCCTCACAGAGACGGCCAGGTAACCTTCAGTCTGCAGTCACTTGTACACTAACCACTTCACCACTACATGTAGGCTACATGTCACAGTGTCTATGCACTGCACTCCGCCCCTTGGGGCATCCAAGCCAAAATTGCACCACACAGAGAGAGAGAGAGAGAGAGAGAGAGGAGAGAGAGAGAGAGAGGAGAGAGAGAGAGAGAGAGAGAAGAGAGAGAGAGAGAGAGAGAGAGTGTATGTGTAATTAGTGTGTGTGTCTAATTAGTGTGTGGTGTGTGGTGTGTGTGTGTGTGTGGTGTGTGTGTGTGTGTGTGTGTGTGTGTTGTTGCGTGCGCGCGCGCGTGCGCGCGCGTGTGTGATACTATGTATAATGTGTAACACACTACAGCAGATTACCAGCTAGACCTTAATGAGGATGATCCCCTACTGTACACGTTTCAGTGACGGTGGACCGTGACGCAGAAACGGAGATTCTGGACGAGGTGACGACAGTGTCCCAGGACCGGACCACGACCAGCCGGCCCCCCCTGCTGACGCTGTGCTACCCCCCCGACACCCCGCTCCACATCCGCAGAAAGCTGCCCGCTCACCGCCTCTACAAGCGCGCCAGCCAGCCCGTGCTCATCGGCAGGGGGGTGGACGCGGACGTGATGCTGAACGAGGAGCACGTGCCCAGACTGCTGGCCCAGCTGCTGTGCCGCTGCGGACACCCAGACACAGAGCCCAGGTGGTTCCTGAGGAACATGACGGAGAAGAAGCTGCTGTACGTCAGCTGCAGCAGCAGCGTGAAGTCGTGCCTGAGGTTCGGGGAGGAGGCAGAGCTCAAGGACGGGAGTGAGGTGAACCTGGAGGTGGTGACGCTGGTGGTGAGGGTGGAGGAGGGCGACGCGGGCGGCAGGCAGGGCTTCGAGCTGCAGCTCCGCCCCCTGGACACCGACTCCTCGGACTCCGGGTCCCGGGAGGCCGCCCACACCTGCAGCAGACAGGCCTCGGGCCGCTCCACCACCACCACCACCAGCCTCACCTCCGCACAGGCGCGAGGGCGTCAGGGATCCGCCAGCGCCAAGGGCTGGGACCCCAGGAGCGGCCAGTACCCGGAGCCCCCTCCTGCTGCTGCTGCTGCTGTTCCTGCCGCCGCCCACTTCGGGGACGCCGCCCCAGTGGTGCAGCATCTGGTGCACTACTGCCACAACGTCTTCCCGCCAGGCTCGCCCCCCTCCTCCACCTGCTGCCTCCACCACCACCCCTACGGCTGTCCGCAGCAGCAGCACCAGCCGTGCTACGCCTGCCACCAGGCCGGCGCCATGAGCCTGTGGTCAGGAAGCACAGCAACCAGGAGACGGTGTCCCCCACCACCCACCTGGCCTCGGGCTATGCCCCGGCATGAGCTACTTTCCGCGGGAAGAAACGTGTGGTCGTGGCCTCTGTGGCGCCCCTGATGTCCCCAGCCGCCTTTGAGGCCGCCAACAGGGGGGAGCTGCCTGTCAGCGCGATGCCACGTGACCTGTTCTCCGCCCACCCTGCAGGGGAGGTAAGGCTGGAGCAGAGGTTCCGTGAAGGGGGGACCACTCCTGGCTACGGCATGCCCGAGTTGTACGCGATGGTCCCCAACACCACCTTCACCTACGGCCCCCCCGCCTTCCACCCCCAACTCCACCCCCCCATGCACCCCGCCCAGCCCGTGTCGGGGAGGTACGCGGGCATTCAGGCGGAGACAGCGGCCCAGCAGGGCTTCGTCAACGTGCTCCGCCGCTCCCAGTCCATGTTCACGCGCCAGTACCGGCGTCCCGGGCAGGTGCAGAGCGGTCTTCGTGTGACGGCGCCCAGCTGACCCCTCAGCTGGTGGCCCAGCCCGAGTCTGCCCAGCTCTGCGCCCAGCACGGGTCCTCCGTGCCCGACCTGAGCTCGCTGGCCCTGCAGGAGACGGCGCACAAGGTGTACCACTGCCCCAGCCAGGACGTCGCCTCCCAGTCCACGCAGATCGACAGCCTCAAGTTCGGGTCAGCGGCGCTGGCCGCGGTCAGCCCCGACACCACGGCGGCCAGTCTCTACACCTCCGCCCACACGCCCTGCCAGAACGCGGACTCGTGGGACTTTGTGGAGGATGGGCACAGGCCTGGTGCCCCTGTGGACCACTCCCCCCTGCCCCCTCCCCCTGCTGCAGGCAGGAGGCTGGCGGGCCGTCATCCCGTGGAAAGCATTTCCCACGTGCTGCCCTCCACTGCAGGCTTCAGCTCCTCCAGCTCCACCTCCGAGGAGGACAGACCCTGGAAGAGCACTGGGGCTCAGCACATCCACTGCTCCCTGAGGCAGCCCCAGGAAAACGACGAGCGCCATGCTGATGACAAGTTTGTCCAGCATCAACACAAACTTCACGCCTAGCTCCACACGTCCACAGGGATATGTGTGCTGCAGGAAACAGGAGGGTAGACTGCAGTGTGAATGATGATAATGATACTCTACTGCATTCATTCACACGTGGCAGTGGAATATGGTATCAGTGCAGATTCCCTCTTTGATTTCTTCATCTTCGTCATTGTCGTTGTCGAACGCTCAGACAGCAACCACTGTTGTTTGTCATAGGAGCCAAAATACGTCACGCTGCCGTTAAGCACTTGACAGTCAGTAACTCCAGCGCATCCGACTTCGGTGTGGGAGAGAATTGTTCGGTTTTCAGTGTTTAAGGGAAAGGCAGGAAAAGTGGACCATAGGGCAGAAAATAGGAGGAGGCGACAGAAAGAAAAGGAACGAGTGAAAAGAAAGAGAGGGATAGAAAAGAGGGAATCCTAGCTCAGAACTTCCAGAAGCTGGGGATGCTATTATACTGACAGGCCCCTGGCATCCCCACGGGGGAGTTTGCTTCCATTTGGAATCCCGTTTGTGAAGAGTTTTGGCTTGGAAGAGGACCAGGAAAAGGGAGAGAATAATGAGTATGAGGGTGAAAAAAAGGGACACAATTTAGTGGTGTGCCACCTCTTAGACTGTTTACATTATTGTGAGGTTCACGTCTATGACGTCAGTCCTCTGTGCCCAAGAAACAGAGCATTGATCACAGACATGTGGAGAAAGGCAGGCATTGGTGACGACATGCTGTCGTCAGATCTTAGCCATCTTCCATGGACATTGAAATTAAACACTGAGAGAGTGCTTGGAATAGGCAGCCAGTAGTTAAGGCGCACTAGAACTGCCCCAAAGTGACAAGGAAACACCTGAAAGCTGGTAGTGCGTGATAGTGGCCACATCCACAGATCGTGTGGTATTGTAGCGGTCATCTCTTAAGCACCGGGCCAGAAAGAAGAAAGATGGGCAAAGAAAATGGAGAGATGAGAAGACAACACTCAGGAGACATCCCTCCTTCCCAGAGAGAGGCAGGCATAGAGCGTGAGTGGCGGATAGGTTTGGCATGGATAGCGTGGATGATTGTCATGATATGGGAAGAGGCAGTTAATTCCAGAATTAGGGATTGACTGATCCATTCTAAGGTGGCAGGGCTGTATCATCTTCATCATGGCCACCTCCTCTCTCCCGAGTAGACTGTTGGCCAGCACCAATCCGCCTCTAGGCCTGTCCGGACTTTCTGCGGCTGTTTCCCATGTTGATCAAGATCTGACATCTTCAAGATCCTGATACCAGGTTTGTCGTTAGTGCCTTCCCCTCTTAGTCCAGCTGGCAATGCAAGAATTTGGGCAAACCCTGCAAGTAAGTGTGACAGCATGAATTTAGGCATACACATACTTTGGATCCTCAGTTTCCTTGAGAAATGCTCTTGAAAGATTGTCCAGTGATGCATGCATAATGCTGATTGCCTGTGAATGTGTACGCACTATACACCTATGACCTATTATCCCTGCTCGTGGGATATTCCTCAGTTGGTGGTGATGAATGTGATGTGCTGTCTGCCAGATACTGATGTTGTGGATGAATTCTGGTGGTTAGATAGATAGGAACTTTGATCAGCGAAATGTGGATGACAATCTGTACTAAGGCATTGATTTTGTTGTCAGTTATCCTTTTGCCTCTTCTGGACTGAAGTTTTATTGGAATTACTGAACAGCATGAAAGAGTTCTGTGTCACTTTGAGCAGCAGATACTTTATGAACTGCAGACACTCTGCTCATACCTCACTAGCTCTTCAGATTGGCAGTAGTTGCCACCCGGATTAACGACAACGTTCTGACATACGAGTGTACTAACTTCCTCTAATGCTCTCTCCCCTGATGCAGTGGGCTGGGTGCTGTACAATATTTTCTAGACTATCATAGTTTCTCTGTCTCTGAGATGATACAGTATTTATGATTGAATTGAATTTTTGCAGGATTTGGTTTATCTGTTTTGGATATAATGACTGAACTCAGGGGGTTCTTCCTTCCAACTAGATTTTTTCTCCTCTTTATGGTGCCATGTCAGTGATAGAAATGCTGCTGGTCATTTGCAAAAGTATGGCCCAAGTCAGAAGCCTTACAATCAGTTTTATTGAGGATAGCAACATGCCAAGGGTTTTATATCCAGCTGTTGTTATGCTGTGGAATATTCAACTGAAATTGTCTTTAACCAAGATAGGCTTTTAGCACAACTGAAACAATCCCCTGAAGCCAGAGTACAGCTGCCTACAATGGCGAGGTGCTTGAAGGTGGCCACACTTGCACGTTTCTCAGCCAGTGGGTATTCACGGCCTCACAGGGATTCCCAGGTGGGGTGACGCAGACAGGGTGCATCTTCTGGGGGCCTTCCAGGTGTGAAGCTGGGGAACGCCCAGCAACCATATTTCAATAAATGTATTTTGATAACAATAGAGTGTGTGTGTGTGTGTGTGTGTGTGTGTGTGTGACAGAGAGAGAGAGAGAGAGAGAGAGAGAGAGAGAGAGAGAGAGAGAGGGGGGTAGGATTCAAAAGATGAACACACAGAGATAAAATTTGAACAGTTTATTTTTGAATCAATCTCTCAAAAAACAACTAACAACAATAAAATTTAAAACTTCTGGTTGTGCTATGATATCCATATATATATACATAAACCACTATCCCATAATCACTCACATCACAACTAATAACCAAATGATGGAATAACTTTGTGCTATGCCATTTTTTCATGCTAACAAAGCATGAAGTATCTACAAAGCATCTGTAAAGCTTTCAAACTGCTATGATTGTCAAATCATCCACATTATTTTCATTTCCTCAGTAAAAGAAAAAATCAGTCATATTATATTTGCTCAGCTGAAGGCCAGACATGGCAGTATTTTCTGAACCAAAATCAGCTTGAAATGGCATCAGTTTTACCAGTAGACATGTTGGCATGGCCTACAATTCTCTCTTACACACACACACACGTTAATGAAAATAATTGTGACATTAGATTCTTCATACACTCATTGTCATGGAAATGATTCAAGATGGCTGACTAATGGAAGCTTATTAACTGACTCAAACTTCAGAACAGTCAGTTTTCCCTGTCTACAGCTGATTGGCTACACATCAAACTTAGTTTTTGTCCTTGGTCAAGTTTGTATAATTGAAATTCAATCTTTTTTTGGTGGACAATTTCAGAAGAGTGGATCCCAATTAATTTTTTTTTTATATGACTTTTGACAGATATACAGTTTTGACACAAAAAACTTTCACTTTGACAAAGTTACCTAACTGTAAAAGTTGGGTCTTGTCTGTGTAAAAAGAGTTTGCAAAATTTCTAGTTTCAAAGATTTACTGCATGGAGACAGTGTTGTCAATTCATCTCCAAAAGCTCTTTTCTTCACATTAAAAACAAAAAAAATCACACACACACACTACAAAAACATTTGGAAGGAAAAACTGTTTTTAAGATGTTCACAACAATATTTCTTAAGTACTTGATATATAAAAGTTTAAAGATGTTTGGATAAAAGGAGACAAACTTTTAACCAGTTCACTGTCTATAGGATGTCAGCTGGTGTCCTTGTTCTTTTTTGTCTCCAATTTTTCACAAGTTCGTGCCTGGAGCAAAAATGAAAATTGCTTCTCACACAGTTAGAGGGAGGAATGAACTGTTCCAAAGTAGGAATGGAATCCCTCTAGGTCATAGCAGACGTCATTTTGTTTATTCATAGTAGTCTGTGACTGGCTAAGTTCGTGCAGTGTATGAATAAACATTCAGGCTCCTCATTCACTTTCCATTAAAAAACAACAACCCATAGAACACTTGTTTTTCTATCTCAAATAATTTTCACACCAGAACTTTCGTGAATTATTACCCCTCGAACTTTAAAAACCTCTGGCACTGGCAGGAACCCGATTTCTCCTGTTAGTGAACTGGTTAACTCACTATTTTCTTTTTATCAAGCAATAATTCTAAACAGATTGGTTCTAAGAGATTGCACACCATCTTCATGAATACAGCACTTCAATCTATTTTATAGTTGAAAAAAAAAACCCAAACAACAGAAATATGCAATCAACATATGTACATTATATTACACAGTGAATGCAGTTCTTCCAAATTTTGTCAGTAAATCATTAACATATAATATATTTGAAGATATTAAAAGGTAAAAAAGTATTTCATAAAATGCATTATATTCACAATTTTCATGGACTAAAAGGTTTAATTGGTAAAAACAGTTAAAGACATCAGCATTAAAAGCACCACCTCCATCATCACCATCCACTCCGATTCCCGCATACACAAAATCTCAACATCTGTGAACCTCAGGGGTCTAGCTGAGGAATAAAAAATCATTTACAATCACCACATTGGGAACAATGAAAAAAAAAAAAACTTCAACATATAAACAATTTTCAAGGCAAATCTTAAATGTGTTATAAATTATAGATACAAAATAAGTCTCTATGATCTGTTTGTGTTAAATAATGTCTGTGATAAATCATGAAATCTCATCCTTCATTGTTGTATTGGATGTTTTCAATCCATAAGATAAGCAAACATTCTCCAGAATGTACTAAATTAAGCTGTACACCTACCAAAATGATTAAAAGGTAAAATTGATGCAGAAACAAGTAAAAGAATACAAACGAACAAATAAAAATAAACAAAACCAAAAAAGTCCTACCAAAATGACAAGGGGCTGCAACTTTGGTTGACTTCCTGCCTCATGATGGCTAAAAAGACTCAGACACAGAAACAGACAGACAGTGAAACTGATCACAAGATTGCACACAAACATTCTTCCCTTACTTCTTTAACCGTCTTAGCCCCGTTGCGGCCGCAGCCAGCCGTAACAGCACCTGCTGCTAGTTCTGTTGCGGCCGTAGCCGGCCGTTGGTCCTGACCACGTGGGCAGTACTTTTCCATCACACACATACCTCGTGGTTCTCACACAATGTGTCTGAAATTTGGTGGGGCGATGCAGGGAAGGTTTCAGATGGTGCCAGTGATAAATTTAGACCACTAACAGTGTGTACTTGGGAGGGAAGGAAGAAAGCATAGCTGGCGATAGAAACGCCTTTCACTCATAGCGCGTGGCGAAAAAAAATGGCGTCTTCGTTGGTAGCAGACGATTCATCTAACTAACTAGACAATAAAATGAAGGTGTTTGCATTGGAAGTAGAAAAAATTCAATGATAAATATTAAGTGAGTCAGAAATAAAAAGCTGACGGGGGAGAAGAGAAAGGAAATAACGCAGTTAGAGAGAAGAATGACCCTGACTACACGGCACATTCCTGCAAGCGTGGCGACCTGTGCTACCCACACGCCGTGGAGAAATTTGACCTGGGGGGAGGGGGGAGGTCCGCAGCATAAACGCCAGAAAATGTGACGCCTTTTGTCTATTTTCTAGTTAATACCACACTTTTTATTTGAAACTCAACGGACAGATTTGCTGATGACAAAAATAGCGAGAAGGAAAAGAAAAGAGGTCTCCAGTCTGCCAAGGTGCCACAGGTGACAGCGATAGGTACACCCCCCGACACATCCACATTTTGTGCTTTCTGTGATGTGATGTGTCCCTGTGCCATCACTATGACTACTTTAAAGGCTATCACGATTAAAATTTTGTAGAATTACAGAAGTTCTGTGTTGTTTCATGTTTGTCACACCTGTGTGGTGACACTGGTGACAATGTGACACTTATGTACAATATTACACTTCTGTGCACTTAACAAACATGTGGTAAGACATAGACATCTGAAATGCAGTATATAGGTAAGATATTGATTGAATATTCCTTGTTTTCAAAAGACAAAAAACCAGTTAAACAAAAAGTATGCCTCATCAAGACATATAAAACAACAGGTGTTATGAGGACATTGTGTGACACATCCTTGAAGTACTATTGCACACAAACATTAATAAACACGTTAGCTAGGCATCAGTTCTTTATTCAACACTTACATGTATGAATTTGTGTCTATTCCATATATATATATATATATATATATATATATATATATATATATATATATATATATATATATTTTTTTTTTTTTTTTGCTGCCTCGTCTTCTGTGACGCTCCCGTACTGCTGCTCCCACGCCGCTCATTTCAATCTCCCCGCCACAGCCATACCCAGATTCGTTGTGTCTCACCCCCGGGTCGGGAGTCCACAGGGAGCTCATCAATATTAGGCCGCCGCGGGGCCACCAGCCAGAGGGGCCCTGCACTTCTGCTGGGTCACTTTGGTGGTGTTCAGTGGTGCCTGTTCTGAGCTAACATACGCAGGACACCACCTACTAAGCCCCCTACTAACGACAGTATTAGCTCAGTCGCGGAGCCAGACTGAGTGAGTCACCCACCCAAGGTGGCGACCACCACAACGTCCCTCCAACGACCGCCTCCCCACGAACCCCCAACCCCAAAGGCCTTGACACAAATTCACCACAGGCACAGAAGCGTATGGGGAAACCGAATCTGAGGTCACCATGAGACCAGAGCAACGGAGGCCACCGAATCAGAGGCAATTTTTATTATTGCATGATGATCAATGATGATGAGGATGATGTAATGATGCTGCTGTGGAGGTGCATCCGCTTTGAGACTACTTGACAGGGTTGTTCTCTACGCTTACTGTCATAATATATCCCGGCGTCAACCAGGCCCGAGAGATACAGACACCTGCAGTGTTGGTCAGGTAATTTGAGCAACACTCTCAAATTCGCATCCGTAAAGTGGATGAAGCTCGACTGTGTGGTCCCAGTCTCCCCACTGAGCCCACAGCACACTCACTCTGGGTAGGAGCCGGCCGGAGCCCGAAAAAATCCCTATGACTTATGGGATTCGAACCCGCGACCTTCCAGTCCGGAATCCACGGCGCTAACCACTGCGCCATGGCGGCTGGTTATTCCATATATATTTTGCTGGTTTATTGTATACAATATACTTTTACCTGTGATTGGTGACAAATAAGGTGACGACGACACGACATTTTGTGACCAGACATGTAAACTTGCCTTAAAATGCAAGTACAAAGATATATCTAGCTTGTGACAAAATTTCAGCTTGATAGCTTGTCATGCACACAGACAATTGTCTTAGGAGTAGACTATGTCAGTTTGGGGTAGAAAACTTTAAAAGAATTCAAAATCTACAGGCAGTTTAGCTCTGTAGAATTCAACAACAAGAGGGTTAAGTAAGGGACATAATTTTTCACAAGATTTTCTTCAGGAAAATATTTGTAAACTTGCTCACATTCAAACATCACAACAATATGTGACTTAGAAACACAACTCTAGTTCCTATTTACAAAATTTCGATGACAAAGTTTATAACTTGATAACTCTTGATCATAAACAAATATAACAAGAATCAGCAACTTCAAAGCACAACCCTGCTTTTGTCAAATAAGTTTGATAATCTACAACACCTTGACCATGCAAAATATTGCCTGTTAACTGTGGACCATATTCAAACACAACACTGCCAACAATATACAGCCTAGAAACACAGCACTGCTTCAGCTGGTAAAGTCCCAAATACCCAGACTTTAATGATGTAGTTATAACCTCCACATGACAATGTTATGCACACACAACCAAAGTGTTTGTTTAGTTTTCGAGGAGTACTGTCAATACTAAATTTCTAGATCCACAACAACAGACAGTGACTATACACAGAGAAGGATACAGAGAGACACAGAGAGACAGAGAGAGAGAGAGGGAGACAGACAGACAGACAGACAGACAGACATATATATGCAGACAAAGACAGACTGACAGAAACAGGTAATTTTTCCCAAATCTGACTAGAAAAGATATGACTTTAAATATATCCACAAAATATTCATAAATGTACCGGTGGGAATGGATAACAAAATTGACAAAACTGCATACACACAGGGACTGGATGTAAAAAATCACACAAGTGCTTATTCCATTATCCTCAAAATTAACCCCCCAAAAATCACCCAAATATACAAAAATGACAGAAAAATATACAAAAAAAAAAAAAAAAAAAAAAATCAGACATCACATATTCACCCAAGCCTCAATGCCACATAGACACTAAAGCCACACACAGGAATGACTGACTGTATCTGACATGCTGCTCTGCTCTACATCCATTGCACAAAATCTTGGCACATGTTAAATCCTGTTCTGCTTTATGAAAGAATGTGCCGGTAGAAACAGATGAAAAACTGACAAAACTTGCATACACAGGGAGTGGATGTAAAAAAAGCATACGAGTGCTTATGCTATTATCCTCCATATTAAAGATAATAAATAAGAATAAATAAATAAATAATACATTCCGGTTTTCTGAAGAGTACAACATATGACTTCTCTCACAACCATATTTTGATAATTTTTGGATGAAAAGTCACAGCCACATCGCAACCTCACTTTTTACCATGATTTCTTTCATGACCATATCTCTCTATCTATCTAAAATACAAGTCATAACCTTTGCAGCAAAACTATTAAAACATGCTTTTTCAAAACCATATCACAGTATATGAAATGAAATTCAGTGCCCCTTTAGAGCAAATGATACTAGTTGTAGTCTATAGTGAACCAAGCACACAACAAAGCTTCTAATCTAACTGAAGCTGTTTTTCTTGACGTTTGGCTATTTTCTACAGCACTGTACTGTTACTGCTGCTTTTCTTTTTCACTCACTGAATTGAGTTTTGACCAAGTTTGGATTTGTGGCCTGTGAAATGGGGAATTCCACTTCAGTTTTCCCTGTCGTGGACTGACGGAGTTTCCTTGCATGATATGCTTTCTGGGGAGCGGGCTTTTTTTCCCCCCCACATTATGTCAGGTTATCTATGTGGTGATTTTTCCCCATCCTGTCAGTGATGTGTACACATCAGGTTATCTATGTGGTGATTTTTCCCTGTCATGTCAATGATGTGTACACATCAGGTTATCTATGTGGTGATTTTTCCCTGTCATGTCAGTGATGTGTACACATCAGGTTATCTATGTGGTGATTTTTCCCTGTCATGTCAGTGATGTGTACACATCAGGTTATCTATGTGGTGATTTTTCCCTGTCATGTCAGTGATGTGTACACATCAGGTTATTATGTGGTGATTTTTCCTGTCAGTGATGTGTACACATCAGGTTATCTATGTGGTGATTTTCCCCTGTCAGTGATGTGTACACATCAGGTTATCTATGTGGTGATTTTTCCATGTCAGTGGATGTGTACACATCAGGTTATCTATGTGGTGATATTCCCCTGTCAGTGATGTGTACACATCAGGTTATGTATGTGGTGATATTCCCCTGTCTAGTGATGTGTACACATCAGGTTATCTATGTGGTGATATTCCCCTGTCAGTGATGTGTACACATCAGGTTATGTATGTGGTGATATTCCCCTGTCAGTGATGTGTACACATCAGGTTATCTATGTGGTGATTTTTCCCTGTCAGTGATGTGTACACATCAGTTATCTATGTGGTGATTTTCCCTGTCATGTCATGATGTGTACACATCAGGTTATCTATGTGGTGATTTTTCCATGTCAGTGATGTGTACACATCAGGTTATCTATGTGGTGATTTTTCCCTGTCAGTGATGTGTACACATCAGGTTATCTATGTGGTGATTTTTCCCCTATCCTGTGAGTGATGTGTACACATCAGGTTATCTATGTGGTGATTTTTCCATGTCAGTGATGTGTACACATCAGGTTATGTATGTGGTGACAAAAGATCATTTCTGGCCTGGGCCAAACCCTGCTTGTCACCTCTCCTTTTCCTTGACACTTTGAAAATTTACCACAGAAAAAAAGGTGATTTTCTTATCTGGTATACAGTTTGTGTCCACTGTCCAGCTTCAACAGAGGAAAGTGAGGAATTTCCCTTCTGATACACAAGACAGACACACAGACAGTCATGGCATTTGCTCAGCATGACAGGCAACTGGTCAGTTTGCTATATCTTACCAGGTCTTCAACTGAAAATGGGGGGGATGGGGGGGTGGGGGGATGTTATATATGATAAAAAAGGTTCCACATTAATGCTGTTTCTTACATCACAAATCAAAAGGACGTCATTTATCAAAGTCTAAACTTTGTTACGAATGCTTCATTTCATGCACCATTACAATGGAAAAATTCAATATGGCCACCAAAATGAAAAAAAAAATCAATCTTGTACAACTATCAACTGATAACACGTACAACAATTCTGTTTCCACAAACACGTCTTTAAACTCCAGTTCTTTACATGTGTGCAGAAAAATCTTCCTATCTGCACACTGGATAGTTTGGACACTGAAACCATGATATTGGCTGCATGTATTCCCATGTCTAAGCTAACAGGAATGTATGTTTATACAGTTTTAAAGCTCATTTGATGAGGTAGTGGGGTGCCTTTTCCTTGTACACACTGCAGCCAAAATCATTACTATACTGCTCTTCTTCCTGACATTAATCAGTATTTCACTCAAAAATAACATGTGACATCATGTGTATTTGGCACTACTTTTATGGGTGTTGCATAATGATACTAGTAACATTACCTACAAAATACACTCCATTTTGTGCCCTGTTTCGTGTAATACTTAAACACATAAATAAGTGTTTGACTCTTCTGAAAAAACAAAGGAAAAAAATCATCATTCATCAACTAGATATTTGGCAATTTTTTTTTATGTCCATTACATCATGATGTTGGTGTTATACTTACAACATACACCTTCTTTTGTGCTATATCTCATGCCATGCTATAACACACCAATACAGTCCACAAAGTCTACCACTCCCTCTCCCACCCTCCACACGACTAATGCAGGTTTCACATGCGATATTTCTCCTTCCTCTTGGTCGTATGAAAAATCCTGTCTCTAAAACTTGTTTCCAGCCAGCGAGAGCATCCAGCAGGGAATTTTGAAGAAGCTGGGGATGAGTTTCATGAACATGGGGCTGCCAGTGGAATAGGACAGCATGAAGCCCAGTTCTCGCATCGAGGGGCGACGTGTGCCTGAAACAACACAGGAGGAATGAGGGCTCTACAGTCAAGTGACAGCTGACAGGCCATAAATGTCAGAGTGGCGTTGAGTGAGTGAGTGAGTGTGTTTATTTATTTGTTTATTTATTTATCATTCTTTTATATCAAGGATACTGGAATAAGCACTCATGTGCTTTTTTTACTTCCAGCCCCTGTGTGTATGCAGCTTTGTAAATTTTCTCATGTTCCCACCGGCACACAATGGCCTACTTTTTCAAAAAGTGGAACAGGACGTGTGAGTGTGTGAGTGTGTGCGCATGCATGCTCTTGAGAGCTCAACTCTGTCAGGGTGGGATTTTTGCGTGAGTGTGTATATGTCTACATGTGGAGATATGTACCTGAGGAAGCAGTAAACTGAACCTTAAAAACACAAAGAACCTGGGAGATCTGTGCACAAATATCTTTTTAAGTCCTAAAAGATACTTCAACAAAACTTTACTTTGATATATAATATGACTGCTTTTATCAATCTGAGAGTGAAACATAATATTTTGAAACATGGCCAAAATACTGCAACAAAATTCTATTGAAATGTGAAAAAAACCTTGATTTCACAGAGTTAAAAATGCTGGAGAGACAACAGCCGACTGTGTACTGATGTCTGTTTCTAAGAGATCAGTACAATCATAGGTAGAAGGATGCAAACATACACTTGTACCATATTTCTCCTCCATACATTATTTTTTCAGAACTGAAATCTCAAAATGATTACATACTTTATTCAGACTTCACTAAAGAATGAATAATAACTAACACCAAAATCTAAGTACTTTAAAACACCTGGGTGTAAATGCCTGTTGTTTTTTTTCTTGGACTTTCAAGGGCCCTGGACTTAAAAGAGACTTTAAGGACCAGGGGATTCCTCTTCAAACACAACTTTGATACAGGGGAACAGTTCTTGAACAGCAGTTAATCAATATAATACAAGGATAACTGTCTCACCTTGATACAATGGGAAAATTTGTAATCATGAACACAACTGACAGACATTTGGCATGACTGAACTACTGGTGGATGTTGATATAAATAAACAAAGTATAATGAACACACTAACATCATAAAAACAAAGTATAACTTACGTATACACACACACACACACACATCATATTACTGCTTAAGTATTCATGGACACACACAATAATAATAAATCCAATATTACCATCCATGTCCACAAAGCCGTACTCAGCACCCAAGTCAGCTGCGATAAGAACACGTCCACTTTTCTTCAGCACATTGGGGTCTGCACAAAAAAGAAACACAGGTAAACACATTCATGTATACATAAACATTATATATATATGTGTAGAAGCAAGCATTTAAACATATATGCACACTGACAGAGATAATCATTTCCTTCAAAAAGTATGTTCACCTGACCCTATGATTTACATATACAATCTAGGCACACTTGCACGATACATACATATATGAATATGCCCACACACACACCCACACACACACACACACACACACCCACACCCACATGCAGCTAAAAAGTTCAGAGGTCATGGGTATGAATCTCATTCAATGCTGGATTTTTCTCCCACCACATGACCGCAAATAGTGGTCTGGGCGCTAGACCTTTAGGTGAGATGATAAACCGAGATCTATACAAATTCCTTTATAAAAATACTTTGAAAGGTCAAGCAAAATGTTCATGGTTTTTTTTCTGAAAAATACATACACAGAAAAACCAATGGTGAAACAATGTCACAGCAATCTTGATGTTGGTTATCAAGAACTGTGTACACATCTGACATCCACTGAATAGAAACTGTGGTGTTGCAAGCACTGCTACCCATAGGACTTCTTTTTTCAGAATCTTCAGTACTTTTTCAGGTCACTGTCTCAAGGCCTTGCCAAAAGCATAAATTTACAGACTTCACAACATGTCTAATGATTAACTGGAGGTAGTGGAGGGGGGGGGGCAGGATAGCTTAGTGGTCAGAGCGTTGAGCGTGCAATCTGACAGCTGGTTCCAGCCCCCAACACAATGCCTGTTCAAGAGATGACTTCCCCTCAAGCTAACACCAGTTCCATTCCCCCCCAAATTCTTTGATTGAAATATAGTGACTGAGGTCCCACGTGTGAACATATGCAAAACATCTTGTGCACATGTAAACAGAGGCATATTCCCGAAGTCGGAATGCAGCTACTTAAATGGTGGGAAAAAAATGGTCGCATACACAAAAATATCACCATTAATGAACCTCAGAGCTCTCGCCGAGCAATGAAAAAAAAACAACCCAAACCAAAAAATCCCCCAAAGCAAAGGTGTGAATGCATGCAGAACATTTCGCACCCATGTAAAAAACCCATTCCACTTTTCAGAAGCGTAGACCATTGCATGCCAGCAGGGATGGTTGACAAAACTTTTTAAAAAATGCAGGTACTGTACTAGTGTGGAGTTTACACATCATCCCTAACATCAGAATGTGACAAGGTAAATGCTGGCCAACACCAAATCTAAGCTTTGGTGAGCCCTGCAGCTCTAGCCCAGAAACAACAAGGAAAAAACAGATGACCTGACAAGTGACAGCATGTACACCCCTTACCTGCAGCTCTAGCCCAGAAACAACAAGGAAAAACCAGATGACCTGACAAGTGACAGCATGTACACCCCCTTACCTGCAGCTCTAGCCCAGAAACAACAAGGAAAAACCAGATGACCTGACAAGTGACAGCATGTACACCCCCTTACCTGCAGCTCTAGCCCAGAAACAACAAGGAAAAACCAGATGACCTGACAAGTGACAGCATGTACACCCCCTTACCTGCAGCTCTAGCCCAGAAACAACAAGGAAAAAACAGATGACCTGACAAGTGACAGCATTTATCCCCCTTTACCTGCAGCCAGCCGAGCGATGGCCAGCCCCGAGTATTCCGGGGTCTCTGCATGGTCAATGCCCTTCTTCAGCACAGACTGCAACACACAGCACACACATCCAACATCACTCAGTCAAGGGTGCTGTATTTAGTGCGCCTTTCCTTTTACCTAGTCCAAGTGTGGTCAGTTCCTGCTATAAATAGTTAGCACCAGCTGGCCTCATCTGGGCTGGGATGGGATGGATTAATTATCAACTGAGAGCAGCTGAAAGTGGGGAAACTGACAGCTGTGACTACTGAGAGCAGCTGAAAGAGGGGGAAACTGACAGCTGTGACTACTGAGAGCAGCTGAAAGTGGGGGAAACTGACAGCTGTGACTACTGAGAGCAGCTGAAAGGGGGGAAACTGACAGCTGTGACTACTGAGAGCAGCTGAAAGAGGGGGAAACTGACAGCTGTGACTACTGAGAGCAGCTGAAAGTGGGGGAAACTGACAGCTGTGACTACTGAGAGCAGCTGAAAGTGGGGGAAACTGACAGCTGTGACTACTGAGAGCAGCTGAAAGTGGGGGAAACTGACAGCTGTGACTACTGAGAGCAGCTGAAAGAGGGGGAAACTGACAGCTGTGACTACTGAGAGCAGCTGAAAGTGGGGGAAACTGACAGCTGTGACTACTGAGAGCAGCTGAAAGTGGGGGAAACTGACAGCTGTGACTACTGAGAGCAGCTGAAAGTGGGGGAAACTGACAGCTGTGACTACTGAGAGCAGCTGAAAGTGGGGGAAACTGACAGCTGTGACTACTGAGAGCAGCTGAAAGTGGGGGAAACTGACAGCTGTGACTAAACCTTTTATGTCAGTTTTGTGATGTCAAGCTGCTTCCCATCAGTGTGTGTGTGTGGTTGGTTTGGTTCACTGTTTCTGCAGGCCATATAGCCCACATCCAAGCTTCATCACCACAGACGTTTAGTGCACTCATGTGTCTGTCTGTCTGTCCATCCTCTTCAACCTTCACCTCCAACACAGCAGAGGAGGCAGCTGCTGTTTCAGAAATTGGGCACAAATTTTATTACAGTGGAGATGCCTTGCCCACAGTACATCTCCACTCTCTCGGCCAAGAGGGCATACGGACAGTCAGCGTTGGAGATGTTCTCCAAAGGCCAACTAGCCCCCAGGGCTGTAGCACACAAGGACTGTGCAAGTCAAGCCTCCTAGTCAGAGTCATAGTCGATCACTAAAGACTAAGCTGTAAAGTGGAATTCCATGAGTGGGAAAGAAAGCCACTGATCACACAGAGTATAAGCACACTAACATAAAAATTCATATGAGAGGCGCCCCTACAAAAGGTACATTAATTATGATGATATTACACAATAAAAAGTTGACGTCATTTTATTGTTATTGATATCATTATCACCATTCTCATTACCATCAATATAAACCTTATCATCAAAATAATCATTATCATCAACACAATCATAATCAAAATTATTATCAAAATTATTATCATCACCATAATTATCATCAAAATAATCATTATCATCACCAACATTATCATTATCATCAACATAATCATTATCATCATTAACATCAACATAATCATTATCACCAACATAATCATTGTCATCAACATAACCATTATCATCATTAACATCAACACAATCATTACCATCAACATAATCATCATCAACTACAACATTATCATCATCAACATCATCACTACTAATTGTAATTGCCCTTCAGGGATGATTTAAGTGTTTTTGACTTGACTTGATCAACATCATCATCATCATCACTACTGATCCTCACTACAGAGGACCCACAGTGCCTGCTCACCCCGAACTTGTTCTGCTGCAGGAAGTTCCTCATGTGCTCGGTGCCCACCAGCCCCGGCCACAGGGAGACGAAGGTCACCTGGTGCTTCTTCAGCTCTCGCCCACAGTCCGCCGCCATGCGGTCACACTGAAACACACCACACACACAACCCAGTCACCTCACCTCTCCTGCTCAACGAGAAAAAACCCACAAAAACAAACCCTACACCAAACCAAAACAAACAAACATAAATATCAAACCCAAACTGGAGCCTGTTTATCTGACAGAAGCCTGTTACCTTGCTCAGCTAATCACAAGCAAGACAAACTACACAGCCAGTCCAGTTCCTATCATGTCTTTTTCTTGCTAAAAAACCAGAACCTGTTTATCAACCAGAAACCATTTGTTGGATCAAAAACGTGAACATCAAACCCAAACTGGAGCCTGTTTCCAATAGAAACCTGTTACCTTGCTAAGCTAAACACAAGCAAAGAGAAACTACATTACCAATCTAATTGCTATCATGTTTTTTCTTTTTCTTGCTACCCCCCCCCCCCCCAAACTAGAACCTGTTTATTGACCACAAACCAGTTTCCTGGTTCAGCTAATCACACACTTTTTTTCCTTTTCAGGATCCCCCCCCCCCGCCTCCCACCCCCAATAAAAAAAAGGGGAGGGGAGAAGAGCCTTTCTGGGGCATCCTTAAAGAAACAAGACAACGACAACTGGGAAGACAGGGCAAGGCTGGGAACAAAACCTAGAAAACAACACAGTTTACGTCTCAACTGTCCTGCCCTGTTCCTTCTTACTTCTTGTTTCCAAGTTATGCTACTCCACCCCTCTGCTCGCACAGGTCTTCAGTGCCAACAGAAACCACGCAGGCTGCACCACTCACCGCCTCCTTCCCCACCCCATAGGCCACGTTGAAGAGGTAGGACAGTCCCCCAAAAGACGACACGTTGACGATCAGCCCCTGTTTGCGGGGAACCATCATCTTGGCGGCCAGGACAGAGCACATGTAGTGATTCCTGAAAACACACCATCAGTGAAAAGAGAGGCTGTTTTTATCTTGTCAAAATATTTGTATTCTATAATTTCAAGGATAATGGAGTAAGCACTCATGTGCTTTTTTCACATCCTGTCCCTGTGTGTATGCAGTTTTGTAAATTTTGTCATCTGTTCCCACTGGCACACAATGGCCTACTCTTTCAAAAAGTAAAAGAAGTTGTGCCACATGAGGGATGTAGCAGAAACCTGTCTCATGTCCTACTGCATTCTGGGAAATGAAAGCTTAAAAGTTTGATTCTCATTTGAAGCCTGAAGACACCCCATCCCTGAGACAATGAGGGGTGATCTGAGTACAAGTCTTTTTGGATACTATGACCAAACCAGGACCCTCTGTGCAACAGTACTTATCACACAATATAAGATAGATACACATGTGTCTTTGGGGTCAAAGATTCATCACAGAACATGATGTAACAAGTCAAGTAAAAAACACCTTAATCAACCCTGAAGGGCAATTACTATGACTAAACCAGAACCCTCTGTGCAACATTACTTAACACACAATATACGATGGATATACATGTATTCTTGGGGTCATAGAGTCCTTATCCAATATTTACCTTTAGAATACCTTTGAAATGAAAACACCAGTGTTACTTTCATTTGGGAGGTCACTCTCTCAATAACTAGCTGCCTAGTCATCAGAATCCTGCACATTCTTCACTTTCAGTGTTGGTCACCTTATTACTGAGCTGTTCTTTTGTTTACTAGCTACTTATGTATTATATCTCTCTCCATTTCATCCCACACTTTCTTCTTGAAAAGGAAGGGGGGGGGGGGGGGGGGGGGAGGAAGAAGAAAGAAAAGGAAGGGGGAGAAGGGAATAGAAAGAACTCCATCCTGACTACACACTTTCAGACAGTGATTTGTTCAGGCACACTATCACTGTCTGCCGGTGAGTGTTACCTCAGTCCCACGTTGTTGATCTCATCCCAGATCTTGGAGTCTTGTTCCCAGAACGGCACATTCATGGAGTTGGCTATCGCCTGCAACACATCCACACGTCCAAGGAATAACCGAATATTTCAACCGCACAAAATCAATATTTTGACATGAAAAGAGGTGATACATGTTAGAACTGAAAACACGCTTAATTAAATGTTTTTGGTTCACCAAGGTTTTTGTTTACTTTGAAAAATGGCAATTTACTCCTATTCAAGCTCTGTGGTTTATCTGTTAGTTCACTTCATAACTCAGACAATTGGGTACACGACTGCACATACTGATGATTCAAGCAACACAACCCCCCAGTTTTACTAATACAACACCCTGCACTACGTACCCTGACTCCGCTGTAGGCGTTGTTGACCAGCACGTCCAGCTGTACAACACTGCACTACGTACCCTGACTCCGCTGTAGGCGTTGTTGACCAGCACGTCCAGCTGTACAACACTGCACTACGTACCCTGACTCCGCTGTAGGCGTTGTTGACCAGCACGTCCAGCTGTCCCTCCTGTTCACGATGGATGCGATCAAACAGCTGCTTGATGTCCTCGTCCTTCGTGTGGTCACACTGCACAGGGATGCAGTCGCCTCCCTTCGATTTCATCTATCACAGTAATCACACAAAAAATTAAATGGTACAAATTTTAATGAGCATCACTGATGTGATGAAATGACTGGAGTGACTTTGTCTTAGATTTTTGAGTGAGTGAGTGAGTGAGTGAGTGAGTGAGTGAGTGAGTGTGTGTGTGTGTGTGTGTGTGTGTGTGTGTGTGTGTGTGTGGTGTGGTGTGGTGTGTG
Source organism: Stramonita haemastoma (assembly GCA_030674155.1). Classification (NCBI taxonomy): domain Eukaryota; kingdom Metazoa; phylum Mollusca; class Gastropoda; order Neogastropoda; family Muricidae; genus Stramonita; species Stramonita haemastoma. The sequence goes on from CM060330.1 coordinate 59,022,722, forward strand.
TGTGGTGTGGTGTGGTGTGGTGTGGTGTGGTTGTGTGTGTGAATAAGATATCATAGTGTAGTGTAGTGTGGTGTGGTGTGGTGTGGTATGGTGTGTGCGTGAATAAAATGTAATTTAGCTTTCGGGGCCTGAGTTTCTTATACATGTGTCTATAGAGTGCCTGTACTCACACTTCTGGCCAATGTCAAGTCTTACAGCAAATGCCAAAGTGTTTAACCTCTATATGTATGTGTGTGTGTGTGTGTGTGTGTGTGTGTGTGTGTGTGTGTGTGTGTGTGTGTGTGTGTGTGTGTGTGTGTATTGACTTCGTTAAAAATCTAAATTGTTGTTGGCTGTATGTGCAAGAATTGGTTGAATGCAAGCGCTTTGATTTGTTTTTGCAAGATATAGCACTATATAAATTCCATTTATTATTATCCTTATTATTATTATTATAAATGGTAAGTGCATATAACATGCATGTACACAATCTCTCTATCTCTCTCTCACACACACACACACACACACACACACACACACACACACACACACACACACACACACACACACACACACACCACACACACACATACATACACATTTGAAACAAACTACATACATACACACAAGACACACACATGCATACATACAAATGCACATGTATATATGCATGTGTTTTCTCTCTCTCTCTCTCTCTCTCTTCTCTCCTCTCTCTCTCTCTCCACACAAGCATGCTTGCACATGTATACACACACATACACACACAACACACACAACACACACAGAGACACACAGACACACACACAGCACACACAAGTACACACACACAAACACAGACACACACACACACAGACACAGACACACACAAACACACACACTCACACACACACAGACACACACACTCAGACACACACAGACTACACTCACACACATAGACACACACACACACACACAACACACACACTCACACACACACAAGACACACACACACACACCCACACACACACACACACACACTCTCTCACAGCCCACCTCTGCAGCAGTCTCCTCCAGGCTGCCCCCTACAGGGTCCCCTTCCCCTCGCTTCAGCGTGCGACCTGCCCAGTAAGGAATATTGCACCATCAAAATCAATATTGAGAACAATAATGAATAAATAACACCATAAAAATCAATAATCAGACCAGATATAAATAACAAAATAAAATAATCAGACCAGTAATAAATTTCATAAAATAACCAGCCGAGTAATAAATAACATAAAATAACCGCCCAGTAATAATTTATAACACCATTAAAATTAATAATCAGACCACTAATAGATAACACCATAAAATAATCAGATCAGAAATAAACAACATGAAATAATCAGACCAGAAATAAATACCACCACAAACTGATCAGACCAGTGACTAGACAGCATAATCACCTAGTTACATAGGCCCAGGCCAAAAGCTCCGTCTGTTACTGATGTAAGCCGAGTGCTAACGTCTACATTAGCATGTTGCTATGCTTTGAATTGTTATACTGTGATTGTCTTCAGCCATGACAAGCTCGTAGTGTTACTACCTGCTCTCTCCTTTATCAGAGAAAAAGTCTTCTGAAGTTAGACTGTGGCTGCCTATATTACAGTTTATAGCAGGGTACTTGAAAACTGCAATAGTCACCCAAACTTCTCATCCAGCGTGTACTTACAGTCTTACAGGGATTCCAATATCCAACATGCCTATCAAGCCTGAAGTTCCTGTTCAGATGTGTCTTTGTGTGTGTGTGTGTGTGTGCATTATAATGTATGCTATTGTGTGAGCATATTATGCATACTTTCTTGTGTACAAATGCACATGTATACATGTCTGACTATTATTAAATGCATGTGTTGATAGTTGTAAGGATTATATCTCATCTGCAAACCAAGACATAACAACACCTACAATAAACTGAAGATAAGATGAATCACTATATATACATGTATCTGTCTTTAAATTTAACACAGTCCTGTGTTCATACCTGTGATGTAGACGGTGGCTCCAGCTGCTCCCAGCTGCAGTGCAATGCCTTTGCCGATTCCACGAGTCGCTCCAGTCACAATGCACACCTTTCCTGCTAATGGCTTCACTGACGCCATTTTTTTCTCTGGAAACAAAAAGGAGGGATTCATTTCAAAAGGTAAAGGTGTCCCATAACCTATGTGGTAATAGGGGAGCGAGGCATCAGAGATCTCAGCTTCTCTAGGGGCCAGCATATTGAGGGCAGCGCCCATCTCCTCTCCCTCGCTGCTTTACCTTCCTTGATCCTAAAGTGGAGAGGGCAGGTACCCATTTACAGCTGGATGAACTGGGGGACTATACTGAAGCCAAAGTACGCAAACGGTTACTCATCAAACTGGTAACCACACTTGATGCTGCTTAACATTGGCTGGGGAAAAGTGAGCACTCTGACTGCTGAGCTATCCAGTCCTATTTTTTGGGGGGACCACAGAAAGTGGTTAAAACTACTTGAAAATGACAGACAAGCACAAGACACACACACAGAGGAAAAACTGAATTAGGCACTGAGAGAGAGAGAGAAGAGAGAGAGAGAGAGAGAGAGAGAGAGAGAGAGAGAGAGGAGAGAGAGAGAGAGAGAGATTTTGATTCAATTTTATTTTATTCTTTTATATCAAGGATAATGGAATAAGCACTTATGCGTTTTTACATCCAATCCCCATGTGTATGCAGTTTTGTAAATCGTCATCTGTTCCCACTGGCACATGATGGCCTACTCTTACGAAAAGCGGAACAGGATTTAATGTGTGCGCAAGATGTTCTGTGTGCAGAGAGAGAGAGAGAGAGAGAGAGAGAGAGAGAGAGAGAGAGAGAGAGAGAGAGAGAGAGACAGACAGACAGACAGACAGACAGACAGACAGACAGAGACAGAGAAACAGGAAAAAGGATGGAAAATTTTAGCCTCTCATTAAGAAGAATAAGATGCAAGCACTTGCAGATTATTTCATAATTATATATTTACTATGTCATAATTATGATAGATATATAGATCTACAATTAGTATGTTCTCTCTCTCTGAGTCTCTCTCTCCTCTCTCTCTCTCTCTCTCTCACACACCACACACACACACCACAACCACACACACACACACACACACACACACACACACAGGCATGCAGACACACACACACACACACAAAGAGACAAAGGAATGTCATTTCAAACAGGAAATTTGTTTATCAGCAAAAAACTAGCAGACAGACTACCATTCAAAGTCTAGAGGATGGGGACAAAATTCAGGGGCAAGTGGGAATCAAACCAGCACTTTTCAGTTTTAAGGCAGATTGAGATCATGTGTTACCTCTAGCCCACTGATCCAGATAATCACATAACTCCACATAACTGAGTTTAATACAATCATTAGAATGACATATCAACTATCATTACAAATACCTGTTGTAACTTTGTGCATAATGCATGAAAACTATAGTATCTTTTAAGAGTGCATTACTATGATACTTGATAACCCATGCCAATGAAGTTCAAGGCTGATACTTGATAAGCATTAGAAAGTTTGTTTTTGATTAAGAATCAATTTTCATTATCCCTGAAATTGTAGTGCATTTGCTGGAAGTTCGGAGCTTCGAAACCACTCATTAGTGCTTTTTTTGCTAACAGCAGATACCAATTTCCTTAAAGATGAAAGGCCGTGTTGAATCCGGTTCCATAATTCTGTGCCAAGATAAATAAGATCCCACGCCACCCAAAACAACAGCAGAGACTGCTGCATCATCAACACTGTTTTTTCAGAGCCCTAAAACATGGGAAATACTGAAAACATATTTCTTTTTATCATTTGATTTGTTTGTTCTCTTACTGGTTTGTTACAGTATGAGTAGACACCAAACGGCACTGTTTATGTAACAACTGATGCCCTGCACGCTTTCGTACTTTGCACCTCCTTTCGTGCTTATTTCCCCTCGAAGTTCTTTCGCGTCTCCAACAGAACTGTTACCTTCCTTTTGATTGGATACAGTCTCCTTTCAGCCAATCACATCACGATAGCATACAACAATATGGCGGCGTAAACAAGTTGTTGCCAATCTATGACGGCTGTACTTATGCGATATTTGAAACGGTAATAATGACCTAATCGTGTACAATAATCGTTGTGTTTAGGTGAAACACTTTCGAAATGTTCATGTTTCAGAGGTTAGCAACAGATGGACGACGTATTGTTGAGTAGAAAACATTTCGACGCGTTGCTTAGTTTATCGTACAATAGGCTCAATTAATGACTGACACGCTTATTCGGGGCTGGTAGCAATAGGGTATCTTAGAATAAGCTTACCCGGTATTTGATTTAGGGCCCCGTGTTCACGACACATCCTATTTCATTCTACCGATTGATCGATTGATTGATTGAAAAGACAGCTTATACGAAGGAAGGTAATCAAATGGGTTTAGGAGGATTCCATTATCTCCATATTGAGGCAAAGTAACTGTTGTTTTGCAATACATGCATGTATACAAATCCAGACGAATCAAACAGTGTTTATTTCACTTGTAGTGGATCAAGATTGTTAACTGTATTATGAGGCCACAAGAGAACCCTCTGTTGCAGAGTAACCATATAGTTAATTGCAATGTACAATTTATCCAGCTGAATCAAAATTCAAATTGTGGTTTGTTTCAGTTGTAGGTCTACTGTCTAGTGGATCAAGATGGCGATGCGTGGGTTGGAGGGGGAGGAACTGCTGCACAGTCTGCGGCAGCTGGTCTACAGCTTTGAGCCCTACATCCGCGAGGCGGCTCTGCTGAGCAGGCAGAGGAGACACTGCTGCACCTGGAGGAGAATGATGAAAATTTCCACAAGTCGGTTCAAGTGCTCATGTGCTGCTGTGAATGAATGTGGGAGTTTTTGTGAGCTTGACTGACAGTGTATGTGTGTGTGAGCGCGTGTGTGCATGTGTGCATGCATGCATGTGTGCATGCATAATTATGTGTGTGTGTGTGTGAAATCAAATTACCTCTTAAATATTTGTTTTTTAAGACACAGTTATTTTCTTGTTCCAAAACTTGTTTCCTCCATGTAGAAAGCATGCAGTAAAGAGAATGAAAGTTACCTGAAATTAAAAAAACCCAACTAATCAAGGAGTTGTCACATGCAGATGTCAACTTTGTTTCTCATGTACTGCCAGGTTTCTGGCTTATGGCAAACCATCAGAATCAAGTAGTTTGGTGGGCGTGACATTTTCCTGTTACATTATTGACCCATGCTTTGTTCATGCCAGGTGGCTGACCATTGTCTGGCAGATATTTGGAGTTGAAATCATGTTAATGTAAACTTGCATCTGATGCATCATCTTTTGGAGTTAGGTTTTTTTCTGGGAAGAGTGTACTTTTTGCTGATTAGAATCAAAATCTTGTGTGTGTTTGTGTTTGTGCACATGTGCTTGTGTTTTTGTACTCACACATGCATGTGTGCATGTGCTGTCACAAGTTGTTAGAACATTTGTATGAAAAATACTGTATACACAGGTATATGTCTAAAAGGGAACATGTTATATTTTTATCATTTCCAGTTTATTTGTGTTCTAAAATGATATGTTTTGTTTATTTCATCATTATCTAAAAATGTAAGAAAAAAAATGATGTAAACTTTTCTTATCCAGCAATCTATCTATCTATCTATCTATCTATCTATCTATCTATCTATCTATCTATCTATCTATCTATCTATCTATCTATCTATCTATCTATCTATCCCTTAGTCTGGCAACCATGGGGCACCCATGAAGACTTGACAACCAGTTCTCTCCATTCCTCTCTCTGTTCTGCCTTTCTCAGTTTCATGCCATTTAGCAGTCCTAAAACTTCATACTCACAAAGTTCATTTGCATGTTGTCATGACAGACATGAACTGGTGAAGAACCTGAAACGCAAGCTGGATGAGCTGGTGAGTCCGCTGATCGACGATGAACTGGAGAAGTACTCCACTGCCGGACACATCGACACAGGCAGCCAGGAAACCCTCGTCACCCGCATCACCAAAAGCATCACACAGTCCAAACAGTGTGTATTAGCTTATCTGTGTGTGTGTGTGTGTGTGTGTGTGCGTGCGTGCGTGCGTGCGTGTGTGCGTGTCAGAGAGAGAGAGAGAGAGAGAGAGAGAGAGAGAGAGAAAAGAGAGATATTATATATGAAATGATGATGCAGAAATAGTTAGTTAAAGAACAAAGATTTTAGTTCTTTTCTCATATATCAATGTGAAAGACAGTTATAGAGACTTTTTTTTTTTTAAAGTTAGCTTTGTTTGCCAAATATTTCAAAGATACTTGAAAGCATTGAGATCAATTGACCCTTTTTAAACATGATTTGAATTCATGATGAATGGTGCACAAATATGAAACACTACAGTCAATAAGAAACAAGAGAAAGATGTGTTGGTCTTATTGGAGTAAGTAACATACTCATCAAATTGGTAATGCCTATTTGCCACCTGTGTTAAATTGTTTGACAATCACAAGCAGAGCTAAGTTTTTACTCATATCTTTGCACAATTTATCCATGACATATATCAAGGGTACATCAACAATCTCATCTCTCCAGTTCCAAAAGATGCCACAGTAAAGGAGAGTTGTGGATTGGATGTGGGGTATCTGTTGAGATGTTCAGCAAATCTGTCAATCTTATCCTTTTGTTTGGTAAACTTGTCAACCATACTTTTTTCTTTGTCATTCATACAATTAATCTGCACCAGATCTTTAATGATATGATTGCAGAGCAGTCTTTTTGGAGTCTCCCATAGATGCAAACTGCAGTGATAAGGAGAATTGGTGAAACCATGTGTGCTGTATAATTTTCTTTGAATCATAGATGATATAGGTTGCTTAAAATCAATGAAAGTGGTTTTTATCATATATGCCGTGAACCAAGAAGAATGGATATTTTGTTTTAAAACTGCTGTTGACTATTTAACAACTCTCTCATTTTCACCACATCCCACCTTAAAAAATCCCTGAAACAATACCCCCTATTTTAAAAATACCAAAAATACCCCACCCCCCAAATATTTTTGATTCCTGGAGTTGATGTGTGCAGATTCACGGACTTGAAGCAGAGGCTGAAGAAGAACATAGACGACGCCTCAGGTCAGCTGGTGAACAACTTTGAGGTGGAGTTTGGGTCGGGGCGCATCAGCCAGGAGACCTGGGTAGAAAACAGTAAGCCAATCCCGGGCCTGGAGGATGAGGAGGTATCTTCGTTTAATAGCATGTTCGAGCAGGTTCGTGCGTCCGCTCTGCTTCTAGATCTGCCTTTAACATTAGTCGTCTGTGTGCGGGGTTCCTTCTGGACAGTGTCAGTTTGTACAACAAGATAGAATTGAAGCATTTTTTCTAGTGAAGTTAGCTCATTTTCTTTGGGGGGTAGGGATTGCTAACTGTTAGTATGGTTTTATGGTTTGTAAAGAGTTTTTTTTTATTTGTAGTATGGTAATTATGTCCTATTTTAGGTTCCATGAAAATGAATTTTTGTTTCTTGTTGATTGACTGTTAAAACAGCGTTTGTTTCCATGGTCACTGTAATTCTTTTGATCACTCAAAAACGAAAAAGAAAAGTTTGTTGTAGTGAGCAAGTTGATTTAGTAGTGTGTCAGAAAAAAACATTAAATAAAGTGTTAAACTTGGTAAAGAAGATCAATATTTAATAAAGTATTTTGTAAAGATAGAGAATTAGCAGTGAGATTAAATTTGTAAATATTTAGATAGCTTTATTCTTATGAAGATAATAATTTCTTTGATAGGAGAAGTCTTGTTGTTATTGGTGCTGTTTTTTTCATTTTATCTGAAGTAAGATAGAAGAGACTTCATGATTTTTACATGTTCTCAACAATATGATGTGTAACAAATTTAAAGAGGCTATATTTAGAGTAGCAAAAGATGTTGAGATTGTTTAGAGAGGATTACATGTGGTAGGATAAGTAGTAAAGAGGGGTCAAGGAGGAACCTTGCATCATTGGTGTTAAAAAAGCCAAAGTGATTCCAAACCAGGCATGCTCAGTCATTGCCATCGTTCTCTTCACAGAGCTCTGCATCCTAACGACACTGAATCAGTCAGTGACCAGTCACAAGTCAATCCACTTTTGGACTTTTCCACTCACCATACTTTGGCTTTTTTGAAGGGCTGGCTTTAGAATGTGTATAGTTATTGGTAATTCTTCAGAAAATACACATGTGGTAAGATTACTGGTATGTAGTTCTCTTTTCAATTCATTTTCTGTGCAGCAGCATTTTAGTGAAATGTGTACTTTCATTTATAGTTTTTACCTTTTCATGTCACAAGTTTGTGAACCAGGAAAAAAGTGGAAAAATAAATAGACCTGTTTAGTGATCAGATTCTTAGCCACAAGGCTTGCCCCTCTGAAGTGATTGTTGGGGTCATTTTTTAAATGGGCTTTTGCAGTTATGTTCTTCCTCAGATGCATTCTCTTCAAGGGTAGGTGAATTTGGCCACGGCACTTTTAGAAAAGAAAAATGTGGTCCATTTTGCTGTTTTTGTTTACTGTTTGCTTCATTTTCAGAGAAGCTTTCAGTGTTAATACCTGCATGAACCTATGGTGATGTTCAAGTAGAAATATAATTGTCTGTTCTTGGATTTTGTTAATTGTTGACTTGTTACCATCTCTATCAGAGCCTAATGTCCGCTTGTGGAATTTAGACATGAACTACGATCTTCCATTATTGACATGAACTACGATTTTCCATATTAGACTGAACTCGATCTTCCCATTATTAGACATGAATACGATCTTCCATTATTAGACATGAACTACGATCTTCCATTATTAGACATGACTACGATCTTCCCATTATTAGACATGAATACGATCTTCCCATTATTAGACATGAACTACGATCTTCCTTATAGACATGAACTACGATTTCCCATTATTAACATGAATATGATCTCCATTATTAGACATGAACTACGATCTCCCATTATTAGACATGAACTACGATCTTCCATTATTAGACATGAACTACGATCTTCCCATTATTTGACATGAACTACGATCTTCCATATTGACATGAACTAAGATTTTCCCATATTAGACATGAACTAAGATTTCCCATATTAGCATGACTAAGATTTCCATTATTAGACATGAACTTAGATTTTCCCATTATTAGACATGAACTAAGATTTTCCCATTCCTCTTCTTCAGGCCTAGTTTTTTTCTTTTCTCTTTTTTGTTGCATAGTATATCGATACACTTTGCATAGCTTATTTATTTCTTAATTCATTTGCAATACATGAAAACATTTCTGTTGATAATTTAAATGGTTCCAGCATCATTTAACAGAAAGAAAGTGCAGTGGGTGCTGTGAGCATTGAACATGAAAAGTGTGTGGTTAGTATGTTGAACCTTGGTTCAAATCAAAGCTACCTTTCTGGTAAAGGGCTGAGAGATTTGCCAAGTCTTCCAACACTATAGTGACTGTAGACTGGGTAGTGTCTTGTTCCATTCTGTGTGCATCAGATTCCAAGATGACTGAAGCGTGCTAGGATCTATTTTTATCTGGTCTGGGAACCTGAGCTTGCTTAGCTTCATGAATTTCTGAAAGAAAAGAAGAAATGTTGCGCACATACAAAGCTTTAATATCTAAGCAGTATAGGCCATATTTTTTTTTTTATCAGATCATTTATGTAGATTTTAGTGATAAGATAAAGACTGCTGATGATGTTATGTAGTTATCCAATAATGAAAGTTTATGTGTAGACGTTCAAGCAACATTGAAACCATCAACTCAACATATTAAAAAAATTCCAATATCACTTTGAGTGAACGGATGTTAAATCAAATATATTTGTAAAAGAATGAAAAGCATGTAGTAAATACAGCGTTGAAGTTTACTGATATATTCTGCAAGCCCTTTGTTTCCAGAACCTGCAGAAAATAAACAATGGAGTTTTCTCCTGCACAAGGCTTGAGTTAGCAACAGAGCATATTTCTGTTTCTTCTTCTTTTACCTTTCATTTTTTAATTTATGTCATTTGGCTTTGTTAACTGGAAGTTTTATGCTATTTGCTTTCTTTTTTTTTTGTAAAGAACAGAATGACTTCTTCTTTGTCATGTTGTTTCAGTTGAAAACTTTGTTAACTTCTTTTGTTGTATTACTAAAGCAGAGGCATGCGATAGCCTGTTATGGGGAGAAGGCACTGATGGGGAGATGGTATAATAACTGTTCCTGCTTCTGTATTCAGGCTTATAAGAAGGCAATGGTGGTTAAAGTACTTCTGTAACACCGCTGTTTTGGGAAGGGGAATTCACTGTGGCAACAGGGACATCGTCTGCTGTATTAACATTTTGTAGTCTTTTTTTTAGATATTGGGGCTATATGAAAACTGATGAGCAACTTGCATGAATGTGTATAGGCATGGCACGCACTGACATATGAATACACATGCATATATATAAGTAGGCACACAGACACACAGACACATACAACACACATAGACACACACAGACACACAGACACACAGACACACAACACACACACAGACACACACAGACACACACACACACACACAACACACACAACACACACACACAACACACACACACACACACACACACACACACACACACACACACATGCATTGTTATTTTGAAACCTCCAATGCTGCTGTCACCATCACTGTAAATATTGGAGGTGAAGGTTTTCAGTACACAATCTCAAATGGTTGTTCAGTCAATCAGTCGCCACAAAACTGCAACAAGACGTAAAGTGGAATGTCAAACAGGGCTGGGTCTGGAAAAAATCAGAATTAGAATTATTTTAAAAAAGAACAAAACAAGCATAATAAAGTATTTTTGAACATATCTGAAGTTGGAATATGGCTGTATTAATGGTGGGTAAATGATGGCATACGCAAAACCTCACCCTTTGTGGACCTCAGAGCTTTAGCTAAGGAATGGCAAAGACGTTCATGAACAAACACTGTAGATTTTTCTGTAGCTTTCACAAAAATAGTGGACAGATTTACCCAGGACTTTATCATACTTACCACTAGATGGAATTGTCAGTGGTTGGCGTGTGTGTTTTTTTGCTAGTGTTTTAGGAAAAAATGTGTAGTCTCCTTTTGTATGAAATAATTTGTTGACTAGAAATCTGTTTTGGAGTAAGTATTTCTTCCAAGCAAAGTATTGTACAGCGTTCACATTCACCTCTTGTTATAGAATTTATGAATATCACTACTTTTCTTGACATCATTTCTTTATACAACAGGCTGCTAGAGAAATATGTACAAATGTAAAAAATACCAAAAAAACCTCTTTCTTGTGTATCTGGGTCAAGATCTAAAAAAATATTTGTATTTTTCTCTGACGTCTTGTGTACGCAAAAGACATGGAACTGTCTTACATTTTCCTCCCTTTCTTTCTGATTAACTAACATCCTAGGATTGTAGAGGTGCTATGTATTTTGAAAAAAATATATATACTCCAACTTTAGATGTTTCTTTGTTGCTAGATTATGTGCTTGTCTGTAGTCACTGTTGTATGTCTACTTGTTTAGCATTATTTCTGTCTGTGTTGTAGCTCTGTCATTCATCTTCTTGTGATTTTTTTTCATGTTACAATGCTTAAAAGATGGGTTCAAAACAGTCAGTATTGTTTCCCATATCCATTTTTATTTCCTCACAGGGGGTACTATATTAAAATAAAAGATAGTCTGTAGTGCAAAGCATTAATGAAAAAAAGAAAGAGGAAAATTTTAAAAGAAAAATATAAGCATTCTGGTTAAATCATGGGCCTGTTTGTATGTACCATCTTGGTTTGGTAGCCCTCTCTGTGTGTGTGTGTGTGTGTGTGTGTGTGTGTGTGTGTGTGTGTGTGTGTGTGTGTGTGTGTGTGATAATATATTAATTTTCTTGAAAGCCCATATCTGAACAGAATTAAAACTTGGCAGGATCATAGATAATGTTTATAACAATAATTGCCTCAAACTGGGAACAGCTGTAAGAGGCAGCTACTATGTAAAGCGAGTGGAGACAACGGGTGTTGAAAAATAAAGACAGATGCTGTAGCCAAGTGGTTAAGACCAACTGACTTCAGTCCTTGGGTTCCTAAAGTTATGGTTCAAATCTAGGTGACAACATCTGGTGAATTAGAGGTGGGGATTTTTCCAATCTTCCAGTTCAACTGCCAGTGCAGACCTGCCAGTGCCTTGATTCCCTTCTGTATATACACATGCAGAAGATCAAGTATGCATGATAAAGATCTGGTATTCATGTCAGCGTTTGGTGGGTTATGGAAACACAAACATTCCCAGCATGCATCACATATAAAAATGAGCTGCTCTGAAGTCAGGATGTGTTGGCTGAGGCTAGCTGGCAGATGTCCTGCAAATTGACAAGCACAGGAGAAGAGTAGACACAATGCACCCCTGCTGGTAAGGGAACACAGAGGAAGAAAAGAGACAAGAGAAGTGAAATGTCATGATTTACAATGTTACTGAAAAGCTGATAATCCCATAGTTTTGATTAAAAAAACCAACTTAAGATGGAATTTCATTTTTTTTTTTATTATATATGTCTATAATAGTGGGCATGAATATTCACAACAGTACATTACACATGTCCTAGCTAATTTGGTTAAGGATGCTACATTAGACGTTTCCAAATGTTTTAGATAATTTTTTTTGGTCCAGATTGTGAAGTATTCAGAGAAGTGGGGCTTATTTTCCATTTGGCATATCTGGACACTGGATACAAGTGGTATATGTTTAGCATTCTGTTCACCTCCAGCAAGTGACAGAATATGATAGTAGTATAAGGCATTGTTTATCTATTGGAAAATACAGCTTAGTGCGCTTTCACTCATAGGCAGACAACAGTAGTGCTTTCTGACTCTTTCTTCTCTATCTATAACTTCTGCTTCATGTCTGTCTGTCTCTTCTGTCTGTCTGTGTCTCTGTCGTCTGTCTTCTCTCTCTCTGTCTCTCTGCCCTCTCATCTCTGTCTGTTCTCTTGTTGTTTTTTTGCACTGGTCCTTTTTCATCATTCTTTCTGACATGTGTGACATTGGGGGGGG
>CM060330.1:59040781-59075781 GCA_030674155.1 Stramonita haemastoma
GATGGTAAGAGACTGAGGCTTTCTGTGTTCAGTGATGTATTCTCCTTATCTTTGGGAAAAAGTATATCACTTTTGGTTTTGAGATTTTTTTCCAGGACACCTTTATATGTTTCATATTTTTGCAAAAACAAGAGAAATACTGTTCAGACTTCTGTTTTTTTTCTAAACATTAATGAAATATTTGAATTATTAGTTTATATTTTAGTTTTTCCATTACTATTTGTCATTTCACAGTATGTAACAACAATCACATCAAACAATTTCAAGAGTTCATAAACTATTGGCATTGTGGGTGAGGATTCAAAGTCATGCAGACTAGTTTTTGTCGTGGTTGTAGCTGATGTTGTTTCTATCAGTCAGGAAATATGGCAGCAAATAGATCAGAGAAACACACTAGTGTGTAAGCTCCTCAAGGCAGGACTTAAATGCATTTCTGTGTCGAACATATTATTGATAAACAAGAAACTGAGCAAGATGGTTCTTTTGGCAGTTTGTGCTGTTTATGTAGATTTTATTAACTGTTGGGTACTTTATAAAAAAAAGCATCTTGGAAACACACATGAGGGACATGTTGTAGGTATGTAAGTTTGGGTGTATGTGTGACAAGACATACCGTTCTTTACCTGTTTTCCTTTTTTAGATTGATTTGAGTTTGGGACGGTACTGGGCTGTCAATGGTAAGGAAAACCACTGTGATTGTTCACTGCATTTGACAGTTGTGTGTGTGTGTGTGTGTGTGTGTGTGTGTGTGTGTGTGTGTGTGTGTGTGTGTGTGTGTGTGTGTGTGCGTGCAGCATGGGAACTACAGTCGCAGTGAACTGCTGAAAGCCCTGGAGGACAAACTGATCATTGTGAGTAAACACTCCTTGTATGGGGGAGAAAGATAGTCTCTGATATATTGATTCACAGAGTCGATGCAACATAAGTCAGCCTGTGATACATTGAATAACAGAGGAAATGCAATATATGTCAGGTGCCTGTAGTTCCAGACAGAGAAAGCAGAGATTTTAGCCACAACACACGCTTCGCAAGCTTCATCTTCCAAACCAGCAGATGCTTCCTTCCCGCCATCAGTGTAACCTTGTCCTTTATAACCCCCCTCCCCCCCTACCACCAAAAAAAAAGTCCCCATATGCAAACGCATGCACATTAAAACATGTTCCAGTTTTTGGAAGAGTAGGCTATTGTGTGCCAGTGGGAACAGATGACAACATTTACAAAATCGCATATACATCGGGACTGGATGTAAGAAAGTACAACAGTGCTTATTCCATTATTCTTAATATACAAGAATAGACAGACAGACCAGCCGCCATGGCGCAGTGGTTAGCGCCTTGGATTCCGGACTGGAAGGTCGCGGGTTCGAATCCCATGAGTCATAGGGATTTTTCGGGCTCCGGTCGGCTCCTACCCAGAGTGAGTGTGCTGTGGGCTCAGTGGGGAGACTGGGACCACACAGTCGAGCTTCATCCACTTTACGGATGCGACTTTGAGAGTGTTGCTCAAATAACCTGACCAACACTGCAGGTGTCTGTATCTCTCGGGCCCGGTTGACGCCGGGATATATTATGATAGTAAGCGTAGAGTACAGCCCTGTCAAGTAGTCTCCAAGCATATGCACCTCCACAGCAGCATCATTACATCATCCTCATTCTCATCGATCATCATGCAATGAAAAAATTGCCTCTGATTCCGTGGACCCGGTTGCTCTGGTCTCATGGTGACCTCAGATTCGGTTTCCCCATATGCTTCTGTGCCTGTGGTGAGTTTGTGTCAAAGCCCTTGGGGTTGGAGGTTCGCGGGGGCGCGTCGTTGGAGGGACGTTGTGGTGTCACCACCTCGGGTGGGCGACTCACTCAGTCTGGCTCCGCGACTGAGCTAATACTGTCGTTAGTAGGGGGCTTAGTAGGTGGTGTCCTGCGTATGTTAGCTCAGAACAGGCACCACTGAACACCACCAAAGTGACCCAGCAGAAGTGCAGGGCCCCTCTGGCTGGTGGCCCCGCGACGGCCTAAAATCGATGAGCTCCTTGTGGACTTCCGATCCTGGGGATGAGACATGACAAACCTGGGCATGGCTGTGGCGGGAAAGTTGAAGCGAGCGGCGTGGGAGCGGCAGGGACAGGAGCGTCACGGAAGATGAGGCAGCAAAAAAAAAAAAAAAAAAAAGAATAGACAGACAGACAGACAGACAGACAGACAGACAGACAGACAGACAGACAGACAGACAGACAGACAGACTGACTGACTGACTGACTGACTGACTGACTGACTGACTGACTGACTGACTGACTGACTGACTGAAAACTAGTGAAAATGTTCTTTACATCCTGCTGGAATGTACTGTTCCAGTACTGTGTTGTGGTGTGTTGTGTTGTGTGGTGTTGTGTTGTGTGGTGTTGTGTTGTGTGGTGTTATGTGTGGAGAGAACAGTACAGTTGTGTGTGCTGCAGATTGAGCTGGCCCTGAAGCACTGTCTGGATTTCTCTGCTGCCCGCAAAGTGCACAGGGACAGTGTGGGGGACATGACCGATGCCTTCGCCAAGGTGGCCATGGGTGAGTCTGTCTGTCTGTCTATATGTGTGTGGGGTGTGAAGGATATGAAAATATGTAGTGAGTGAGGGTACACAGTGGTTTAGGTTCTGAATGGTTGTGGGGAATGAAAAACCTCTAATACGTAAGGATGAAGCCATTAAAAAGGCTGATATTAGTTTATGTTTTGGCTATAATGTAAACACACTTCGCTACAGTTCTTATATTTACCAATTTCGTTTTGGTTGTAATGAATACCAGTTTTGTTTTAATTGTTTAAAAAGATTTTTATTATTATTACCATTATTCTTGTATTTTTAAAATTTAATTAATTAATTTATTTATTATTATTTTTTTATACAGATTTTGTGTTTGAATATTTATTTCTAAACAGTTTTCTTTAACTGTTAGCTAATAAAATTTGGGTTCTAACATGTTAAAACATTACTTTTTCTCACTCCTGAGTTACCACATACAGACAGACAGACAGATTCAAACAGCCCTGGTGCTGTGTGTTGGCAGCGGATGGACGGCGGCTGTTCTTCACCGGGGCAGAGCTGGACTATGCCTACTTCATCCACTCCCTCTTCTTCCTCTCCCGCATCCTCGCCTTCACCAACGGCCGCAAGTTCTTCCCCGTCAAGCTGAGGGACAAGCAGGGTAGGTCAAGGTCAAGGTCAAGGTGTACTATAACCTGTGTGGTCGTAGGGGAGCAATGCATCACAGACCTCAGCTTCGACCTCAGCTTCTCTAGGGGCCAGAATGTTGAGGGTGGCACCCGTCTCCTCTCCCTCACTGCTTTACCTTCCCTGACCCTAAAAACAGCAGTTACCCGTTTACAGCTGGGTGCACTAGGGGACTGTACTGAAGCCAAGGCATGCAAACGGTCTCCCATCCACTGGTAACCACTTTCAATGCTGTTTAACCTTAGCTTGGGGAAAAGTGTAGGCTCTGACCACTGAGCTATCCCGTCCCCTCAACAAGCAAGGTGGGGACATGATACTGAATGCAGTTTTCTGAGGTGTAGGTGGGGGAATATTAGTCAGCGAAATGCATCACGTTCTGGCGTCTTTGTGCAAAATGTTATTTATCTACAGGTGGCAAATTTTGTGTACCCTCTACAGGGCCCCTTTGCTTGACTTGTCTTGACTTGTTTAGTTTATATTGAATAAAGTTCATCCAGTTAGCTTGTTTCATGTTGTGTTTTTATGTAAATTTTGTTGATTACAAAACTCATCATCATCATCATCATTATCACCATCAATTTGTTATCATTACTATCAACATAATCATCAGCAGCAGCACCATCAACATCATCATCGTTGTTGTCATCATCATATTCTTCTTCTTCATCATCATCATCATCATCATCGTCATCGTCATCATCGTTATTGTTAGAGTTGGAGTAGTTGTTATAGTTCTCATTCTTTTTCTTGTTATATTGCTAGATCATTACAGTCTTTTCAGTTTTTGTGTAATGTATATATATGTAAACGAAAACTGAATGATAGTAATGATTGTGTAGTGTATGATATATCTCTATAGCCAATAGCAGACATGCAGGTGTGTGTGTGTGTGTGTGTGTGTGCAGGCACGGTGTCCATGAGTCAGCTGATCAAAGCCCTGGTTCTACTAGTGGTGGATCCTGGAGTCACCACCTCACACCGCCCCTCCACCAGTGAGTAGCTAACTGTTGGTATATATATATGTATATATATCTATTCAATGTCTTCTGCTGGAGTCACCACGCCACACCGCCCCTCCACCAGTGAGAAGCTCTGTGTATACTGTTGTCTGTAGGTATATATACACATTACATTGTCTTCTGCTGGTGTTACCACCTCACACCACACCACACCACACCACACCACACCACAACCACACCACACCACACCACACCACACCACACCACACCACACCACACCACACCACAATGGCCTAACCTGATGTATGGTGGTTTCAGGTGCCTGTGAGACAAAACAGTGGACTAACCTGACTGATGTGTGTGTGATGACTTCAGGTGTCTGTGACACAAAACCATGGCCTAACCTGATGTGTGATGATTTCAGGTGCCTATGACACAAAACAGTGGACTAACCTAACTGATGTATGTGAGATGATTTCAGGCGCCTATGAGACAAAACAACGGCCTAACCTGATGTGTGCTGATTTCAGGCGCCTATGAGGCAGCGACGGTGGTGACAGAGGTGCTGAAGGAGCTGTACAGCAATGAGCAGGCCTGTCAGCTGTGCCTGTGTCGCGATGACATCATGTCCACCCTCCTCTCCCCCATCACCCAGTTCCTCGATGACTCCTCAGTAAGTCAGCCACAGTGACCTGACCCAGTTCAGTAAGTCAGCCACAGTGACCTGACCCAGTTCAGTAAGTCAGCCATGGTGACCTGACCCAGTTCAGTAAGTCAGCCATGGTGACCTGACCCAGTTCAGTAAGTCAGCCATGGTGACCTGACCCAGTTCAGTAAGTCAGCCATGGTGACCTGACCCACTTTGCTAAAACCTGTGTCAGGTGTTCATGTCCGCTTATTGCCAAGGCCTATGCTAAAATGTTTTTATATTGTGAAATGGTGTGTTCAGATTGCCTTCAGCCATGACAAGCTCTTAACATAACAACCTGCACTCACCTTTAAAGGAGTAAAAATCCTCTGAAGTCAGAGTATGGCTGCCTGTAGGGCAAGGTTCAGTTTCCAATGTATGAGTGTTTGTTTGCTATTAAAGTACATCTACTTGCAATTCAGAGATTATAACTGCCCCTCCCCCCCTCCCCCAACTAGAAAAGTGGAGTGAGGGTGTGCTGTTGGCAAAGCATCTCCACTTTAATCAAATTTCTGCCCAGTTTTCAAAAAGGTCATGATCGAACACATACATATATTTATAAATCATAAAAAAATACAAAACACATAGTAAGAAAATGATATATATATATCATCACAGACTGGCCTTACAGAAGGCAGTCTCTTCACTTCACTTTTCGGTGTGATAGTGACTCACTGAAAATGGTCAACACAGGCTGTACAGAAGACAATCTTTCCACTGTTCTGCAGGCTATATATACAGCAAAGTGTAATGTAGCAATACTGCTGCATGCAGGAGGGGATGTCTCCCAGTGAAAGCACCTTGCTGTATGTGGCTGACATCCTGTGTGTATATATTTAATTATAGGTGACTAGGTGAAAATGGTCAACATAGACTGTGTGTATGGTGTACAGAAGACTTGCTGCAGGCTATATATAGAACAGTGTGTGATGTACAATACTGCTGTGTGTGGCAGGAGGGCATGTCTCCCAGTGAAAGCACCTTGCTGTATAGATATATAGAACAGTGTGTGATGTAGCAATACTGCTGTGTGTGGCAGGAGGGCATGTCTCCCAGTGAAAGCACCTTGCTGTATATATATATATATATATATATATATAGAGAGAGAGAGAGAGAGAGAGAGAGAGAGAGAGAGAGAGAGAGAGAGAGAGAGAGATAGATAGATAGATAGATAGATAGATAGATAGAACAGTGTGTGATGTAGCAATACTGGTGTGTGTGTGGCAGGAGGGGATGTCCCCCAGTGAAAGCACCTTGCTGTATATATAGATAGAACAGTGTGTGATGTAGCAATACTGCTGTGTGTGGCAGGAGGGCATGTCTCCCAGTGAAAGCACCTTGCTGCATGTGGCCGACATCCTGTGTGTTCTGGCCTCCAGCACCAGGGGGCGCCGCTATCTCATGTACGGGGAGAGCCAGGCCATTTTCTCCCGCACCAAGTAAGGGAGGGGGAAGTGGGGGATGGGGGGGGGGGGGGGGGAGATGGTTATAGTGTGAAACTTTGTTTATTGGAGGCTGTGTTTTCTTGTTGAGTAAAATGTGGTAAGAACAGCAAGAAATGTTATTGCTGTAAATATTTGATTTATAGTTACTTATATGCAATTGCATATAATACAATGTGCACCTCTAAATAAACAAAAATATTTATTTTTCATGCATGTGCTGGAGAAGACCAGCATGAATTTCATGCACAATAGTCTGTGTGTGACTGCAAGTAGTATAGAGTAAAATTAAACATTGTACACTACACTGAACTACACTACACTACACTGCACTGCACTACACCTTATTACACTACACTATGCTGTATTACACTTCACTACACACACACACGACCACATCGCACTGCACCGCACCACACCACACCCCACCACATCACACTACACAGCACCACACCCACACCACACCACCACACCACACCACACCCCACCACACCACACCACACCACACCACACCACACCCCCTCCCCCCACCACCACACCATACTCCACCCACCTCCCCCAAAAAAGCTTTTTAGCTAAGTGAAAAACACTCATCATGCACCACCCATCCCTCCAAACCCCCCCGCCATGTATGTATGTGTGTGTGTGTGTGTGTGTGTGTGAGTGTGTGTGTGTTGTGTCTGTGTCTATATGTGTGTGTGTGTGTGTTGTGCATGTGTGCGTGCGTACGTGCATGCGTGTGTGTGTGCGTGTATGTGTTGTGTCTGTGTGTGTGTGTGTGTGTCTTTGTGTGTGTTGTTTGTGTCTGTGTCTGTGTCTGTCTCTACGTGCATGCATACATCCATGCTCGTGTGCCCCCCCCCCCCCCCCCCCCCAGGTCGTCAGCGGCTCACCTGATCGCGGAGTTCACCAAGAAGGCGTTGGTGAAGGCCTTGCCCCAGGTGAGCGAGCCCCCCTCCCCCACCGTCATCGGGGCCTACCTGTACGTGTGCCGCCAGCTCTACAACACCTGTGAGGGGCTCCTCGTCCTCTACCCCTACGACCTCCACAACTGCGTGGCCCAGGCATGGAGAGAGGTATGGGAAGGAAGGAGGGGGAGAGAGGGGGGGGAGAGGGAGGGGGGGGGAGGGGGGAGAGGGATGGGGAGAGAGGGAGAGGGAGGTGGGGAGAGGGGGTGGGAGGGAGGGATGGGGGGTGGGAGGGAGAGAGGGAGGGGGAGATGTTGGTTGTGTGGTGTGTTGGAATGTTTGGAGGGTTTTGGGTTGGGTTTTTTTTTTTTGGGGGGGGGGGGGGGGGGCAGGGATAAAGTGATGCTTTTGATGGAAAGTAGTGTGTGTGTGTGTGTGTGTGTGTGTTGAGTGTGCATGCATGGAGGTGTGTGCGTGCGTGTGCATGTAAATGCACACGTAATATAATAAGATAATGTATAATTATACAAAAACAAGTATATGTGAGTACATATATATCTTCCTTTCTGCATCCATGTATACATCTATATATCCATATACATAACCCTAAGAGTTTTAAAAGCTGCATATTACCAGTAGTGAATGCTTGTACTGTAAGAGTGATGACTGTGTGTTTTTAAAAGCTGCATATTACCAGTAGTGAATGCTTGTACTGTAAGAGTGATGACTGTGTGTTTTTAAAAGCTGCATATTACCAGTAGTGAATGCTTGTACTGTAAGAGAGAGGACTGTGTGTTTTTAAAAGCTGCATATTACCAGTAGTGAATGCTTGTACTGTAAGAGTGATGACTGTGTGTGTTTTTAAAAGCTGCATATTACCAGTAGTGAATGCTTGTACTGTAAGAGTGATGACTGTGTGTTTTTAAAAGCTGCATATTACCAGTAGTGAATGCTTGTACTGTAAGAGAGAGGACTGTGTGTTTTTAAAAGCTGCATATTACCAGTAGTGAATGCTTGTACTGTAAGAGTGATGACTGTGTGTTTTTAAAAGCTGCATATTACCAGTAGTGACTGCATGTACTGTAAGAGAGATGACTGTGTGTTTTTAAAAGCTGCATATTACCAGTAGTGACTGCATGTACTGTAGGAGTGATGACTGTGTGTTTTTAAAAGCTGCATATTACCAGTAGTGACTGCATGTACTGTAAGAGAGAGGACTGTGTGTTTTTAAAAGCTGCATATTACCAGTAGTGACTGCATGTACTGTAAGAGAGAGGACTGTGTGTTTTTAAAAGCTGCATATTACCAGTAGTGACTGCATGTACTGTAAGAGAGAGGACTGTGTGTTTTTAAAAGCTGCATATTACCAGTAGTGACTGCATGTACTGTAGGAGTGATGACTGTGTGTTTTTAAAAGCTGCATATTACCAGTAGTGACTGCATGTACTGTAAGAGAGATGACTGTGTGTTTTTAAAAGCTGCATATTACCAGTAGTGACTGCATGTACTGTAAGAGAGAGGACTGTGTGTTTTTAAAAGCTGCATATTACCAGTAGTGACTGCATGTACTGTAAGAGAGAGGACTGTGTGTTTTTAAAAGCTGCATATTACCAGTAGTGACTGCATGTACTGTAAGAGAGAGGACTGTGTGTTTTTAAAAGCTGCATATTACCAGTAGTGACTGCATGTACTGTAAGAGAGAGGACTGTGTGTTTTTAAAAGCTGCATATTACCAGTAGTGACTGCATGTACTGTAAGAGAGAGGACTGTGTGTTTTTAAAAGCTGCATATTACCAGTAGTGACTGCATGTACTGTAAGAGAGAGGACTGTGTGTTTTTAAAGCTGCATATACCAGTAGTGACTGCATGTACTGTAAGAGAGAGACTGTGTGTTTTTAAAAGCTGCATATTACCAGTAGTGACTGCATGTACTGTAAGAGAGAGGACTGTGTGTTTTTAAAAGCTGCATATTACCAGTAGTGACTGCATGTACTGTAAGAGAGAGGACTGTGTGTTTTTAAAAGCTGCATATTACCAGTAGTGACTGCATGTACTGTAAGAGAGAGGACTGTGTGTTTTTAAAAGCTGCATATTACCAGTAGTGACTGCATGTACTGTAAGGAGGAGGACTGTGTGTTTTTAAAAGCTGCATATTACCAGTAGTGACTGCATGTACTGTAAGAGAGAGGACTGGTGTTTTTTAAAAGCTGCATATTACCAGTAGTGACTGCATGTACTGTAAGAGAGAGGACTGTGTGTTTTTAAAAGCTGCATATTACCAGTAGTGACTGCATGTACTGTAAGAGAGAGGACTGTTGTGTTTTTAAAAGCTGCATATTACCAGTAGTGACTGCATGTACTGTAAGAGAGAGGACTGTGTGTTTTTAAAAGCTGCATATTACCAGTAGTGACTGCATGTACTGTAAGAGAGAGGACTGTGTGTTTTTAAAAGCTGCATATTACCAGTAGTGACTGCATGTACTGTAAGAGAGAGGACTGTGTGTTTTTAAAAGCTGCATATTACCAGTAGTGACTGCATGTACTGTAAGAGAGAGGACTGTGTGTTTTTAAAAGCTGCATATTACCAGTAGTGACTGCATGTACTGTAAGAGAGAGGACTGTGTGTTTTTAAAAGCTGCATTTACCAGTAGTGACTGCATGTACTGTAAGAGAGAGGACTGTGTGTGTTTTTAAAAGCTGCATATTACCAGTAGTGACTGCATGTACTGTAAGAGAGAGGACTGTGTGTTTTTAAAAGCTGCATAGTACCAGTATGTGACTGCAGTACTGTAATGAGAGAGGACTGTGTGTTTTTAAAAGCTGCATATTACCAGTAGTGACTGCATGTACTGTAAGAGAGGACTGTGTGTTTTTAAAAGCTGCATATTACCAGTAGTGACTGCATGTACTGTAAGAGAGAGGACTGTGTGTTTTTAAAAGCTGCATATTACCAGTAGTGACTGCATGTACTGTAAGAGAGAGGACTGTGTGTTTTTAAAAGTGCATATTACCAGTAGTGACTGCATGTACTGTAAGAGAGAGGACTGTGTGTTTTTAAAAGCTGCATATACCAGTAGTGACTGCATGTACTGTAAGAGAGAGGACTGTGTGTTTTTAAAAGCTGCATATTACCAGTAGTGACTGCATGTACTGAAGAGAGGGACTGTGTGTTTTTAAAAGCTGCATATTACCAGTAGTGACTGCATGTACTGTAAGAGAGAGGACTGTGTGTTTTTAAAAGTGCATATTACCAGTAGTGACTGCATGTACTGTAAGAGAGAGGACTGTGTGTTTTTAAAAGCTGCATTACCAGTAGTGACTGCATGTACTGTAAGAGAGAGGACTGTGTGTTTTTAAAAGCTGCATATTACCAGTAGTGACTGCATGTACTGTAAGAGAGAGGACTGTGTGTTTTTAAAAGCTGCATATTACCAGTAGTGACTGCTGTACTGTAGGAGGACTGTGTGTTTTTAAAGGAATACCAGTAGTGACTGCATGTACTGTAAGAGAGAGGACTGTGTGTTTTTAAAAGGCATTACCAGTAGTGACTGCATGTACTGTAAGAGGAGGACTGTGTGTTTTAAAAGCATTACCAGTAGTGACTGCATGTCTGTAAGAGAGAGGACTGTGTGTTTTTAAAGCTGTATTACAGTAGTGACTGCATGTACTGTAAGAGAGAGGACTGTGTGTTTTAAAGCTGCATTGACCAGTAGTGACTGCATGTACTGTAAGAGAGAGGACTGTGTGTTTTTAAAAGCTGCATATTACCAGTAGTGCTGCATGTATGTAGGAGGGACTGTGTGTTTTAAAGCTGCATATGACCAGTAGTGACTGCATGTACTGTAGAGAGAGGACTGTGTGTTTTTAAAAGTGCATTACCAGTAGTGACTGCATGTACTGTAAGAGAGAGGACTGTGTGTTTTTAAAAGCTGCATATTACCAGTAGTGACTGCTGTACTGTAAGGAGAGGACTGTGTGTTTTTAAAGCATACCAGTAGTGACTGCATGTACTGTAAGAGAGAGGACTGTGTGTTTTTAAAAGCTGCATACATTACAAGTTGGTGAACTGCATGTACTGTAAGAGAGAGGACTGTGTGTTTTTAAAAGCTGCATATTACCAGTGTGACTGCATGTACTGTAAGAGAGAGGACTGTGTGTTTTTAAAAGCTGCATATGACCAGTAGTGACTGCATGTACTGTAAGAGAGAGGACTGTGTGTTTTTAAAAGCTGCATATTACCAGTAGTGACTGCATGTACTGTAAGAGAGAGGACTGTGGTTTTTAAAAGCTGATATTACCAGTAGTGACTGCTATGTACTGTGTAGTAGAGAGGACTGTGTGTTTTTAAAAGCTGCATTTACCAGTAGTGACTGCATGTACTGTAAGAGAGAGGACTGTGTGTTTTTAAAAGCTGCATTTACCGTAGTGACTGCATGTACTGTAAGAGAGAGGACTGTGTGTTTTAAAAGGCATACCGTAGTGACTGCATGTACTGTAAGAGAGAGGACTGTGTGTTTTTAAAAGCTGCATATTACCAGTAGTGACTGCATGTACTGTAAGAGAGAGGACTGTGTGTTTTTAAAAGCTGCATATTACCAGTAGTGACTGCATGTACTGTAAGAGAGAGGACTGTGTGTTTTTAAAAGCTGCATGTTACCAGTAGTGACTGCATGTACTGTAAGAGAGAGGACTGTGTGTTTTTAAAAGCTGCATATGACCAGTAGTGACTGCATGTACTGTAAGAGAGAGGACTGTGTGTTTTTAAAAGCTGCATATGACCAGTAGTGACTGCATGTACTGTAAGAGAGAGGACTGTGTGTTTTTAAAAGCTGCATATTACCAGTAGTGACTGCATGTACTGTAAGAGAGAGGACTGTGTGTTTTTAAAAGCTGCATATTACCAGTAGTGACTGCATGTACTGTAAGAGAGAGGACTGTGTGTTTTTAAAAGACATACCAGTAGTGACTGCATGTACTGTAAGAGAGAGGACTGTGTGTTTTTAAAAGCTGCATATTACCAGTAGTGACTGCATGTACTGTAAGAGAGAGGACTGTGTGTTTTTAAAAGCTGCATGTTACCAGTAGTGACTGCATGTACTGTAAGAGAGAGGACTGTGTGTTTTTAAAAGCTGCATATGACCAGTAGTGACTGCATGTACTGTAAGAGAGAGGACTGTGTGTTTTTAAAAGCTGCATATGACCAGTAGTGACTGCATGTACTGTAAGAGAGAGGACTGTGTGTTTTTAAAAGCTGCATATTACCAGTAGTGACTGCATGTACTGTAAGAGAGAGGACTGTGTGTTTTTAAAAGCTGCATATTACCAGTAGTGACTGCATGTACTGTAAGAGAGAGGACTGTGTGTTTTTAAAAGACATACCAGTAGTGACTGCATGTACTGTAAGAGAGAGGACTGTGTGTTTTTAAAAGCTGCATATTACCAGTAGTGACTGCATGTACTGTAAGAGAGAGGACTGTGTGTTTTTAAAAGCTGCATATTACCAGTAGTGACTGCATGTACTGTAAGAGAGAGGACTGTGTGTTTTTAAAAGCTGCATATTACCAGTAGTGACTGCATGTACTGTAAGAGAGAGGACTGTGTGTTTTTAAAAGCTGCATATTAGCAGTAGTGACTGCATGTACTGTAAGAGAGAGGACTGTGTGTTTTTAAAAGCTGCATATTACCAGTAGTGACTGCATGTACTGTAAGAGAGAGGACTGTGTGTTTTTAAAAGCTGCATATTACCAGTAGTGACTGCATGTACTGTAAGAGAGAGGACTGTGTGTTTTTAAAAGCTGCATATTACCAGTAGTGACTGCATGTACTGTAGGAGTGATGACTGTGTGTTTTTAAAAGCTGCATATTACCAGTAGTGACTGCATGTACTGTAAGAGAGAGGACTGTGTGTTTTTAAAAGCTGCATATTACCAGTAGTGACTGCATGTACTGTAAGAGAGAGGACTGTGTGTTTTTAAAAGCTGCATATTACCAGTAGTGACTGCATGTACTGTAAGAGAGAGGACTGTGTGTTTTTAAAAGCTGCATGTTACCAGTAGTGACTGCATGTACTGTAAGAGAGAGGACTGTGTGTTTTTAAAAGCTGCATATTACCAGTAGTGACTGCATGTACTGTAGGAGTGATGACTGTGTGTGACCTCAGGCCTCCCAGGCGGCAGAGAGAGCATACATATAGCACAGTCTTTAAAAGACATACCAGTAGTGACTGCATGCACTGTAAGAGAGAGGACTGTGTGTGACCTCAGGCCTCCCAGGCGGCAGAGAGAGCATACATATAGCACAGTCTTTAA
Source organism: Stramonita haemastoma (assembly GCA_030674155.1). NCBI lineage: Eukaryota > Metazoa > Mollusca > Gastropoda > Neogastropoda > Muricidae > Stramonita > Stramonita haemastoma. The sequence continues at coordinate 59,054,304 of CM060330.1, forward strand.
AAGACATACCAGTAGTGACTGCATGCACTGTAAGAGAGAGGACTGTGTGTGACCTCAGGCCTCCCAGGCGGCAGAGAGAGCATACATATAGCACAGTCTTTAAAAGACATACCAGTAGTGACTGCATGCACTGTAAGAGAGAGGACTGTGTGTGACCTCAGGCCTCCCAGGCGGCAGAGAGAGCATACATATAGCACAGTCTTTAAAAGACATACCAGTAGTGACTGCATGTACTGTAGGAGTGATGACTGTGTGTGACCTCAGGCCTCCCAGGCGGCAGAGAGAGCAGCCACCCCCACCCCTGCAGACAGCAGAGCAGAGGACGGGGGCAAGTCCATCAAAGACTACAACATGTGCGTATACCGCCCCCTGTCTTTTCTTTTGTATAATTATGCGCACTCTGTGAAGAAAAGATACTGATTTTGCTCTTCTCTCCTCTTCTCTCGTCTTCTCTCCTTTCCTCTCGTCTCCTCCTATCTGGTAATGTTTTGTCTTGATCTCTCCTCTTCTCTCTTCTCTTCTCCTCTCCTCTCTTCTCCTCCTCTCCTGTACTCTCCTCTCCTCTTCTCTCCTTTCTCCTCCTGTCTTGTATTGTTTTGTCTCAATCTCTTCTCTTATCTTCTCTTGTCCTCTTCTTTTTTTTCTTCTACTTTTAAAAACTTTTTCTCTATTCTTTTCTCTTTTTCCCACCTTCTCTTTTTCTCATGTTTTCCCCTCTCAAACCATATTATATTGTATTTACATAATTATTTGAGCAAAGTAAAACATAAAGGATAAACAGTCTACATTTTATTTACAACTAACTCAATGTTTCAGCAACCTGTATGTAAAGTTTTATAGGAACTCTGTGTGTGTGTGTGTGTGTGTGTGTGTGTGTGTGTGTGTGTGAGTGTGTGAGTGTGTGTGTGTGTTTGTTTTACTGATTATTACAAGTGGATGGGGACGGGATAGCTCAGTGATCAGAGCACTCGCTTTCCTCAAGCCAATGTTAACCAACATTGAGCATGGCTACCAAGTGAATGGGTGACCATTTGCACCCCTTGGCTTCAGTACAGTCCCCAGTTCACCCAGCTGTAAATGGGTACCTGTCCTCTTTAGGCAGGGAAGGTAAAGCAGGGAGGGAGAGGAGATGGACACTGCCCTCAATATGCTGGCCCCTGGAGAAGCTGAGGTCTCTGATGCCTTGCTCCCCTACAACCACACAGGTTATGGGATACCTTTACCTTTGACAAGTGGACAGGATAAGTGGAGAGGCAAGGAAGAAAACTGGCCAGAGCTAATGTGTGAAGCAGATCTGAAGCACCAAAGAAATCATAGTTGGTTATAGAGTAGCTGTGTATTGGGTGATGATTGTCACGCTGTGTTGGCTATGGAGTAGCTGTGTATTGGGTAATGATTGTCACGCTGTGTTGTTGGTGGTGCAGACTGTTCTGGGAGGACACCCTGCGTGACAACCTGCTGAACTTTGCCAGCACGGCCAAAGGCATCCTGCTGCTGCAGCAGACGGGCGCCATGAACGAGTGCGTGTCCTACATGTACCAGCGCTACGAGAAGAAGCTGCAGGTCTGTGGACAGGCAGGGAGGGGACTGGCTTTGGGGCTGTGTGCAGTGTCTGGAGTTTGGGGCTGTGTTCTGATGTGTTGTGCTGTTTGCAGTGTCTTTGAGTTTTGGGCTGTGTTGTGATGTGTTGTGCTGTGTTGCAGTGTCTGGAGTTTTGTGTTGTGTTGTGCTGTGTTGCAGTGTCTGGAGTTTGTGCTGTGTTGTGTTGTGTTGTGTTGTGATGTTTGTGTTGTGTTGCAGTGTCTTTGAGTTTTGGGCTGTGTTGTGATGTGTTGTGCTGTGTTGCAGTGTCTGGAGTTTTGTGCTGTGTTGTGTTTGTGTTGTGATGTTTGTGCTGTGTTGTGATGTTTTGTGCTGTGTTGTGATGTTTTGTGCTGTGTTGTGATGTTTTGTGTTGTGTTGCATGTCTTGAGTTTGTGTTGTGTTGTGCTGTGTTGTGTTGCAGTGTCTTTGAGTTTTGTGCTGTGTTGTGATGTTTTGTGCTGTGTTGTGATGTGTTGTGTTGCAGTATCTTTGAGTTTTGTGTTGTGTTGTGATGTGTTGTGTTGCAGTGTCTTTGAGTTTTGTGCAGTGTTGCCTTGTCTGGAGTTTTATATTGTGCCTTGATGTTTTGCAGATTTTTCTGCATGAAATTTGGGCTGCTCTCTCCGATGAATGAATTTACTAATCATTTTATGCAGCAAAATGATTATACTCTTATAGTGTGTACTTATATTGTAGAACATTATTTTTTTTTAAAGATTTATTTGTTCAGCAAGTGACTTAGTGGTTATAAAACAAACTCACAAAAATGAATGGAATATAGTGTGTACATTGTAGAAATCTAGAGTGCTGATATTATTAGAAATCTATTTACAAAATGTCTATTTCATTGAAAATATACTTATTTTGGACAGTGATGGGGAGAAAATATCTTTCCAACCTACCCAAAACAGACGTACTATGACAGTAGTAGCTTTTTGTTCTGAATGGCTTCCAACACGACTGTAATGTTCAACAGACAAATGCCTTGGACCCTTCAAAGGTAAGACACTCGCCATTCTGTTTTCTGAAGTCCTGTCCAGGACAGCAAACACGTAGCTGCTTCATGGATTAGCGTCTGCTGTAGAGTAGGCATGCCTCTCACCTGTCTGGCTGCCTGACCAAGCTGCTGTTGTGCCGACTTCAGCATTTGTTTAGCAGGCCATGTCTTCATTCTGTGGGGTCAGAGCAGGTAGGATTGATCATTTCCAATTGACGGGAGTTGCAGGACAGGGGCCTTTTTCTAGCTGGTCACCTCTCGGCTTTTATCTTATTGTGACACATCCTTGCAGTTCTGACTTTAGGTCCTTGCAGTTCTGACTTTAGGTCCTTGCAGTTCTGACTTTAGGTCCTTGCAGTTCTGACTTTAGGTCCTTGCAGTTCTGACTTTAGGTCCTTGCAGTTCTGACTTTAGGTCCTTGCAGTTCTGACTTTAGGTCCTTGCAGTTCTGACTTTAGGTCCTTGCAGTTCTGACTTTAGGTCCTTGCAGTTCTGACTTTAGGTCCTTGCAGTTCTGACTTTAGGTCCTTGCAGAATTCTGACTGTTGTTAATTGACAGATCCTTGCAGAATTCTGACTGTTGTTAATTGACAGATCCTTGCAGAATTCTGACTTTTATGGTGCATCAGAACAAACATGATCGTGGTCATGTATGGTGAGACTCAGATGAATTGAGTGTGTGAGTAGTTATATTGAAAAGTTACAATAACTGAGACAGCAGGGGAAATAAGAGACATGGAATACTTGATAATCTGTGTAGGTGTATATCTAAAAGCATCCTGGAATGATGGAGTCATTTAGTAGCTTGGCTTCAGCTGTGCATCAGGCAGTTCATCATAAAAGAGTATTACATCATTGGCTACTTTCACACGATCTTTGATAAACTCCATGAGAGTTCAAATGTGAACTTGACCATCTATACTGTCACTGAAAAAAAAGTAAGAGAACAGAAAAGAAGACACCCACTCTCCCTCTCCCCTTCATATGTATTGTAGTGCTTTATTAACCAAAGGCCTGTGCTCTAAACAAACCCACTGTGCCATGTCTCAGGCTTGCTGTTTTACTCAGGCAGGGAAACGGTATCAAGTCTTTGAACATTGTTCAGCTGCTTCTAGCTGTTCATAGTTCAGCTGCTTCTAGCTGTTCATAGTTCAGCTGCTCCTAACTGCTCATTGTTCAGCTGCTCCTAACTGCTTATTGTTCAGCTGTTCATTGTTCAGCTGCTCCTAACTGTTCATTGTTCAGCTGCTTCAGCTGCTGGCATTCTCTCCTCCTTTCCAGTGGAGAGGCTTTTCTTCTGCTTGTTTTGGTAGTCTGCTGCAGTCACTGGGTTGGAGGTTTTATCATGTAAGAAATAGGCTTTTTTTTGGTCTTTCTTTTTTTATACTGATAAGTAGTTTGGTACTTTTTAAATTTGTTACAATCAGAAGACAGCTAGGTTGTAAGTACTTGTGACGCATTTAAGATAAAATGATGCTAAATGCCGGCTAGGAGTTGCCTTCCATTTGAAATCAGAAAAAAAGGTTAAATCGAACTTATGTTGAATTTGATTAGATAGGTCTATAGATCTAAAATGAAAATAGAACTAAACTGAAAATAGAACTAAACGAAAATTAGATCTATATTTTGTGGGGCAATAGCAGCTCTTTAGTGAAGAGAAGTTAGGAAAGTCACTGCTTCTCTGACACTGTGCTGTAGATTTTGTTTGTTGGCATGTGGGTTGTTGAAGTGTTTGTTTGTTGTTGTGTTGCTTAGTTATTTGTGTTTTGTTTTTTGTTTTTTTGTGTGTGTATGTAGGCCTACATGCAAAAGTAGAATTTTGAAGAAAAGTAGTGCAAAAAATTCTTGTAAGTAACTACATACACGGCAGTGCTATCATGATTTTAAACATTCTTTTTTCTGGATTATCCTGTCTCTGAAAAGGACATGGAAGGGTGATGAGAGTGCTTGGGGGGAGCGATGACTTAACTGCAGCTTTGAAATACAGTAGTTGAACAGTGGCTTCTGATCCTAGGCTGCTTGACAGTAAACAGCCACAAGTGTACTCAGTCTGCTTTGCTCACTGCTTTGGAGCTTATCTTGAGTAGGAAGTTTTGGTATAGGATCTGATTGTGATCAGCTTTTGAAGGCCAACATTTTTGTCAAAAAGGGCATTTCCTATCCCCCCCCCCCCCCCTCCCCTTGCTCCACATGGTATAAAAAAGCGAGGTTGAAGATGAATACTGATGTGACTTTTCAGCAGGACTTTCTGTAGTTGATGACACATGGCCTGATCTTTCTTGTTGTGTTGTTGTTATAATGCTTAGTGATCTTCTTATGTGGAAAGTTCTTTGTTTTTTTTCAGAATCCATACCCACCCAAAAAAAACCCAACAAAACAACCCAAAACAATACAAAACAATCAACAGCAAGAAAAGAGGAAGAAAACATTGACTAGAGATGTTACCGGAAAAAGAAAATATTGATAATATATGTAATCATTTTCCTATTCTGTTTCCCTATTCTGTTTCTATCAGAAATAATGGTTTATTTTCAAGTGCTTATATACTTTAAGATGGTTTATCTTACTTGGGTACTTGTTTATGTTGTTAACTGCATTCACTGGAGATTGTATGTATACATTCTTTTCTTGTCATTCATTCTGAAATTCAACATAAAAAAACAAAAAAGACTTTCCAGATAGATTTAAAGAAGAGTTGGTAATGGTTCTTGAACAAGCTGGGGAAAGATGGAGTTTTGTTTTATTTTTTTTGTGGTGTGTGTTTTTTGTTTGTTTCTCAGCTACAGTTCTGAGGTTCACCAATGGTGAGATTTTGCATGTATGTCTTTTGATTATGATTCGTATCTATATGCCTGTCAGTATTATGATTGCCCTTCAGGGATGATTAAAGTGTTTTTGACTTGACTTGTGTGACAGTATTTTCCCACCATGAAGGTAACCGCATTCTGACTTGAGGGAAAGGAATTAAAATGATAATGTATTAATTAGTAAGGTGGTGATGATGTTTGAGGTGTCTCTTTTCCTAGTTCATGTTGCACACTGTCTGCACCTCTTCATTATGATTGTCATTATTCCTTCTCTGCTGATGTTGTAGTGGGGCAGTGGTGATGGTGGGGTGTGGGTGGTGTTGCAGGTGAGCAAGTGTGAGAAGTTTGGCTATGGCTACATGCTGACCCAGGTGGCCGCAACTGCTCCTGGAATGATGGCCCTGCACAACACAGGTGTGTGTGTGGTGTGTGTGTGTGTGTGTGGTGTGTGGTGTGTGGTGGGTGTGTGTGGGTGGGTGTGTGGTGTGGTGTGGTGGTGTGTGTGTGTGTTGTGTGTGTGTGTGTGTGTGTGTGGTGTGTGGTGTGTGTGTGTGTGTGTGTGTGTGTGTGTGTGTGTGTGTGTGTGTGTGTGTGTGTGTGTGTGTGTGTGTGTGTGATGTTGTGTTAGTGTGTGTTTTGTGTGTTGTGTTGTTTGTGTTGTGTTTTGTTTGTGTTTGTTTTGTGTGTAATATGTATTTGTGTAGGGGTGTGTGTATGTGTGTGTTGGTGTTTTTTTCTGATTTATTTGTTAAATCATTTTGTTTTTTTTATTAATTTTTTTTTTAATGTGTGTTAGTGTGTGTTAGCATGCTAGTGTGTGTGTGTTTGTGTGTTGTGTGTGTGTGTGTGTGTGTGTGTGTGCGTGCATGCATGTTTGTGCACTAACAAGGCCTACAACAGTGGCTGTGGCTGTGGTGGGCAGGGTACCTGGCTGCCCTGCTGACGGAGCTGTGGTCATCTCTGGAGTGTGGCCCTGAGGACGCCATGCTCTTCCTGCCCACAGTCTGGCCAGTGGACACCATCGACAGATCCTCCCTCAAGGTGAAGGCTGGCTTCAGAGGGAAGGAGAAGGGAGGGGAGGGAAGGGAGAGAGAAGGGAGGGAGAAAAGAGAGAGGGAGGGAGGAGGGAGAGAGCAGGGAGGGAGCGAGGAGGGAGAGAGAAGGGAGGAGGAAAGGAGAGAGAAAGGAGGGAGCATGGAGAGAAAAGGGAGGAAGAATGGAAGGAGAAGGGAGGGAGAATGGAAGGAGCAGGGAGGGAGAAAGGTGGAAGAAGGGAGGGAGGAGGGAGGGAGAATGGAAGGAGCAGGGAGGGAGAAAGGTGGAAGAAGGGAGGGAGGAGGGAGGGAGAATGGAAGGAGCAGGGAGGAGAAGAAGAGGTGGAGAGGGAAGGAAGGAGAGGGAGGGAGAAGGTGAAGAAGGGAGGGAGGGAGGAAATGGAAGGAGCAGGGAGGGAGAAGAGTGGAAGAGGGAGGGAGAGGGAGGAGGAATCAGGGAGAGAGAGAAAGGAGAGAGAGTGGAGAGAGAAGGGAGGGAGAACGGATGGAGAAAGGAGGGGGCAGGGAGAGAGAAGGGAGGGAGGGAAGAGGGAGAGAGCATACAATTCTGAATGTAGATATTCAATTGCAAAACAGTCATTCTTAATTACAGAGGCAAAGTTTATGAAATCATTCTGTAACAGGTGTTTGTCCTTAAAACAATTTTAGAAATAGGTTTTGCTAAAAGCCAGTTTTATTTTATTACTTAAGCAAATAAAAAATAACCAAACTTAAGCATGTGTATTTTTTTTATATAAACATTGTAAATTAGATTATAATCGCCCCTGAAAATGAATTGTTAATCACAAAAGCAGAGTTAAAGAAAATGTGCTTTGTATCTTTTGTTATCTTATTTGGCAGTAGGAAGTACATTGTGTAAAAAGTCAATTTTTTGAATAACATGAGCAAAATATATATATGTATGTATGTATGTATATTATATATATATATATATATATATATATATATATTATATATATATATATATATTATATATACATATACATATACATACATACATATATTATATATATATATATATATATATATATATATATATATATATATATATATATATATATTTAAACATGTATATTTTTTAGAAAGAATTACAAATTAAATTTTGCTAAAATTCTGTTCATGATCACATCAGAAAGATAAATGAATATATTGTGTATTGATCTGTATTTCAATGAAATTATTGTGTATTAATGTGTATTTCAGCATTTCACTCGCCTGGTGAATGTACTGTCTGCATTCCCTGCTGTCTATGAAGTGTTGAAAGGGAGGGCTTTACCAACCAAGGAACAGTACACCTTTAGGGACATTCCGGATACCATTCCTGTAAGGGACCTGTCGTGTGTGTGTGTGTGTGTGTGTGTGTGTGTGTGTGTGTGTGTGTGTGTGTGTGTGTGTTGTGTGTGTGTGTGTGTGTGTGTGTGTGTGTGTGTGTGTGTGTGTGTTGTGTGTGTGTGTGTGTGTGTGTGTGTGTGTGTGTGTGTGTGTGTGTGTGTGTGTGAGTGGTTGTGATGTGTAGTGTGTGTGTGTGTGTGTGTTTGAAATTTTTCTGCCTTTTTTGTGTTTTGCATAGAGCATTTTTTTGTACAGCTTTAGTAAATGTGCTTGTATTCAGGCTGAGTGTTTTGAATTTCCTGTGATTAGTGTGGAGAAAGAAAGAAGCCCAGGTGAGGGCCATAGTTCAGCTCTGTCAACTTTTCTTTTCTTTTCTTGTATAGGACTGTAGAAGTTTTCTCTTTCACTTTTCCTTCACATTTACATGCACACTCATCTTTGTCTTTGGTTATCAAAACCTGTATCTTGGTTGTCTTTTATCCGTTGGTTTAGAAACTTGAATGTTTGAATTTGTGTTGTTGTTCTTTGATGGTATGCTAGCTCTGACATGTCCATTGTGACTGTCTGGGCTGTACACACAAGCTTCCCTTGTCATCTGTCACATAGCTGCAGAGGTTGACTGGGCAAAAGGCACCGTGATTGAGATTGAGGAAGTGACTGACTGTGTGACTGACTGTGTGACTGAGGAGATTGATGATGATGATGATGATGATGATGATGAGATGATGATGATGATGATGATGATGATGATGATGATGATGATGGCTGCATTGTCCTGCAGGGTCTGCTGGATCGACTAGTGATCATGGATGGGCCAGAGAAGATCCATTCTCTCTTCAACTTTGAGCAGTCCCACACACTGGGGCTGAAGTGAGTTGCTTAAAAAACATCTTCTGGTCTGCTTTGTCAAGAATGGCTTAGAAAATGAATCCTTTGAGGACATAGAGGAGAGAAGTACAAATGAGGTGATTTCCATTGTTCTGAGTTGTTGGTGAACTAGTTTGAGATTTAGGAGCAACAAGGAAAACTCCAAATGTGTATGTCAGTGCCAGTAAGTTTTGTGTCAATGATTTGGAATAGCTTTTTCTTGGTCATATACACACACTCATAGTCATACAGACAATATGCATTCAGCACACATGCACAAACACACAAACACACACGCACACATATATTGGCTAGTGTTCCTCCATAGGTCTGCACTGCATATTGCAGTGCATTATATACTGAAGTGAACACCTACACTGCTGTGTTATGTTGTACACAGGTAGCTGAGTGTGATGGTGTGTGTCTGTGTTGTGTTGTGTTATGTTATGATGTGTTGTGTTGTGATGTGTTTATGATGTATTGTGTTGTGTTATGTTGGACACAGGTTGCTAAGTGTGATGGTGTCCTGTCTGTGTTATGTTATGTTATTTTGTGATATGATGTATTGTATTGTGTGTACACAGGCTGCTCAGTGTGATGGTGTCATGTCTGTGTTATGTTATGATGTGATATGATGTATTGTATTGTGTGTACACAGGCTGCTCAGTGTGATGGTGTCCTGTGTTGTGTTATGATGTGTTATGATGTGTTATGTTATGTGTGTACCCAGGCTGCTGAGTGTGATGGTGTCCTGTCTGGACACCTACCTGCTGCTGCAGTCCCAGTACAAGTTTGAGAAAGTTCTGCTGGCTGCCCAGGCCCTCAACAGGACCGATGGAAGGTCAGGTCTCTTTCTCCTCCCTCCTCCCCCCCCTTTTGGTTCTCTCCCCCCCTCCTCTTACATGTACCCCTTCTTCATCCACAGCCAGTCCTTGCATCCATCCATCCATCCATCCATCCATCCATCCATCCATCCATCCATCCATCCATCCATCCATCCATCCATCCATCCATCCATCCATCCATCCATCCATCCATCGCATGCATGCATGCATGCATGCATGCATCTATCTATCTATCTATCTATCTATCTATCTATCTATCTATCTATCTATCTATCTATCTATCTATCTATCTATCTATCTATCTATCTATCTATCTATCTATCTATACTGTGTTTCAAGGACAAGATTATTGTGGACATGTTGTCAGTGGAGAGGAACTTCATCCTGGTGAAGTGTTCTCTATATAGATATGGTGTTATATCTATCTCTATCTCTATATCTATCTCTATATCTATATCTTATATTCTATATCTATGTCTATTTAGTTCAGGGATGAGATTGTGGTGGACATGTGTCAGTGGAGAGGAACTTTATCCTGGTGAAGTGTTCTCTATATATAGATGTTATATATCAATATCTATGTCTATATCTATTCAGGGACGAGATTGTGGTGGACATGCTGTCAGTGGAGAGGAACTTCATCCTGGTGAAGTGTCACCTGCTGGGAGGACCCTCAGAGCGCATCCTGCCTCCCCGATCCCTTCTGGAGGTGCATGTCTGTCTGTCTGTCTGTCTGTCTGTTTGTTGGACTGTCTGTTGGTCTGTCTGTCTGTCTGTTGGACTGTCTGTTGGTCTGCCTGTCTGTCTGTCTGTTGGTTGGTCTTTCTGTTGGTGGGTCTGTCGGTGTTTGTTGTCTGTCTGTCTGTCTGTCTGTTGGTCTGTCTGTCTGTCTGTTGGTCTATCTGTTGGTCTGCCTGTCTGTCTGTCTGTTGGTTGGTCTTTCTGTTGGTGGGTCTGTCGGTTTGTTTGTCTGTCTGTCTGTCTGTCTGTCTGTCTGTGTTGGTCTGTCTGTCTATCTGTCGGTCTGTTGGTCTGTCTGTTGGTCTGACTGTCTGTCTTTCAGTTGGTCAGTCTGTCTGTCAATCTGTCTATTTGTTGGTCTGTCAGTCAGTCTGTCTATTGGTTTGTCTGTCTGTCAGTTTGTCTTTCTGTCTTTCTGTCTGTCAGTTTGTTGACAGAGGACAGTTCGCTTCCAGTTTTGACAGAACACAAACTAAAGCCACTTAAAAAAAAATTCTATATAAATATATATCTTAAAAAACCCCTTCACTTTACCTTATAGATAAGGTAGAGATGTCAACATTTTCTTATGGGAAACATGTCAACATTTTCTTATGGGAAACATGTCAACATTTTCTTATGGGAAACATGTGAAAACCAGGCCTTACAGAGAAGCTGCTGTGATGGTTGTTGTTCAGGGCAGAGATGGCGTCTACCCCTTCCCCCTGTTCTCCTCCTTCCCCGTTCCCCGGGAGTACGTCCCCAACCTGACCGGGCGTTCCACCATCAAGCAGGGTGAGAGGTCACACAGCGACGCCTGTTTTGCTGTTGTTTCTTCACGTTGTTTTGTCTGTCTTCGTGTTGTCATACTGTCTCTTGTGTCCTTTTCTGCTTCTCTGTCCCTGTTACAAGAAGGGCAGGCTGGTTTGGTTTGGTTTCAGCTTTGTTCAGAAGATCATACTTGTTTAGTTTACATGTGGCAAAAGAGCTGATTTGTTTTGGGTTTTCTTGTGGGTATGTGTTATGTGGTAAGTTTGGGCTGTTTTTTGTTTGTTTGTTTGTTTTTTTAGAGAAGAGGGGAAATGGGTTGAAAATGAACAGTGATGAGGGTGTGGTGTGTGTGTGTGTGTGTGTGTGTGTGTGTGTGTGTGTGTGTGTGTGTGTGTGTGTGTGTGTGTGTTTGCTGAGTTAAGTATACATGCTGGTTTCATGAAAGTCGTTCAAAAAAAAAAAGGTTGTTGTTGTTTATAGCTGGGCTTGGACCAGATAGTGCACACAATGTCAAAGAACTTGAAGCAGATGCCTCAGAGACTTCAATGGCCTCAGCTTCCAACACTCTGCATTATGAAGCCCCTATACATTATGAGCCTCCAGGAACTGAGAAACCAATGTGGACACTGACAGAAAGGATCATTTATAATGCAACAGGAAAGTGCGAGTTTGGCTTTACATTGAAAAAGTGAAACTTTGAACCTGTTGCTTTATCCTTTGTATCAGAGTGTCTGGCTTGACCTTTCTTTTCCTCGTTGTGTTGGTTTGATTGGTTTCTTTTAAAATAGGGTTTTCAACATTTGGTTGTCCCTCAGCATTTTTTGCTGGTAGTGTTAATGACTGACTGGATGTGTGTATGTGGCAGGGAGGCAGGAATTCTTCAGTTTGGTTTTTTGTTCACTCTGAATATTGCAATTTTAGTCTGCAACAAGCGTGTGTGTATTTCTGTGTTGTGTGTTTTGTTAATCTATATTCTGTCTACAATTATTTTAGTCTGCAAGATGTGTGTGTTTATGTGTTGTGTGTTTAGTTAATCTATATTCTGTCTACAATTAATTTTAGTCTGCAAGATGTGTGTGTTTATGTGTTGTGTGTTTAGTTAATCTATATTCTGTCTACAATTAATTTTAGTCTGCAAGATGTGTGTGTTTATGTGTTGTGTGTTTAGTTAATCTATATTCTGTCTACAATTAATTTTAGTCTGCAAGATGTGTGTGTTTATGTGTTGTGTGTTTAGTTAATCTATATTCTGTTACATAATTTTAGTTGCAAGATGTGTGTGTTTATGTGTTGGTGTTTAGTTAATCTATATTCTGTCTACAATTAATTTTAGTCTGCAAGATGTGTGTGTTTATGTGTTGTGTGTTTAGTTAATCTATATTCTGTCTACAATTATTTAGTCTGCAGATGTGGTGTTATGTGTTGTTGTTTAGTAATCTATATCTGCTGTGTTGTAGGAAGTGGTGGCTGCTTTTTTTTAAGTTGGGATGAGTTTATTATTACCTTTTTTTTTTCTTTTTTGCATTTGATGTTATGTCAGTGTTTGGTTCTGGTGTGTGGCTTTGCTTTTCTTTTGTGGCTTCTTGCAACTCTTGTCAGTTGAAGCAGAGAACAGGGTCAGTACAGTCTACACTTTTTATCATCCAGTCTGCATATACACTCACACATCCCAGTATGCGTGTGTGCAGTTAATATTCCTACATCTTGATACATGCCCAGACGGAAAATTATGGCATAAGCATGTATGTTCACTCATCCAGTCATACTTTTCTGTGCCTTCCATAAACAGATATGCACTCATGTACACTCATGAGTATTAAGCACATGAAAACTTGCAGGGCAACATAATGTAATGATAATAATAATATATAGAGAATTTCTAGAACACTGAATCTTGCAAAGCAAACCAATCAAAGCACTGGTACACACCAAGAAGGTAAACTGCACAACAAGCTTCTTTCTTTTTGCCTTTTAAAAAAATGCTTTAAGGGTGGGGGGCGTTTAGAAAGTAGTTGGTATGGGAGAAGTGAGAGACCCAGCGGGCATTGCCTTACACGTGAACTGCCCTGTTTCAGCTTTTATGTTGACCAAACCAGGTGGGTGCTTGTGAAAGTGCTCTTTGAGGTTGTACACACCGCTTGTTACACAGGTCCACAGACCGCAGTGCAGATAGTGTTGGGTTGAGGATAGGGTTAGTTAGGTCTGAAGGAGTCCATTCTTTGTTGATCTTTATCATTGATACAGTAGAAGCCTGTGCATATAGGTTAAAATTGTGACCTAAGATTATTATGTATTTGTGTTACTGATATTGTGTAAATGAGTGGAATTATTTATTTATGTTACTGTCCTTATTTCTACCAGAAATTGGGGGAAATTGTTAGGGAACGAAATAGTATTTCAGTATTAATTTTTTTTTTTTTTAAATGACTAAATTAGTCATTTTGGTTAAATGTTTACACATTGCTTATCATTCTGTTCTGTTGATTACGATTTGATTATTGATAATAAATATTACACTAACCTATCTAGAGTGTTGATTGTAATACAAATAGTTCTGTTTCTTACTGTTTGATAATAGATAATAAAGATTAAACTAACCTTTCTAGGGTGTTTATTACAATGCAGATAGTTCTGTTGATTACTATTTAATAATTGATGACAAAAAATTAATAAAGTTACATAGAAATTGTGGTTTATGTACATTTATAGTACTTAGAATAATTTAAGGGCCATTTAGAAATATTACTGTGATGTTCGTTTGTTTATTCAGTTCGTACACAACTCAAAATAGTATAAGGGTCATTTGGAAATGTTGCTGGGAGCATGGCTACTTGGCAATCTGTGTAGTAAATGCATCAGTCTCGGCAAACTGTGTAGTAAATGCATCAGTCTCGGCAAACTGTGAAGTAAATGCATTAGTCTCGGCAAACTGTGTAGTAAATGCATCAGTCTTGGCAATCAGTCTTGGCAAACTGTGTAGTAAATACATCAGTTTCGGCAAACTGTGTAGTAAATGCATCAGTCTTGGCAAACTGTGTAGTAAATGCATCAGTCTTGGCAAACTGTGTAGTAAATGCATCAGTCTTGGCAAACTGTGAAGTAAATGCATCAGTCTTGGCAAACTGTGTAGTAAATGCATCAGTCTTGGCAAACTGTGTAGTAAATGCATCAGTCTTGGCAAACTGTGTAGTAAATGCATCAGTCTTGGCAAACTGTGTAGTAAATGCATCAGTCTTGGCAAACTGTGTAGTAAATGCATCAGTCATGCTGGAGTAATATCAGGTACTGAGAGGCTAGGACTCAGTGGTAGAGCTCAAGTGTAGGCATCTTTCCTTTCTATGGAAAGAGAAAGAATATAATCTGTCACGGTTTTGTACACAAATGCACACACAAAATCACACCACTGGTGAATCTCAGAGCTCTGGTCGAGGAACAAAAAAAAAAAAGAAAAGAAATAAAAACAAACACAGGACAGTATCAAACATGTACATTTTGTTGATATTGTGTAGTTTTGTGTGTGTTTTTTGTTTGTTGTAACAATAGTGTTTGGTATTGTTTATATTTGCTGTTAAAATCCATCAGAAAATTGTTCAAGCTGGCCCTTAACTTGTTTTGAGTAGTATAATCATTACCATAGACCAGTTGTGGTCAGTTTCAATCTTGTTAGCTAAGATAGAGTACATGAGAAAGTGTGGCATCTTCTTTTTTACGTGAAGAGAACAAATGTATACTGTCAAAGTTTTGTATGAAAAAACAGCTTCAATCAGTTCTCAAGCCAATGTAACATATCTCAAAACATTTACTTTTCTAGTGAATTGCGTTGATAAATGATGTCAGCTACACAGAGATGGAAGAAAAGCAGACAGTATGATCAGTGACTAGAAAACTGCAGGTGTAAATGCACCCTGAATCAACAGCCCTTAGAGTCGCTTTCGTTGACGATGTGAGTTGACGAGCACATCTGCATATCGCCGCTTTCTGTGTCGTCTCATTGCCACCTTGCCGTTACACCTTTTGCCAGGTGCTGTGCGAGCAACAGCGGCAGGTAAAGAGAGAGAGCAAGAGAGATGCAGTGCTGCGTGCTGCACTGACTCCCTCAGTCCCCCCCCTGAAGCCCTGTAGTGAAGCCACCTGCAAGTGTGATTGATTGGGTGTGGGTTTGAGTGATGGCACGCTTGTGCTGCACCCCTGTCCTGTTCTGTCCTGTCTGTTGCTGTCTGAGAGACAGACGCCTGATGTTTCGCTTGTTGGTGTTTAACTGCTTTGTGGTCTTTGTGTTGTACGGGGTTTTCCAGCATAATGGATGGAGGGGTGGTCAGCAGTGATGATGAGGGGGGGGGGGGGGGGGGGAGGGGTTGTTATCTTGTTCTTTTTGATCAGTCAAGCTGAGCAAGTCTGTTAGTCATCAGTTTTGGTAATTTGTAATTATCAAACATTTCTTTTTGTTGGTTTTTTGTTTTCAGCATCGTTAATCTTTTGTTCAGTGTTAGTTCTGGTATTGTCTGTGAGGCTGGCTGGATTGTGACCTAAGATAAATGTATGAATGTTGGAATACACTTGTTTCTTAGTGTAGAATTCGTAATTATTGTTGTGTTGCTGACAGTATTGTTGTGCTGATAATTATGATTCTGTTTCATTCATAAATGGGACTGGTTAATTCCCATTCATCCAGCTTTTGCCAAACTTCTGCTGTTTGAATGAGTTGTATGGTTGAATGTTGAAATCTGTTGAAACGCTTGGTATGAAATTGTACTGAAGTGTTCCTTACTGGGTGAGATTTAGAGATGGGTTTAAGTATATATTTCTAGATCGTAATGAAAAGGGGTGATATCATTTGAACATACTATCAAATATGACTTTCTCTGCAATATAATACAATGTTGTAATAACTATGTTCCTGCGATCATGATGCACATTCTGTATTAAAGGATTTGCTTGTTATAGATTTTTTTCAAAGACAACTATTCACACTTTTGCTTATTCATTCATTTCGATACAAACACCAAAGTGACAATGATTTGATATGTCCATTATGTAAAGAAGAAAACGAGGATGAAATTCATTTCCTTCTTTGTTGTCCATCTTTAGCAGAAATCAGGAAAGAGTTTATTGCTATGAAGTTTCTCAGAGAGCCAAATTGTTCAGATTTAGATTACTAATGTCTGCAACAAACCCTGAAACTGTGAAAAATTTGTCCAAATACATGTATAAAGCATTTCAGATAAGAGAGATAGCAGTATCGCAATTTCATTATTTTTTTTTCTAAGAATTAAGAATGTTCAAATTGTGCATGTTTTCATACACCACACACCCCCTTCATATGGGGCGAAGGCCTTTCGTGAATTAATTTCGTATTCATATTTGTATTCGTATAGCCATACTTTGCTGGACTGCCCTTGCCAAAATAGCTGATGTTATGGTGAAGAGACAGGAGACTACTCCTGGTCTCCACACTGTCTCACTGATGGCTCTACTTATGAATACCTCCCCCCACTGCAGCAAACTGTCATTGGTTTCCTGTCCATTCTTGGCACTGAGGCAGGCTCAGTTTGCTGTCACTAAGTAGTCAAGTTAATAATTTGTTGTTACAGTTTCATTTACAGTATCAAGTTACCAAGCTCTACACTTCTGTGTTGTTCAGTCTGTTGTCTGTTAGGGTGGCACCCTCCCCCCCCCCCTCCCAGCTGACTGGGTCCTGGGTGGCAGAGTTATGCTTTTTCTGCACACTGTGAAATCCATTTTTTAATGGGACTGTGACATCATTGAGTACTTGTAAACACGGGCAGCTGATGGCACACTGACAGACTGTAGAAGGGGAAGGAACCCTGTCCTTTGTTTCCACAGAGAAGTGTGTGGAAGGTTTGGCAGATATCTGCCCCACTCTTGCTGTAACCTCACACTTGTTATAAAAATAAACATTCTTTTTCTGCCTTTGTTTCCATGTTCTGTCATTAGATTAGACTGGATTTTTAAAAAGCGTGAAATACCCTCCATGACTGATGAAGGTTACAGGGATTGTCTGTTTTCTCTTGATATCAATAGTATACAAATGGAAAATACAGCAATGATTAATGAAGGATAACACAGATTGTCAGTTCTTATTAAAGATAGATAGAAGAGTGTAAGATAGCCTCAGCGGTAGATAAGTACTAAATGGATTATTTGTTTTATTTACTGATACAAATATTCATTCTAAATTGTATAAGACTGTCTTGATGTATTTTCTGCTTTGGCAGTCATCAGATTCTTCTTACTAACATTGTTTTTTTTGTTGTTTTTTTTTTGATTGATATTGTTTTATTTCCTTGTTTGATTTTAGTATTCATAGTGATAGGTTTACAGATTTTTTTCTTTTTTAAATGATCAGTTCAGCCATGGAGTCTGGGGTTTCACTTTCTTGAATATGCATCCATATTCTGATGCCAATTGTACATATACATAAATGATTGACCAAAGCTGATTCTAAATGGATAGCTACATTTAGTCAGTACCATTGTGTTTTGTAGGACTCATGGACAGTTCGAGAATTTCTGTGTCGATTTTTGCAAGTGCAAGGATTTATGGTTGGTTAGCAGTAACATGTTTTGCAGTTTTTTTTAATCTGTGATATGTTATTTCAGTTATATCTGTTTATGCATTGTCTGCAAAATGTTTTGTCAGTATAGTGACAAAGACCTGCTCAGATTAACATTGTTTCATTGTAGAATAAGTTCTATATAATTCAGATTAACTTATTTCATCATAAATGAACTTTTAAAAAAATTATCCACTGTATTTTCATGAGGATAGTTTTCTTTAGTGTTGGTATATGAGAAGGGTAAGATTCCTAAATACTGTTTCAATGTTATTGGCAAATCTGTAAATATTTTTAACATGATTATTGTAAACTGTGTCTTCATCTCCATGTTGATGAGGGTAAGTATTGTGTCAGAGTGTTGTGGAACAGTGGTGTGTGTTCATGGTTGCTCTGTACAGGCGGGTCCTCTCTGTCACCAGAGTACGGGAGCTGACCAAGTTCCTGTCCACCAAATGAGTGATCCGGAAGAGAGGAGCAGCCTGGCGGGGGACAAGTGTCGCAGTCCTCTTGGCGCAAGATGCTGTACCGTCCAAGCCTGACCAGACCAATGTGGTGGGTACGTTCAGTCAGTCTGTTGGTCCTGTCTGTCTGTCTGTTGGTCTCATCAGTCTGTCAGTCAGTCTCTGTCAGGTTGAAGTTTTCCACAAATCTAATCAAAGTAAAACTTTAGCAATCTATAAAAATCGCTTTAAGACACATTTCAAAATCAAATCTGACCTTTTCGAGTACAAGTGAGGAAATTTAATGGCTAAAGATTCCATGTTTGATGCAAAGTCAAAATGGCCAGAGTGTACCCTACCTTCCTTTCTTGGGCCTCTCTCCTTTTCACTGCCCACAGAGAAAGACTCATTCTGTAAAGACGGGTCACAACTTTCATGTGCAAAAATCTGCCATGGCAGAATATGCTAAAAGTTCACTGGAGGTCATGCTTTTTCTTAAATGTCAGTGATCGGTGTTTTATGTCAAACATCTGGATACTGTCCTCAATCCCTGAATTTGGAAATGATCTTGAATGTCTCCTCTGATATATAAGGTGGTCTGTAATGTCTCCTTTGTATATAAGTCTGATTGTCAGATAGCATTGTTGTGGATGAATAAAGGATGGTACTTTTTTTTGCTGTGGAAGTCTATGTAGCATCATTCACTGTTTTTATCCTCATTCATTATAATCGGCTCAATGCGTTATTAACCTTTCTCTGCTTTGTGCCATTGGATTTTTTTTTTTACATGGCTTTGAAATGTTTTTTCAATTTTAGTAGGAATTGTGTAAGAATTCTGTGGACTGGTAATCCCTGTATAAAAGGTAAAAAAGGTAAAGGTAAAGGTGTCCCATAACCTATGTGGTCATAGGAGAGTGAGGCGTCAGAGACCTCAGCTTTTCTGGGAGCCAGCATATTGAGGGCGGCGCCCATCTCCTCTCCCTTGCTGCTTTACCTTCCCTGACCCTGAAGAGGGCAGGTACCCATTTACAGCTTGGTGAACTGGGGGACTGTACTGATGCCAAGGCATGCAAACGGTCACCCATCCAACTGGTAACCAAGCTCGATGCTGCCTAACCTTAGCTTAGGGAAAGTGATGCTCTGACCTCTGAGCTATCCTGTGCCCCATGGGTGTGGGAAGTGTTGGTTGATGGTAAGGAGGAAGGGTGACAGCTGTGGTCAGTGAAATTCTGGGGTTTCAGTGCTGCAGCAGTTACTGGAGGAAGGGGTCACGGCCTTGACCCACATTCCCACAGAAGCCATCTTCCCTCAGCTGGAGTTTTCAGGTGAGTGTGTGGACAGTGTTGTGGTGTGGAGTATGTTGTAGGTCTTTTGAAATTGGCTGTGTGTGTGCCTGCATGTTTATGGTAATGTTTTGTGTTGTTGATGTTGTTATAGTGTGTGTGTGTGTGTGTGTGTGTGTGTGTGTGTGTGTGTGTGTGTGTGTGTGTGTAACAATAATAACAATAACATAACAATAATAACTTTTATTCAGTTTTTGCAGGCCATATAGCCCATAGGAACAACATTTAAATATGTACTTTCATGTATGGTGAACATCATTACTTCTGATATCTAATTTAGTAAGAAATAATCCAACTTTAACATGTGTGTGTGTGTGTGTGTGTGTTGTGTGTGGTGTGTGAGTGTGTGTGTGTGGTGTGTGTGTGTGTGCGCACATTGTGTGTGAATTTCACCCTGCCTTTCTTTGAACTGTGACATTTTCACCATGTCTTCTCTGTTGAAGACATTTTTGCCATGTTTCTGTTGAAGACAGTTTTCACCATGTCTTTTCCTGTGTATGTGTATGAGATCTTCCTCAAAGGCCAGTACTGGTTGTCAGCAGTCTAAGTGCGTGTGTTTTTCCCTGTTTTTCCCCTCTTTGTGATGGTAATGGACAGTGATTGTGTGATGAAGATCTTCCTCAACAGGCCAGTATTGGTTGTCGCATCTTACTGCTTGGTATTTTCATATGTTTTTTCCTGTTTTCCCCCTCCTGTGTATGAAATGGATGAAGATGTGTCTGATGATGATGATTTAGTGATGGATGATGATGATGTTGGTGGCTGGTGATGATGGTGATGGATGATGTTGATGATGGTGATGATGATGATGACAATGATGATGATGTGTGATGATGATGATGACGATGATGACGACAACGATGATGATGATGATAATGGATATGATATGTGATGATGGTGACAGGCAATGACAGCGCTGTGCGACACTTCAAGCTGACTCCCACTGCAGGAGCTGGGGGTGGAGACAGCCATCAGGTCAGTGCACCTCTCTCTTCACTGTTAATACAAATACACACATGCATGCAGCCATCAGGTCAGTGCACCTCTCTCTTCAGTATTAATACATATACACACATCATCAGCCATCAGTCAGTGCACTCTCTCTCACTGTAAACATACACAAGCATGCACGCAACAAGCACGCATGCATGCACAGACAGAATATAATTATGGATATAGTTATCAATGTCATCAATCTTTCAACACAAAAGAGTAGTTTTCAAAGCTAGTAGAAAATTGAGAAGGAAAAAAGAATCTTTATTATTTTTATTCTTTTTTTTTTTTAATAAGTGTGATTAAGAAATCATTTCTTTTACATCATGGATTTTTTTTTTCCAGTTTACTGATGTAGTTTCTACAAACTTTAACATACAGGGGTGACTTCTCCTCCTGTAAAAGCTGTCATTCAGATAACAGGACCAAGAGGAAAGTAGTTTTCTGCTTTTCCATCCTCACAATCCTCCTGTTGCCTGATGATTTTCCCTGTGGACTGTGCACAGGTACGGCAAACACCTGAAGGTGATCAACTCCTCGTCAGACGCCAAGGACAGCCTGACTCACCTCATCAAGCAGACGCCATCTTCCTCAAGCAGCAGCAGAAGTCCGTCAAAACCTCGCTGTGTATCCTTGGTTACTCCGCAACAGTGGCTGTGGCTCACCTTGATGCCACTGCTCTTTGGCTCAGCTTTGATTCTATATATGTTGCAAAGAGGAATGACTAGAATCATGACTCCTTTCTGTCCAGAAAACTGAACAGAGAACATAGGTCAGTTCAGGTTATGTTGCTTATAGCCAAGTAGACTGCGGAGGAGAAATCAAGACTGACACAAGGTCCCCCCCCCCCCCCCCCCCATTAAAGAAAAGAGGAAGAAGAAAAAAGAAGAAAAAAGAGTGCTCATGATGAAGATATGCTGAATTTAATGAAAGAAAGGAAGTGGTGAAGAGACAGAGAAGAGAGAAATTGAGAGATTTTTTTTTAAACATCTGAATTTTTTAAATTTTAATTTTCATAATGTGCCTTAGATCTGTTGATGAATTTAGTGGTAAAAACGAATTGTTTAAACACCCCAACTTGGCTGTCAATCTGTTCACACCTTCAGTCCTCACCTCACCTTCACCTATCCTGTGGTCAGTAGACTGT
>CM060330.1:59080781-59108281 GCA_030674155.1 Stramonita haemastoma
GGTTGTTTTTTCAGATTCTGTTTGAATATGTTACATGCTCATTCCTTCATGATTTTCTATTCCAGTGACCTCTGCACTGTACAGTTTTGCATTGACTGCAGTGTGTGGATTAGCTGATGTGGAAGAGAATCTCTGTTGATGGCCCATCTGGTGACTGTGTGTGAATTCCATGGTTATTGTAGGAACCAGCGACATGCATGTAGTTTACTGGCTGATTGTTCCAATGAAACTGGACCCTGTTTTTTTTGTCATGAATAACAACAGGTTAGTGGAGGGGTCAGATGGAGAGGGGAGAATGACTCTGTGTGTTGGAGGGACAAGGAAACTGGACAGGAGAGGGGACATTTGCTAACAACTTTGTTTTTTTAACTGGTTTACTTTTGTTTTCAGTTTTATTTTGTTTGGGGTTTGTTCAGGTTTTGGGGTTTTTTTTGCTGTTGGTTTTTTTTTTTAGGGGGGTTGGCATGTTTAGAGTGGGTAGGAGAGGGAGTATTTACAGTCTGGAAGAAAGGGAATGGATTGACAGTGAAAGTGAGATTGATATGTATGTAGGTATGTATACATATAGTAAAATAGTAAAAAAAAACAACACAAAAAAACACAACTGTTTCACCTCAAATGTGTGCTGGGAGGGAGTGGTGCCCAGTAGAATTGTGGGTTTTTCTCAAGACCCATATTTTATATATACATAATTTTTGTGTCTGTGCTGTTGTTGTTGTTGTTTTTTTGGGGGGGGTTGTTTTGTTTTGAGGTACATGTATGTCACACTTCTTTTCATGTCATTTTTTTATATTCATTGTGAACAATAAATGTTGTCCTTCCAGGGACATGATTTGATGGAAAATGTGTGTGTGTGTGTGTGTGTGTGTGTGTGGTGTGTGTGTGTGTGTGTGTGTGTGTGTGTGTGTGTGTGTCAGAGTGTGTGTGTGTGTGTGTGTGTGTGTGTGTGTGTGTGTGTGTGTGTGTGTGTGTGCATGGGTGTGTGTGTGTTTGTGCATACAAATATTTAACAGTCATATTGAATAAGTTAAAAGAGAAAGACAGAGAGAAAACGCATGTAGGGGAATGAAGAGAGAACACTTCTTCCTCAAACACTCCGACAGCAGCTGGTGTTGGTTTTCACTGTCAGCAGACTATTCCACAGACAGCAACTGGTGTTGGTTTTCACTGTCAGCAGACTATTCCACAGACAGCAACTGGTGTTGGTTTTCACTGTCAGCAGACTATTCCACAGACAGCAACTGGTGTTGGTTTTCACTGTCAGCAGACTATTCCACAGACAGCAACTGGTGTTGGTTTTCACTGTCAGCAGACTATTCCACAGACAGCAACTGGTGTTGGTTTTCACTGTCAGCAGACTATTCCACAGACAGCAACTGGTGTTGGTTTTCACTGTCAGCAGACTATTCCACAGACAGCAACTGGTGTTGGTTTTCACTGTCAGCAGACTATTCCACAGACAGCAGCTGGTGTTGGTTTTCACTGTCAGCAGACTATTCCACAGACAGCAACTGGTGTTGGTTTTCACTGTCAGCAGACTATTCCACAGACAGCAGCTGGTGTTGGTTTTCACTGTCAGCAGACTATTCCACAGACAGCAACTGGTGTTGGTTTTCACTGTCAGCAGACTATTCCACAGACAGCAACTGGTGTTGGTTTTCACTGTCAGCAGACTATTCCACAGACAGCAACTGGTGTTGGTTTTCACTGTCAGCAGACTATTCCACAGACAGCAACTGGTGTTGGTTTTCACTGTCAGCAGACTATTCCACAGACAGCAACTGGTGTTGGTTTTCACTGTCAGCAGACTATTCCACAGACAGCAACTGGTGCTGGTTTTCACTGTCAGCAGACTATTCCACAGACGCCACAGCGCTCTAGCCAAGCAATCTGAGAGGGAGGAGTTTTCAACGGCATAACCCACTGGGGAGCAAGGAACAGGTTGGGCCCGTATTACTTCACTGACTATAACCCAACTACTCTTACTCAGAAAAAGGTGACGAGTTTTCAATGTATGTGCATGATCATGTTACAGGTTTACACAATGTCAGTTGTCTCATTCCACACATTTCCTGGGGAACTCAGAACAGTCGTTAACTGCAAGAGAAAGTTTCCTCAACTGAAACGATAACAGAAAATATCTGAGACCATCTTGTATGTCACATCTGGCAAAGAAAACAGGATTGCTCTCCCTTCCTGGGGATGCCAGGGCCTGTCAGGATAAACAGCATCCCGCCTTCTGGAAATCCTGTGCCAGGATTTCCCTCTTTTCTATCCCCCTTCTCTTTTGCCTTGTTCCTTTAATTCATGTAGCCTCCTTGTTTACATTTTGCCTTTTGGTCCATTCTTCTGCTTTATTTTTCGCAGAAAGACTTACAAGATACCATCTCTCTTCTACGCCAATTTGGGATGTGCTGGGCCTGACTTGTCAGGCGCTTAACAGCAGCGTAGTGCATTACCGCTCATAGTAGTTGCTGTATAAGCATTTGACAAAGAAGAAAAAGAATGATTACTCACCATGTCAGTGAAAATCAGATAGAAACATGTAAACAAAACACAAAGTAAGGAACAAGCATCTTCCCAATCTTTTTTGATCATCCTCACGAGCTATCAACTCCATCACAGTGTTTAAACAGGCGTGTAGCATGAGGAAACAAAATCAAATAAATAACAGTTGTTCGGCAGGTTTTCACCAGGATTGGCACCGCTACCATGGAAACCTGTGAAAACAAGTCTGGAGAAAAATGTACAGAACTTCATGGATGTTAAATTCCAAACATGAAGAAGCTGATCTGTAGATACTAGCCACCCTGGAAGTAAACAACTTGCATGCATTGCACAACTGTTGGAGACAGACACGTACAGATAGATATGAACATGTCATCACAGGTCAAAATGCCATAATTACGTGAGACAAACCACATATCCACAGGGCGTTACCCTGTGGACGAGTCAAAAACAACAAATTTAAAGACTAAAAGCTGTGCAGGCTGTGTCTGTTTGCCCTTTTGGTAGGACACCCCAGCTGAGTGGCTGACAGCACTTGACCTCTTTAAGCAGTTGACCTCTGTCCAGTGACCCCAGAAGTCCTGGGTTCGAATCTAGGTAGGGCATCAGCTGAATTAAAGGCAGGGATTTTTACCATCTCCCAGGTCAACTTTAAGTGCACACCTGCCAGTGTCTTCATTCCCTTCGTGTATATACACATGCAGAAGATCAAATATAATAAACTCCCATAAGTCATGTCAGCTTTCGAAGGGTTATGGAAACAAATACCCATTATGCATCCTGACCCTGGAGTGATGGGCTCCGGCAGGTTCAAGTTGCCCTTGTGGACAATCCTGAACTTGGAGCACACTGCCCCAACGACCCTTCAGGGAGATGAGGGAGAAGAGACAGAGGGGAGCCAGTGTCTGAGGGAGGCTTGCACACTGACTTTGCTGTTGCTTCAGGTGATTCTTTCTCTACGAACAGGTGAACAGGGAACAAGTCTAGCATCTGTGTTGACATGAAAAGTCCCAATTTTATCAAACAAAATCCTAACATTGCAGAACAAGGACTGAGGGTCTCGTTGAAAACCAGGACATGACATGAGCACGACAAACACAATATCAGCCATCTGTTTATCAAAGTCTTGTTCTAAGCTGGTAAGAACTTGGCCCCACCATCTTGTGTTGGGGTCATCTTAAACACAGTCTAATATCACAGACAGAGAGCGCTCATTCTTGTCTTGTCAAACAGTGTCCACAAAGCACGGATGAACGACGTTTGATATGGAGATACAACTCCCATCATGGCAACAGGTCTGGAAATAGGGGGGGGAGGGGGGGGGGAGGAGGGAGGGGAGCTTGCCCTTCACAGGCATTTTTTTTTTACAAGGGGGGGGGGTAACTTGTCCATCCCAGGCACTGTTTCTTTTTACAGTCACAGACACGCAGTGACTGGTCACAGGTCATCACAGACAGCAGTGACTGGTCACAGGTCATCACAGACAGCAGTGACTGGTCACAGGTAATCACAGACACGGTGTGACTGGTCACAGGTCATCACAGACACGGTGTGACTGGTCACAGGTCATCACAGACACGGTGTGACTGGTCACAGGTCATCACAGACACGTAGTGACTGGTCACAGGTCAAACACATCCTGGGAACACCACCACAAGATTAAAGCTTCAATGTCCACCATCATGGTCCCCCCTCCCCCTTTTTCACCCAGAATACAGCACCCAGCTAATGCCAGCAATGGCAGCAGGTGACATGATTATATTATTCTTCACAGCAATATTCCTTCCATTCTGATGATGATGATAGATGATGATGATGATGATGATGATAATGATGATGATGATGATGATGATGATGATGATGATGATGATGATGATGATGATGATGAGATAATGATGTTGATGATGATAATGATTTCGCAGTCTGGTGATTGATAATTGCTGGCATTAAAAACCAAAATGACACCCGCACATCACATCCATTTCCGCCATGTGGAGAGGAGTTCACATGATAATGTCTTCACGGGGTCACAAACCAGGTATGGCACTGTCACACATCGTTTAAAGCTTAGCACTGACAACCTCATGGCACAACTTGTCAGTGCCAGACACGCCACGTTTCGGTCTGTCCGAAACCTTAGCGTGTAAGGGTATCACAGACAACTGAGGACTGCCCAATCCCCTGTTCCTAACGATCACTGCTCCACTGTCCTGCTTTTCCAGGACGGTGTAAGTCAGGTTCAGAGGCAGGGACAAAAACTCCACTGTAAGGAAGTGTAGCGGTAGTGTAGTGCCTGCAGTGAACTGACAGCACTGCTGCAGACACGTAGTGGTGAGAGGTCCCTGAACTGCAGGGAGGGGAAGAGAGGAATGGGGAGAAGTCTAGAACAACAGGAGTGGAGCCAAGAGAAGAATGTCACTGCTGATGTTGACTACTTTTTGCTTGACAACATTTTAGCCAAGATTCTTGTCCCTGAAAGGATATATATATATATATATATATTATATATATATATATATATATATATATTATTCTTTTTATTTTTAGCAGGCCTTTTTTGCTTTTCGTCCTCGGCTAGAGCCCCGAGGTTCTCCAAATGTGAGATTTTGCGTATGCGACTGTGTGTGTGTGTGTGTGTGTGTGTGTGTGTGTGTGTGTGTGTGTGTGTGTGTGTGTGTGTGTGTGTGTGTGTGTGTGTGTGTGTTGTGTGTGTTTTTACCCATCATTAAGGTTGCTACATTCTGACTTTGTGGATGCGTAGGTCTGATTAAGAAAGACTGAATCAAAGTGGCCTCTATCTTGGTAAACTCCACCACAAACAATGGCTAGATGTAAAACAGACCCAAACAAAGCAAAACCAAAACCAACAAAACCAAACTGTCTTTGCCAGACTGAGCACAGGAGCAGGGGTCTCCTCCTCATCCTCTGCAGAACATTCAGCGCCTTCTCCTGTCCAAACCACCACACCTACTCCACTCTCTCAAGTCAGCTGAGAAAAGAGTTCCATGTGAAGATGGCTCCTTAGCAAGAAACACCACAGAGTGTGCACAGAATCCCCCATCCCCATCCTGCTGTCAGTGACGTCACAGGCTCTACCTCCACATCATGGTGTCCATGACGTCACAGAATCCCACATCAACACCCTGCTGTCAATGACGTCACAGGCGCCACACCCCCATGACGTCACCGCACGCTCATCTGAGGCAGGGACCTGGGATAGCCTGCATGTCCGTTGCTATACTGCAACACGTCAGCGTGGGGGTGGGGGTGGTGGTGGTGGTGGTGGGGGTGCCCTGGGCCCCCCGGGTAGGAGGCAGCGTGGGGGTAGATGCGCTGGTCGTGGTCGGGGAAGGCGGGGTTGCAGCAGCAGCAGCAGCAGCAGTTACACTGCAGCAGGGCGGCAGTCATCACCATCATGTCCAGCGAGAAGAGGAAGGCGCTGCCGAAAAACAGGGACTGCGGACAGCAGCAGTGAGGGGAGGAGAGATAACTCTTTTGGGACAAGGGTAACATTTCTATATATCATTTTGGAAATAGGATTCTTTTGAGAAAAAGGCAACATTTCCAGATATCATTTTGGAAATATTCTTTTGAGAAAAAGGCAACATTTCCACAATCATATCATTTTGGAAATATTTTTCTTTTGAGAAAAAGGCAACATTTCCATATATAATTTTGGAAATATTTTTTGAAGAAAAAAATCAAATATTATTCTAGTTCTATTATATATAGTTGCTTCTTTTAGCGCTCTACTCTTCAGAAATCCGCGGCTCATTTTCAAGTAGGCCTACTTTGATTGGTTCGTTCTTGGATGAGAACATTCTTTTATGAAAGGTAGTTGTTTAAAGACAGTGGTTCTGTAGGAAGGATAATTATTTTTTATTGTTCCTATCAGAAAAGCTGTATTTCAGTAACAATACTTCTGAGATGCGGACATTATTCCTTTCAGGAAAGTATATGCTAACAATTCTTGGTGATTTTTTTTTTTATAAGTGCATTACTTCTTTCAAAGGAGAAGCCTTTTGCAGAAGTTTATTCTTTGAGTAAAAACTGTCCAGGATGTAAACGTTCATTTCATCATCATTACATCTGTGAACACAGAATCAGTTCAAGAAAATAACTACTGGGATGTGAAAACAGAAAACAATGTCTGATCGTGTGAAGATTGTTTCAGGGTGTTAACCTTTAAGGAGAAATAGAACATCAAAGATTTTGTGAACAGAAAACGACCGTGTCAGTGACAATGGCTGAAGGAAGCACCAATTCAATACTGACAGGTCTAAGTCACTGAAAATCCATTTCCAAGACGGTTCTATACTGGGAAAAGACAGAAGTGTTTCAAGGGCAGTACTTCAGAATGGGAGTTCCTAATGCAGCTCTTCTCTTCTTTCTTTTTTATATATATATATATATATATATATATATATATATATATATATATATATATATATATATATATATATATATATATATATATATATATATATATATATACACACACACATATATATAATATGTGCGTGTATGTGTGCGTGTGTGTGCGCGCGCATGTGTGCGTGCGTGCATGCATGAGTGCATGCACGCGCGCGCGTGTGTGTGTACGTGCGTGTGTATGTATGTATGTATGTATGTGTACAGTGCCCATGGTGGTGCTGCTACTCACGGTGATGACGATGATGATGGTCTCCATGTCAGACAGCAGGGCCACCATGATGCCGCCACAGTACAGGGCAGGGGTGGCCATGCAGTACAGCACCAGCATCTGCCAACACCACAGACAGGGCACAGAGACAGCTCATCATCACCCATTCTTCCTGTCAGGCCAACAGCTGGGGGGGGGGGGGGGGGGGGGACTGTGGTAGGGGGTGTGTAGAGGGGGTGGGAATATTCCCAGTTGTGGGGACTGTGGTAGGGGTGTGTAGGGGGTGGGAATATTCCTAGCTGTGTGAATCAGTATATATCTGCATTGTGTCTATACTGCCTTGTCTCTGTCTGTCTTTCTGTCTGTCTGTTTGTCTGTCTCTCTGTCTGTCTGTGTCCCTCTTTCTCTTGAGGCACGTCTGTCTATCTGTCTGTCTGTCTGTCTGTCTGTCTGTCTGTCTGTCTGTCTGTCTGTCTATCTGTCTGTCTAGTCTGTCTGTCTGTCTGTCTGTCTGTCTGTCTCCTTCTTTCTTAATTAAGGTTTGTCTGTTTGTCTTTCGCCTAGATTGTGTTCTGTTTAATCTGTCACCTTGGAAATTAAAAAAAAATGTGAGTGATGTGATGTGGTGTGATGTGATGTGTTGTAATGTATGTCATGTGATGCAATGTGATGTGATATGGTGCAATGCAGTGTTATGGAAGGTAGACGTTACTTTACGTTACATAACATTATATAATATGTGATGTGATGGTTTTCTCTCTCTCTCTCTCTCTCTCTCTCTCTCTTCTCTCTCTCTCTCTCTCTCTCTCTCTCTCTCTTTCTCTCTCTCTCTCTCTCTCTTTTCTCTCTCTCTCTCTCTCTCTCTCTCTCTCTCTCTCCTCTCTCTCTCTCTCTCTCTCCTCTCTCTCTCTCTCTCTCCTCAACACACACAACCCCCCTCCCCCCCACACACACTGTAAGCTTACAATCAACCCATCACCATCAGAAAAACAGGAAGCCCATATCCACAACCCTACACCACCACCACAACAACACAAAAACACCACAACATCACAACCAGGTGGATCGATGGTCTAGAGCTAACGCACCTGCCTACAAAGCGAAAAGTCCGGGTCGGAAATGTGGGATGGTTTGATCCCCGTTTGGGCCCCAAACTTTTCCCCCATCCTTTAGACCATGAGTGGTGGTCTGGGTGCTAGTCATTCAGATGAGACGTATAAATCGAGGTCCTGTGTGTTACACATAGTTATTTAGCGCACGTGAAAGAATCCACAGCAACAAAAGAGTTGTCCCTGGCCAAATTATATAGAAAAAGCCACTCTGATAGGGAAACAAATACAGTTGCAGACAGGAAAAGAAAAAAAAAACTGGTGGCGCTGCTCTTTTGGCGACGCCCTCTCCCAGGGGAGAGCAGCCTGACTTTCACTCAGAGAAATCTGCTGTGACTTACAGTGGTATAAAATTAAAAAAAAAAATCTTCAACCCCACACAGTCCACATGACTTTATTTTGGTGGTCAGAGTGATGCGCTCGTTATCTGCTGACCCGGGTTCGAATCTCGTTCAAGAGGATTTTTCCTCTGGAGTTAACATCAGTGCCGACTCCACTCTCCCAAAAGTCCTTCGGATGAGACTATAAACCGAGGTCCCGTGTGCGAACGCACGCAGAACATCTTGCGCACATGTTAAATCCTGTTCCACTCTCCGAAAGATTAGGCCATCGTGTGCCGGTGGGAACTGATGACAAAATTGACAAAACTACGTACAAACGGGGACTGGATGTAAAAAAAGAACAGGAGTGCTTATTCCATTATCCTCGATATAAAAGAATAATAAATAAATCAATCAATTAATCAATCAATCAATCAATAGATAAACCAATCAGTCAGTCAATCAATCAATCAATTAATGAATAGATCAATAAATAAAATACACACCGTGGTGTGTGCGCACACGTCAGGAGCGGGGTGACCTTTGACCCAGATGACCAGCAGTCCCAGAGCGGCGGTCAGCAGCCCACAGACCCCCAGCACGGTGTACAGATAGTCCAGAGAGACGTCCCCCGCGTACACACGACTCACCGCCAGAATGGCGGCACACGACAGCTGGGGACACATCAGTTTTTGTTAGGATCGGAACAATGGTGGTTTGTATTGCATTCTATTCAAGAGAGTGCCTTTTGATATCTCATCTTGTAGGAATGAATGGGTGGTGTTTTAAAACTACAAGGGGCGGGACAGCTCCAGTGGTCAGAGCGCTCCCTTTCCCCATGTCAAAGTTAAGCAGCGTCGAGCGTGGTTTCCAGTTGGATGGGTGACCGTTTGCGCGCCTTGGCTTCAGTACAGTCCCCCCAGTCCACCCAGCTGTAAATGGGTACCTGCCCTCTTTAGGGTCAGGGATGGTAAAGCAGCGAGGGAGAGGAGATGGGCACCGCCCTCAACATGCTGGCCCCTAGAGAAGCTGAGGTCCTCTGATGACTCGCTACCCTACAACCACATAGGCTATGGGACACCTTTACCTTTTTGATTTTAAAATTACACTGCTTGCGTTTAACAATACAGATATTTCATTCTGCCGTGTTTTAAAGTGGTATGAAAATATTGAAGAAAAATTCAAATATATCGTTGCACTTATTCATATAGCATTGATGATTGATTCATAGTCATGATTATTCTTATTCAGAATTGCATTAATGTGGAACAGTTTCTTGAGAATATGGGCATTCGTTTCATTTACAGGGAACAGTACAAGTAGGGAGACGAAGGGGCAGACAGAGAAAACGGTCAGAAGTGGACTGGCCTTGAGTGGAGCGATCTGTTACAGAAAGCTGAAAACCGTGAGGGGTGGAGGAAGCTGGTTGCAAAGTGATCAGTGGTGCCCCAGTGGTCTACAAGACTACGGGATAGGTGAGGTGAGGGGAGGAGGTGTGTATAGAGCAAGAGTGGTGTTTGTGTTGAACTTTTCTAATGCTTCATGCTCCCAAAATTTACTGTTACACTATTACACACTTTCCTTTGTCGTAAGCATTGAACGATGACAACAGCAGCAACAGCAAGAGCAACAACAACAACAGCAGCAGCAGCAAGAACAACATCAGCAACAACAACAAGAACAACAACAGCAGCATCAACAACAAATACCTTTTCAAGATGATAATGATAACAATTTCTTTCTGCCCCTCTTCTGTAGTAGTTTACATTAATACACAATAGTTCTGTTAAAATACACAGACAGAGCATGACATACATACATACATACATACATACATACATACATACATACATACATACATACATACATACATATACAGACAGACAGACAGACAGACAGACAGACATACAGAACACACAGACACACAGACACACAGACAAGTCTTAACACAAGAAACATCTCTGAAACCAGAATGCGGCTACCTTCATGATGGGGTAAAACAGTCCGCATAGACAAAATCTCCCCATTGGCGAAACCTCGGAGCTGTAGCCGTGTACGGCGAAAAAAAGGAACAGAAAAGAGAAAATAAGGGGAGACAAGCAGGGGCCGGAAGACAGAGGACAGAAAGAGAGCGTGTATGTCGGTGCTAATCCTGTCAGTCACTTCCCAGGCATGACCTCTGGCCAGTGTCCGTCTGTAGCTTACTGATGTTTGGACGAGTTTTTACCCAAACAGGGAATAGTTGTTTTTTGTTGTTTATTTTTTCTGAAGGGGGTGGGGGGGGGTGGGGTCAAATTTGTAAATGTCGATCTTCTTGCACACACGCGCGCGTACGCGTACGTACGTGTATACACACGCGTGCACGCACGCACTCCCCAACACACACACATGAACAGACAACAGACACACACACACACATGCAGACACACACACACATAAATAGACATACATACACACAAATACACACTCACACACACGCACGCATGTACGCATGTACGCATGCACTCACGCACACACACACAAACACACAAACACACACACACACACACACACACACACACACACACACACACACACACACACACACACACACACACACACACACAACACTTCAGTAGTCACAGGGATTGTTGACGGTTTCCTGTGAACGACCTGCAGGGACACTGACTGAATCTGTCCACGTTGATTCCAGGGTGAGAACATCCATACATCTCAGCGGAGATTGGAACCCAGTGCCTCACTTAGCTTTTCTGCAGGTCACGAGTTCACTGCTTAGCCACTGGCCTATTCCACATGCTGACAATCAACCCATACCCCTGCTAGGGGCGGAATGGTCTGGTGGTTACAGCGATCAGCTCGCAGTCTGACGGCGCAGGCTTTCAGCCACCAATGAGACGCCTGTTCAAGGGATTATTTCTCTAGGAATGAACATCAGTACTGACTGACTCCACTCCCCGAAAAGTTATTTGGTGGAGACTACAAGTCGAGTTCCGTGTGCTAATGTGTGCAGAACATCTTGCACAAACTTTAAAACCCGTTTCGCCTTTCGGAAGGGTAGGCTAAATGTGTGCCGGTAGGAACAGGTGAAAAAAACCGGCATGCAGACTGGCATCGGGTTTAAACATCATCCCTGAAGTCAGAATGCGGCTGCCTTAGTGGTGGGTCAACGTTCGCATACTCAAAATCTCACCTTTGGGGAACCTCAGAGCTTTAACCGAGAAACGAAGTGAAATAAAAAGGAAAAAGATCGTGTCCATGCAGTATTCTTCCTCCAAGGGACAGGTTGTGGGGCCATGTTTTAACTAAAGTCTCACCTAAGGACTGAGGGCAGCAGGTCTGCTCTCTGCACCAATACAGGCCCCTCACAGAACCCTCCTCCTAACTGACAGGTGCAGTGAGGCTGGCCCCTCACAGAACCCTTCTCCTAACTGTACAGGCAGTGAGCAGTAGAACCTTCTATGATGGTTGCGTGAGCTCCCTGCACAGAACCTTCTCTCTCAGGTGCAGTGAGGCTGGCCCCTCACAGAACCCTTCTCCTAACTGACAGGTGCAGTGAGGCTGGCCCCTCACAGAACCCTTCTCCTAACTGACAGGTGCAGTGATTCTGGGGTTCGAACTCCTGCATTACGGCTTTGGAGTGATCAAGAATCGAACCTCCCACTCCTTCATCCTGCCAGACTCTAGCACACAGGCCGGCCAGGTAACTGGTGAAAATGCTGAAGGGTGGATTGGCTGAATGTATACAGCGTCTGACGCTTGTTCTCTCAGTGATGGGTTCCTTTCTCGCTTAGGGCTGCATTTTTAGAAGAGGTTTGCTCCCTGAAGCCAAACTAGTGCTACTGACGCTCATCCCCTTTCGCTCTGTTACCACTGATAAACACAATAGCTGACAATTTGGCACGCATGCAAAAGCACACGCAAAATAGGCTGATAAAAAACTGTACAGGACCAACACGCTGACCCCACAGTCATCTTCAGCTCACCAGCTCCAGGGCCTTGAGGAAGATGTAGCAGGATGGG
Organism: Stramonita haemastoma; assembly: GCA_030674155.1. Classification (NCBI taxonomy): domain Eukaryota; kingdom Metazoa; phylum Mollusca; class Gastropoda; order Neogastropoda; family Muricidae; genus Stramonita; species Stramonita haemastoma. Next base: position 59,093,381 of record CM060330.1, read on the forward strand.
CGCTGCCAGTGGCGCGGGTTCCCTCTTCCTCCTGCGCCTCCTGGGCCTCCTCCAGTGGGTACCCGCGTGCCTGCCCTGCCCGGGGTGGGGGTACCCTGCATAGGGCACCAGGGCGGGGGCCAGGATGGGGTCGGAGCTGGGGTAGCGGTAGTCGCGGGTGTCGCTGTGCACAGACACGTCCACGGTCTGCGAGCTGTAGGTGGGGGCAATGGTGGACCGGTCCTCGCCGTCAAACATGTTGCGGGGGGTGCTGGTGTCGGTGCGGGGCCGGGGCGGCTCGCTGAGGTCCTGGGGCAGGCTGGCCTGGCGGGAGGCGATGATGGGGTGGAGGGGGGGGACTCCTCATCAGACTGTTCACGCTCAGCTGGTCGTGGTGACCTCGCGGGGTGGGCTGGGCTGCTCGCGGCATCTTGGGTGTCCTCACCGACATCTGGCCACCCATCAGAAAAATGTTGTGGAGTGATCAGAAAAAAAGAAAATAATGCATTATATGAAAGATCAGAACGGTATATTCAGCTTGTCTCCATCTCCCCGTTCCTCGGCTAGAACTCCGAGGTTCACCAATGGTGAGATTTTACGTATGCAGCCGCTTTTGCCCCCAGTGAAGGTAGCCGCTTTCCAACTCCGGGGATTATGCCCGGTTAGTTCGTGTTTCTGTAACCCACCGAACGTGATTGAGTTCGAGATCTTTAGTTATCGTGCTTTTTGATCTTCTACATTGTATATACTGTAGGGAATTAAGGCGCGCGCGCCACACACACACACACACACACAACATACACACACACACACACTACACATACACTCCATACACCACCACCACCACCACCACCACCACCAACACAACACAACAAAAAAACAAACAACAGACAGACCGACAGACAGACAGCCAGACAGCAGAACAAACACTTATTTTCTGAGGGCCAATAGAACAAGTACAAGATTTCTTGACATGTGAGCAATATGAATCGTAACTGTCCATTTAAAAGAAAAACCAACAACAGCAACAAAAAAGAAAAGAGAGAAGAGATAGAGATAGAGAAGAGAGAGAGAGAGAGAGAGAGAGAGAGAGAGAGAGAGAGGAGAGAGAGAGAGAGAGAGAGAGAGAGAGAGAGAGAGAGAGAGAGAGAGGAGAGAGAAGGAAGAGGAAGAGAGTAGAATTTTGTGTGTGTGTGTGTGTGTGTTTATAATAGTTATTTCTTCCAAAACGCACGCACCTTAAAACGATAGGTATGAAAAAAAAAACCCACAGCAAAATGACTGTTACACACAACAAATGCTTCGGTTGGAGCTCGTAACAAACCAAAGGAAATAAACAAAAAAATTGATCTTTTCCTTCACAACTTCTCATAGATTCCTGCTCCGATTCAAAGTCTTACCACTTTTAAATCACCCCAATCAACACACGTTTCTCTTCTTGCGGCAGAAACAGGAGAATCCACAACAACGTGTAAGCCTATACCCCGAAAGAAAAGTTAGACACACACACACAAAAACCCCAACACATAAACCAGCCACAGACACCCCAAACCAAAGCCTACAGTAGTCTTTGAAATTCACCACTAATACGAAAATGAAGCACCGCTTTCAGAACCCCGCCACTTGTGGTGTCCTTAAGTAGATTTCTTGTTGTTAACTGGATCCAGACTTTCAATTGCGCGAACCTGGTCCACAAATAACTGAAAGCTAGTTTCAAACTGCTTAGCACATCGCTTGACATCAACACAGGTAAAACATAAAAACCCAATGCAAAATAAAGGCAATACGAGGAAAATGATTAATGTCTCATCAATGTCTTATTCCAGTAAGTAACAAAAAAACCCACTTAACGACATCACACACACACGCGCGCGCGTGCGCGCGCACGCACGCACGCACTATAGTGACAAAAAACACTTAACGACACCAACACACACACACACACACACACACACACACACACACACACGCACGCACGCACGCACGCACGCACGCACGCACGCACGCACGCACGCACGCACGCGCGCACTATAGAGACAAAAAATCACTCGACGAAACCACCCACACCCACACCCACACAGAGTCAGTTTTCCCCAAAAGTCGGTCATAAACGGTCAGAGCAGGGCAGCGATAGAAAGCCCTGAGCTAGCCTAGTGTGGAGGCTTCTGTGAAAAAGATCACAGCAGACAATAGGACCAGTCCCTCCCCCCCTCTGTCTGTCTGTCTGTCTGTCTGTCTGTCTATCTGCCTTGGCAAGCTATCCAAGGTTTAGCTTACTTTCTACCCCCCTCTCTCTTCCAGCGTGCATACACTTGACCCACTAGTATAGAAAGACAGCGGGTAGGTGGTCTAGAGGTAACGCAGGAGGAATGTGGGTTTCATCCCCCTACGAACCCAACCCCCCCTCCCCCTCCCATCCATTCCATCTCGAGTGGTGGTCTGGGTGCTAGTCTTTCGGATGAGATGATAAAACCAAGGTCCTGTATGCAATACACGTTTAGCGCAGGTAAAAGAACCCACGGCAACAAAGAGTGTATTTTTCTTAGTAAGAGTACCTTATAAGTCTCTGGTAATATTCTGTAGGAAATTTTCCATTCGCATAGGGAAACAAATACAGTTGCAAACAGGAAAAAAGAACAGAAAAGAAATGGGTGGCGCTGCTCTTGTGGCGTCACTCTCTCCCCGGGGAGAGCAGTCCCGAACGTCACATTTGCATACCAATATTCTGGTTTTCCTCTTCTATCTATCTATCTATCTATCTATCTATCTATCTATCTATCTATCTATCTATCTACTATCTATCTATCTATCTATCTATCTATCTATCTATCTATCTATCTATCTATCTATCTATCTACCTACCTACCTACCTACCTACCTACCTACCTACCTACCTACCTACCTACCTATCTACCTACCTACCTACCTACCTACCTACCTACCTACCTACCTACCTACCTCTCTCTCTCTCTTCATTATCATCACACTTCACTATCTCCCTTCTCCTTTCCAAACATACGTAATGTCGGTACCTAAAATATCAATATTCAATATTTTGTTCTTCTTCAAATACAGAGATGGTTTAAACCAGCCAGTTATAATGCCACACCAAACACTGCTGTTTGCCTGGCTTTTCAGCTGTGTGCATTGAGGTTAGTTTCTGAGGACCCTGTTCATAGTACCAGGGATTTCATGACCTACACACGGCTGTCCCCCTTTTTAAACTGAACTTTTCCATGAGAATGACTGACATAAAATTATGACTGTAGTACTGTGATTGCAAAGTGCTTTATTCTCTGCCCATAGTGGGGAAAGGATCAGTTACAGACATTTCCATCAGGTTACCTTCAGCACACAGAGAAGTTGGCTAACCAGGATATTTCTGTGAGGTAGCTTCAGTCTCAGAGCACTCATTTTCCCCAAGCTAAGGTTAAGCAGCATCGAGCGTGGTTACCAGTTGGATGGATGACCGTTTTGCGCGCCTTGGCTTCAGTACAGTCCCCTAGTCCACCCAGCTGTAAATGGGTACCTGCCCTCTGTAGGGTCAGGGAAGGTAAAGCAGTGAGGGAGAAGAGATGGGCGGCGCCCTCAACATGCTGGCCCCTTGAGAGGCTGAGGTCTCTGATGCCTCACTCCCCTACAACCACATAGGATATGGGACACCTTTACCTTGCTTCAGCCTTGTTGTTTGTTGCCCTGCCAACCACAGAGACCACATCGGGGCTGTCACCTCGTAACATGTTTAAACCTCAGAATAAAACTTTGCAACAACCTACAGATTAAAACGGGAGTTAAATCCAACTCTGCTGTCGTTTCTTGCTTTAGGGCCCCGGTCAGCGAAAAGGGTCAGCCCCTGACGATCACTGCCCTGTGGGAGAAAGCACTCCAACAACACCTCAGATGACATAAAATCAAAGCCAGGTTCTATATAGCCAATTGTCTTTGTTTTGACCATCGATGACATCTTCACTCAAATCAACTGGAAAATGCCTTTCTGACAGAAAGTGATGAGAGGATCTTGAGGGAGTCACAAAGGGGGACAACAACCTGAAGGTGGAAGGGAAGGGAGAAAGTCAGGAAACTGGATACCTTCTTCACTCCACCACCCGCTGTGCTTCCCTCCTTCCTTCACCAGCCTCTGACACCAAACCTGAACTGCTTCACTGTGACAGGGGTGTGACCTACAGTCCTCATGGAATATTCTCACTGAGCTTGACTTCTCCATAACTTCTTGAGGAGTCATTGTCGCTCTGCACTGGGGCTTTATAAAGCAGTGTGTCCTGGTTGATTAAACCTCCACCAGTCCATCCCTCTGCAAGTGGCATGCAGGGTACGTACTGTGTATATTGGCGTCTTCCATCCCACCCCACATATTATTATTGGCCTACTGTTCTGAAAGGTGGATGGGGTTTTACCTGTGTACATGATTTTCTGTAGGCCCCTATGTTTTTCTTTGTAAGCGGAGCGTACCTGAGTTTACAGTATCACCAAAAGGGCACCTTCCCCCGGCCATGGGGATGCCGGGGGCCTGTCAGTACAAACAGCATCCCCACCTTCTGAAAATGCTGTGCTAGGATTTCCCGTCTTTCCATCCCTCTCTTTGTTTCTGCCGTGTTCCTTTTCTTCCTGTCACCTCCTTGTTTTTTCTGCCTTCTTGGTCTATTCTTTTTTTCCAGAAAGACTGAAAAGATGGCAATTATCTCCCACGCCGAAATCGGATGCGCTGGGCCTGTCTTGCTAGGCGCTTAACGGCAACACAATACATTAATTTTTCTCTCATATGATGGACAACAATAACTGCTGTTTGAGCATTCCACGAAGAAGAAAAGGACACCTCAGCTAGAGTGGAACCTGCGCCTTCAGCTACTGGCCTGTCACGTGAACAAGGCACTAGCCACGGCGCCATTCCGCCCCTATCTCTTGACTGAGAAAAAAAAACACCACAAAAACTACCACCAACAAAACCCAACGACTACAGAAACATACAAATGAACAGCCCCCCCAAAAAAAACAACAACAAACAAAAACAACAACAAACAAATAAATCGAATCCCAAACCACCCCTAAACCCCTACAGATTTTATTCCCCTTTGACCCAAATGCAAAGATCCTATGAAATCAGGGTTTGGCTGGGGCAGACTGTGTCCCTGGAACATGAGCTCTGGCTGCACCTCTGGGCTGCAGGATATTGCTCCGGGCCCACACCCCCAGGCCTTTCATCCCAACTCCGCAAAGAAAACCAGTCTTTCTGAGGCGGTGTTGGTTCAACAATGGTCACCCTGCCTGCCCTGTGAGCCAGTCCTTTGTGGCATCATGCTGCATTAGCCAGCTTTGTGTGGCTTGTATACACCGGTATAGTTAATACAGGCTTAGGGGACCTACTGAATAGCGTTTGAACTCACAACATTAGACATTTTGAATGCTAGCCTACTACTAGTGGTGGATATAGTAAAGGTGTGTGTGTTTCGTTTGTTTGCCATTTTTGGGGTGGGTGGGGTGGGGGTGGGGTTGTATTTGTTTTGTAGTACTTTGGTTTTTGGTTTGTAGTTAGTTTATTTTTGTTTTATTGTTTTGATTTTCTTTGTGCTGTTTTTCTCATGTTTCTTTCCTTTTCCTAGCTGATGGATAGGCTTGGTAGTTTGCTACCTTGGAACATATTGACTTTCTTCGATAAACAGATCAACAAGTCACACACACACACACACACACACACACACACACACACACACACACACACACACACACACACACACACACACACACACACACACACACAAACACACGCACACACACACACTCACTCACTCACTCACTCACTCACTCACTCACTCACTCACTCACTCTCAGTGGTGAGACGAAAAGCCGACAGAGTAAAACCAATAAAGTGTTACTATAAAACTGAAAACATCTCGATCACTGACACCCCCCTCATTTTTCTTCGGGCTGTTAAAACAAAAATACCACCAATCCTACATAATCACAGTACTATTGCACTACACACAAGAATAACTAGAATCGTGCAAGGACAAGCACTGCCATGATTATTAAAACTACAATATTTTGAAAGCTGCGTAATTTTCAAACCAGTATAAGACTAAAAAAGTCAATACACAATTTTTCAGACGTCGAAAGTGATTGTAATGTGATACAAACACGAGCCGACAGGCCACACAATAAAAAAGAAAAAGTATTTTTGCTTAAACCCGCGGGCCTGTCTTTTTAAAAATTTATTCTTTTATATCGAGGATAATGGAATAAGCACTCATGTGCTTTCTTACATCCAGTCCCTGTGTGTACGCAGTTTTGTAAATCTTGTCATCTGTTCCCACGGCACACAATGGCCTACTTTTACGAAAAGGGGAACAGGATAAAACGTGTGCGCAAGATGTTTTGCGTGCGTTCACACACGGGGCCTCGGTTTATAGTCTCATCCGAAGGTACCTCGACTTTCTGGAAATTCTGTGCTAGGCATTCCCTCTTCTCTACCTCGGTCACCTCTTTCTCGTTCATTTTTTGCCTTCTTGGTCCATTCTCCTTACTTTTTTTCCAGAAAGACTAAAAGATAAATTCTCTCCCATCCGAAGTCGGATGCTGGGCCTGACTTGTCAGGTGCTTAACGGAGCGCAACGCGTTTTGGTTTTATAGGACAAACAACAGTAGTTGCTGTCTGAGCGTCAGAAGAAGGAGAAAAATATCTGGTTTGTTGTACATAACTTCTGAGGATGAAATATAGCACAGGAATGATTTGTAATGGGGAATTTAAAGTGGAAATGACCATGGCTTGGGAACCCCCCCCCCCCCATAAAGATGGGTAGGAAGGGAGAGAATTTCTAAACAAAGTTTTTCAGAAAGTTGAAGGTAGGCACTTGCCGATACCACGAGTTTTGGCCTACTTGACAAAGGGAAATAAGTAGAGGGGTGATGATTAAATAGGCAGGTCATCAGGAAATTATAATATTTTGATTTTCCCGTATTCGTCAGATAGAGCTCAAGTTCACTAATGGTGTTATTTGAACCTGTTGCGACCTTTGCCCACAAGCAAGGTAGCGCATTCGACTTCGGGGATGATGTCTAAACTACGATGCCATGTGAAGGGTTAAAACAAATGTCATATATTCCTGCAGTCAGAACGATATATACATACGGAAGTGCATATAACTTTGAGACTGCGTGACAGGTATGTGCTCTACGCTTTCCACATAATATATCCCGGCGTCAACCGGCCCAGACTACAGTACAGACACCGCTAGTATTGGTCAGACAATAGAAGTAACACTCAAAATCACATCTGAAAAGTGCAAAAGCTGGAGGTGTGGTCCGAGTCTTCCTAAAGAGCCCACAGCACGGAAAATCTCTCTCTGGGTTGGAGCCGCCCGAGTCCGAAAAAATCCCATGGTTCTTATGGGATTCGAATCTGCGACCTTTCAGTCCGTGACCTATGACATTAACCACTGCGCCAAGGCGGCTGGTCCATTTTCTGAACTTGGTTTCGCTTCAGCAGTCAAGAATGGAACTTTCTCCCCCTGTTTCTCTGTGGATCTTCAACATTGTTGACAACAACAAAAGACCTTTCACTCTCTCTGTGTTTCTTTGATTTCAACACAGTGTTCTATGAAGCAGATTTCCTTCAGCACGGGACAGCTTTGTCCTCGGCTGTCGCCCCCGGTCCAGAAATAGCGGTGTCCAACTGACTTTATAATGCCACGTCTGTTTCGGGTGACGCCAAGTAACGGTCCCCCCCCCCCCCTCCCTTTTCAGGTGTCTTGTGAAGCCACACGCTGCATTACCAACTTTGTATGCGTACTCATGTCGCCTCAACTCATTCAGGTGCACCCAAAGGCTTCAGCTGGTTTTCACCCCTTCAAAATGATCCTGCAGTCGTTAGGACGATCACCATGAACTATTGGACTGAAGTCTGTCATGACTGGTTTGATCAGTAAACGACTCAGGAGACGCTGATTGACATTGTTGTTTAAGCTGAAGACCATTGTCATGTTTCTATATAATTATAAACATGACAATTCTTTCATGATGGTTAAGAGTTAATCCTTCAAATCCAGCAGGCGCCACCGAGATTTAAACCCACAACTCCAGAACCAAGGTACAGACCATTAGGATTAAAAACCGCTGGGTTCAACACACTCAGCTAACGTCCTGTCATTTCTTGTCTAAAAAGACGAAAGAAAGAAAAGAAAGGACGGCGTGTTCTGGCTCATAAACCGACAGACAATTTCTATACGTGCTGATCTATTGACCGGCCCTCCTATTCAACTGTCAATAGATGATTGCTTTCCCTGCACACTTTTGTTGTACACTTTCCGTCTACACTTTGCCCTACACTTTTGCTGTACACTTTCGTCTACACTTTGCCCTACACTTTCGCTGGGCTGTGTTCAATGGCTGGGTCTTCCTTTTGAGGGCCTGACATCGTCAAGTAGGCTAACATTACATTTTTGAGGGGCCGAAAACAAATTGAGGAGAGAGATCACAGAAAGTGAACTATATCTCTAAAAGAAGATGCGTAGAATATAAGAGACTTCACCTCTTTCTGTCACAGTGTTAACAAACAGGATGCCTAAAAAACATAAACTAAAACAATATATTATGTGAAATGATCACATGACACAGAATTTGATTGAAAACTGCAAAGAACATCGATAAAAAAAAGAACAGAAAAAGATTGATATACAGCGGTGGCAGCAGTTTCTGTTTGTTTGTTTGTTTGATAAAGAAATCAACTCAGCGTCTGCAGTAATTCCAGCTTCAGCAAACAGACCAAAAAGTACCATCAGTTATTTCTTATGAGACTTCCGCTTTATGACTTTCGGTGAGGAGGGGGGGGGGGGGGCTGAGGGAAGTATGTAATTGAGGGACTACAGCTAGACAGACCGTGATTAACAATAGCTAAACAGTTAGCCACAGCTAAACCAGACCCTGATTAACTATAGCTAAATGTGACCCTTCGACAGGGGTCATATCTCCAAGGAAAAGATGGGAAGACAACATCAGTGAATAGACAGGCCTAGAACTCAACAAAATTTAGAGAAAGGCAGAACAGAGAGAGGAGTGGAGGGAACTGGTTGTCAAGTCTTCAGGGGTACCCCGACGGTCGCCAGACTGAGGGATAGAGAGATAGAAATGCGACCCTAGTTTTTAACCTTTCCCCAATACTCGTATACATGCACAAGTTCTTTTGGTTAGTTCAGGTTCTTTCAACAAAACTTTACGCAAGGATTTGAAAAAAGATTCTTAAGTCAAGTGCTCTCCACACTGAAAGAATTCTATTTAATCCAGAACTATGCACCCCCCCTCCCTCCACCACCACCACCACCACCACCACCACCAAACTGACAACTACTATGCTTACCACTTTTATTTCATGGAATATTTGTGGTTAACAGGTACACTATTGCAATAAGGTCGAATCTGATATGAACATATCCATAAAAGAGTTTTTATTTCCAAAACTTATGAATTAATTATAGGCATCTGTGTGAGAAAAGATATTTGAATTTAAAAGTGTTTTTTTTAAAGAGGTAAGACAGGAGAGAAAGAAAGAAAGAAAAACTAAAGAAAAAGACAAGATATCTGATTGAAACTTAATCATTTTGTGAGGAATCTTCGTCTCTATTTACATCTTGAATTATCTTACAGATATATATATCTACATTTTGAACTGCCTTCCCCATGGGGTTGCCAGTATAAATAGTATCCCCATCTTCTGGGAATTCTGTGTTAGGAATTCCCTCTTTTCTATCCCTCTCTTTGTTTCTGCCTTGTTCCTTTTCTACCTGTCACCTCCTTCTTATTTTCTACCTTCTTTGGTCCATTCTCCTGCCTTTTTTTTCTCCAAAAAGATAATAATCGGGTAATAGTCGGATGCGCTGGATCTGACTTGTCAGGTGCTTAACGGCAGCGCAATGCAGTTTCGCTCCTATGACAGGCAACAACACTTGCTGGCTGAGCGTTCAGGCAAGAAGGAGAAACAGCCTGTCACTATCCTTATGTCAAACAGCCTGTCACTATCCTTATGTCAAACAGCCTGTCACTATCTTCATGTCAAACAGCCTGTCACTATCTTCATGTCAAACAGCCTGTCACTATCATGTCAAACAGCCTGTCACTATCTTCATGTCAAACAGCCTGTCACTATCTTCATGTCAAACAGCCTGTCACTATCTTCATGTCAAACAGCCTGTCACTATCATGTCAAACAGCCTGTCACTATCTTCATGTCAAACAGCCTGTCACTATCTTCATGTCAAACAGCCTGTCACTATCTTCATGTCAAACAGCCTGTCACTATCTTCATGTCAAACAGCCTGTCACTATCCTTATGTCAAACAGCCTGTCACTATCCTTATGTCAAACAGCCTGTCACTATCTTCATGTCAAACAGCCTGTCACTATCTTCATGTCAAACAGCCTGTCACTATCATGTCAAACAGCCTGTCACTATCTTCATGTCAAACAGCCTGTCACTATCTTCATGTCAAACAGCCTGTCACTATCTTCATGTCAAACAGCCTGTCACTATCATGTCAAACAGCCTGTCACTATCTTCATGTCAAACAGCCTGTCACTATCTTCATGTCAAACAGCCTGTCACTATCTTCATGTCAAACAGCCTGTCACTATCTTCATGTCAAACAGCCTGTCACTATCTTCATGCCAAACAGCCTGTCACTATCTTCATGTCAAACAGCCTGTCACTATCTTCATGTCAAACAGCCTGTCACTATCTTCATGTCAAACAGCCTGTCACTATCTTTATGTCAAACAGCCTGTCACTATCTTCATGGCAAACAGCCTGTCACTATCTTCATGTCAAACAGTCTGTCACTATCTTCATGTCAAACAGCCTGTCACTATCTTCATGTCAATTCAGGGAAAATGACTGGGGGGGGGGGGGCGGATAGCCTAGTGGTCAGAACATTGCGCTGGCAATTTGAAGACCCGGGTTCGAATCCGGTCGAGGAAATTTTCTTCCTGGAGTTAACATCAGTGCTGACTCCACTCTCCCCAAAAGTCCTTCGGATGAGACTTTAAACCGAGGCCCCGTGTGCGAACGCACGCAGAACATCTTGCGCACACGTTAAATCCTGTTCGCTTTTCGTAAGAGTAGGCCATCGTGTGCCGGTGGGAACAGATGACAATATTTACAAAAACTGCATACACACGGGGACCGGATGAAAAAAAGCACATGTTGCTTATTCTGTTATCCTCGATATAAAAGAATAAATAAATACATAAATAAAAAAATAAATAAAATAAATATCTTCATGTCAAACAGCCTGTCACTATCTTCATGTCAATTCAGGGAAAATGACTGTGAACCCAGGACTTCTGTCTTGTGGTGCTGGTGTCAACGACATTGGGGTCATAATCCTAACGTGTGGACAGACAGCAACGCATAATTATGGTGCACACTCCAACTAACGACACCCAAGTGAAAGTGGCGTAGCCAAGTGTATGAAGCTATTATCGGAGGGAGTTCACAGCACAGCACTTCTGAGAAGTGACGAGCTTTGTGGATGAATATTAATTTATGTATACACATGGTAGATTAGATTACACTAGGGGGCAGAGCAAAAGAAGAAAAGGCACTAAACTCCGAAAGGAGCTTTGTCTGTGAAGGTTTACCCCATGTCCCCATTTCATCTCCACAACGAGTTATGTCCCATCTCCCCACTACGAGTTATGTCCCATCTCCCCACTACTATTCATATCCCATCTCCCCCATTACGTAATCCCATCTTCCCACCATCGGGGTTACATCCCATTGTATGTCTAGGGCTTAACCTTCTCCTGGGAGAATATTTGAAGACATCAAACACAGGCAAGAAAAACAGTACTGAAAGTGATTGATATATGAATTAAAAAAAAGTGTTTTGATTTGTTTGCTTTACAATATTCAGCCTTAAGTAAATTCCATACTGAGGGATATATATATATATATATATATATATATATATCCCACACAATGGAATTATATATATATATATATATATATATATATATATATATATATATATATTATATATATGGATGTGTTAGTGGGACAATGTTGAAGAGAAGTACACAGTGGAAAATACCCACACTTATAGTAGATCAACTTTTGAAAACTGTCTCTAACTTTTCAACTCAGTCAGCGCTTTTGCGTTTGCCTTAAAAGAAAGTGCCTCAATTAACTCAAAATAACTCAATTGAGAACTTCAAAAAATGGCTTGTTCTACAAAGCAACAAAACCCACTTTGTATGTGTTCTGTTGTTATTGCTCTTCTTGTGCTTTTATTTTTGTTGTCCCAGTGGTCACTGCTCGTGTTACTTCAATTGCAACTGATTTTACAGAAGAAAACACAAACAAAAACACAACTGAATACAGAAAACATCAAAACACGTCCTGACAAATGAAAGCAAAACAATACAAATACAACAAAATTCACGAACGCACTTACCAACACATACTGACAATCACCGTTACAAATCTCTCACTCTCCAACGCGTATAGAAAGAATTAAATTAAAAACCAGGAGCGTCATAGCTTGTGTGCGTATGGTCTGTTACAACTATCTAGTCACAAATCCAGACTGGAAATATGTGTACCAGCCAAGGCTTACAGCTTGTTTGTGTCAGCGTGTGTGTGTGTGTGTGTGTGTGTGTGTGTGTGTGTGTGTGTGTGTGTGTGTGTGAGTGTGTGTGTGTGTGTGTGTGTGTGTGTGTGTGTGTGTGTGTGTGTGTGTGTGTGTGTGTGTACAGGAGACATTCTTGGCGCATGGCAGACGGCTCTAAGGAGTATGCAAACGATGGCCTTTCTGCCTTTTGTCCTGCGTTTAACACCTGCTTTAGCTGTGTGTGACGTCTGAGGAACTGTCAGACAGAAGAGGTGTGTGTGTGTGTGTGTGTGTGTGTGTGTGTGTGAGAGAGAGAGAGAGAGAGAGTAAGAGGGAAGGAAGGGAGAGAGAGAGAGAGAGAGAGAGAGAGAGAGAGGGGGGGGGGGGGGGGCAGAGAGCAGTAGAGAGGATGTGTGTGTGTATGTATACGTGCGAGTGTGCCTCGGTGTGTGTGTGTGTGTGTGTGTGTGTGTGTGTGTGTGTGAGTGTGTGTGTGTGTGTGTGTGTGTGTGTGTGTGTGTGTGTGGTGTGTGTGTGTGTGTGTGTGTGTGTGCGAGCGTGTGTGTGTGTTTATCATTTTATATATTTTATTTTATTCTTTCATATCGAGGATAATTCAATAAGCACTCATGTGCTTTTTATATCCAGTCCCTGAGTGTATGCAGTTTTGTAAATCTTGTCATCTGTTCCCACCGGCGCACAATGGCCTACTCTTACGAAAAGCGGAACAGGATTTAATGTGTGCGCAAGATGTTCTGCGTGCGTTCGCACAATGGGCCTCGGTTTATAGTCTCATCCGAATTGTGTGTGTGTGTGTGTGTGTGTGTGTGTGTGTGTGTGTGTGTGTGTGTGTGTGTGTGTGTGTGTGCGTGCGTGCGCGTGCGCGCAAATTATCATGTAAATGTGGCGCTCCACCACGAAATGAGTCGCTTAGCACATTACCCAATTTTGCGCTAGGAGCCTTTAAAGGCAGGTGGGGGTCAAGTTGTCAATCTTGTGATTTTGATTGATTATTAAACTAGATCTGTTTATTTATCTTATAATGAAATATCAAGGTATCATTTTTATTCCTTTTGCTTTTAAATGTGTTTTGAAAATACCAAAGCACTCATTCTGACAACCTGTTACTAAAATAAACTTGCCCATTTCTCATTTTGTCACATCCAGCAGTCTATCAATACAATTTGTAATAATGTTGCACAGAATTGTCCGATTTTCAATCTGTTTTTTGTATTTGATAGCCACTTTATTGCACATTAATAACATGTCACTAACTAAAAATTGACCACAGGTGCACTCCGTCTCATTATGTGGTGGAGCGTCACAAATGTATACGAAAGAGACAGACAGACAAGCAGAGATAGAGAACATAAGCCGAATGTCGCTTTAAGCTTTCTGCTTGTAAAGCGTAGTTGCCTCCCTTCATTCAATGTCGTTTTTTCCCACCCTCGGTTTTCTGTCTATAAAAATATCAATACAATCAACGCCAATCACTTTAAGCGTGTTCCATTGACATAACAGCGCGCCTGGTTGTAAACCACCTAAAGACACTTTTACCGACTTTTCATTTACCTGCCTGAATGTGCGCCTACGTACACACACACACACACACACACACACACACACACACACAACGGCACATACACACACACAGACACAGACAGACAGACACTCACACACACACATGCGCGCGCGCACGCACGCACAAAGACACAAACACACATACACATACACACACAGTTTAGCAAGGTGTACTGAATTATTTCTGAAAAGCATGACCCACCAAAAGCAACAAATGAAACCACTGAAAACAAATGATTGAAGATCTGTGTCATCTCATGTGGCACTGTCCCGAACATCTTACTCTTCATGGAAGGTGTTCACCATTATATTACTACCACTTCCCACGAAAATTTAAGTTACAGTTATTATGCTAACAACTTGACAGAAAACTCAGTTTTCAAAGTGACTGTGCACATTAGAGAATTACTGAACCTTAGAAACAAAACATATTTCTGCCTCGTAGTTAAGAACTGTTCTGCTGACATTCTCTGAAACGATAGGAATAGTTTGTGTTTGTATGCTTGGATTGCACTAAAAGACTGCTGTCGTGTAACCGAACTGCTCAACATATATCATTATTATGTGTATATCCCCTGTGCATATGCACCAGACGACCTGGACGAAAAATATAAACCGCTATTGTTTTTGTTGTTATTGTTACAGTGTGTGTATGAGAGAGAGAGAGAGAGAGAGAGAGAGAGAGAGAGAGAGAGAGAGAGAGAGAGAGAGAGAGAGAGAGAGAGAG
>CM060330.1:59113281-59125781 GCA_030674155.1 Stramonita haemastoma
AACAAAGCTGGAAGGGATTTCACATTCTACTGCATACCCATCACCATAGTTGTGATCAAAACGAAGACAGACGCTGTAGCCGAATGGTGAAGACCGTCAGTCCATGATGTCGTGGGCTCGACTCTCGCAGTGTCTGGTGATTTAAGGGTTGGGACTTTCACGATGTCCCAGGTCAGCTGTAAGTGTAGGCCTGTCAGTGCCTTAATTCCTATCGTGTAGATATATATTATGCATAAGATCAAATATGCACGTTAAAGATCCTGTACTTCATGTCAGCGTTTGGTGGGTTAAGGAAACACGAACATACCCAGCATACATCCCGAAGCTGGAATATGGTTACCTTCATGGTGGACAAAAACGGTCGTATACGCAAAATCTCACCATTGGTGAACCTCGGAGCTCTAGCCGAAGAACGACAGAAAACACAAGGACAAAAAACCCAGTCAGTAACTTAGAATGCATTAGGGCAGGTGAGTCGAAAGACTGTAAATTATTCATTTAGAAAAGAGACATTCCCTTTTTTGTTTCTGTCCTTGTACCTTTCTTTCTATCATTTCTCTGGCTTATTTTCTGCTTTCCCTGTCCACTCTCCTACCTTTTGTTTTCAAGCAGATCTTTCAAATATTATTTGTTTTCACTGTATAACATTTTTGCCTGTATTGTATTCATTTTATTCTTTTATTTCGAGGATAATCAAATAAGCACTCATGTGCTTTTTTACATCCAGCCCCCATGTGTATGCAGTTTTGTAAATTTGTCATCCGTTCCCGCTGGCACACAATGGCCTACTCTTCCAAAAAGCGGAACGGGTTTAACGTGTGCACAAGATGTTTGCGTGTGTTCGCACACGGAACCTCGGTTTATAGTCTCATCCGTATTGTTCTGACAAGCAGGTAGGCCTAGCGATGGGATGAACACACTCTGTTCATTCTGCACAATTAGCTGCCCATTTTGATTTTTTTTTATATACATATTGTTTTCGTATATAAAAGTTTGTATCATGCTTTTTAACGCTTTTTTGTAAGCTGAGGAGATAAATCAACCGGATAGGGCTGACGCCCTCAGCATGGCCTAGTTTCATAGGCCTTAAAATGAAATAATCCAGGTATTTTGCCATTAATTTCAATGGTGTTTTCTTTTTTCTTCTTCTTCAAACTGACGGTGTTGGATATTTGAAAGGGTTGATGGTGTTGATGATGAATATTAATGTTCTTCGAGTTGGAATTGAAAGAGGTGACAGCCCTCATATTGCCTTCGTGTTGGGCTGGGCTGTAAACAACAGGAAAACCCCCATTAAAACAAAGAAACAACAAACAGCGCCCCACCCCCTTCAAACAAACAAACAACCCAAACCAAAACCATGTGACCGTGACCAAAGGTAATCATAACCGGATTTTTATCGGTCACGGGTGAGCGGACTGGGGGTGGGGGTTGAAGAAGGCAGAGGGGGGGGGGGGGGGGTCTACAGATAGCGCTGAAACTGCCTCCGACACGCCGGATATCCGCGCTGCGGAACAAAAATATTTTTCGTGGAAGAGAAATAAAGGGGGGGGGGGGGGGGTTCAAAAGGGGTGGGGGGTGTAGGGGTGGTATATTTCCTGTTTCTCTATTCTCTTCTTTCTATCATGTTTTCGCAACAATTCAGTTTCCTTTCATTTCAACCCTGACAACAGGGTTGTATGTATGTATGTGTGTGTGTGTTAGTGTTATGGCTAATTTAAAACTGTACGGTGATATCCAATCAGCTAATAGCCAGGTCTCGCTTCCTGCTACAGCTTTACGGGCAGAGAAGACACACATATGTCTTTACTGTGTGACAGTGCTATCTGCACAATCAGCCATCGGCACACGGGATGAAATCCACACTGTTAACGGGATACGTGCATAGTGTCACACACACACACACACACACACACACACACACAACACACACACACACACCACCACCACCACCACCACCACCACATTACTATCATCACCACCATCTCCATTACCATCATCACCACCACCACCACCTAGAAAGCAAGGAGTTGCGGGTTTGATTCTCATTTGTGTCCTGAAGCTTTTCCCCCAAACCACTACAACGTGAGGAGTGGGCTGGGTGCTAGTCTTTTGTATGAGACGATAAACTGAGGTCCTTGTGCAACGTCCATTCACTGCACGTAAAAGAGTCCACGGCAACGAGAGAGTTGTCCCTGGCGAAATCTTGCAGAAAAAAACCCACTCAGATTGAGAGACAAACTATACGAGGAGACAGAAAAGTAACAAACAGTAAATAATGGGTGGCGCTCCTCCTGTGGTGACGCGCTCTCCTCAGCTAGAGCAGCTCGAATTTAACGCAAAGAAATCTGCCCTGACTTGAAGTGGTATATAAAAACAAATACCAACACACACACACTCACACAACACACACACACGCGCACGCGCGCGCGCGCGTGCGCGCGCGGGCGCATGCACGTGTGCACGCACACACTCACATACGCGCACACACACACACACACGCACACAAATACACGCACGCACGCACGCACACACACACACACACATACATATATGTATGTGGAAGGGGAAAAAGGAGGAGAAAGGTTGGTTAAAAAAGAAATTATGAACAGGTTAGGGTATAAGTGATGTATGTAAACACGTGTACATTCTGCAAATTCAAAAGGAGAAAACCAAACCACTGATCTGATGATTAGATTGGAGACTTTTTTCATGCATTTTTTCTTACCCAGTTCAAAAGTTTGAGTATAATCGGTTTTAGAATTTATTTTATTATTTTTATCAATGGGACTATTAGCACTATTACATTTATATTACATTGTTTAGTGGTTAAGGCCTATCATTTTTTTTGGTGTGTGTGTGTGTGTGTGTGTGTGTGTGTGTGTGTGTGTGTGTGTGTGTGTGTGTGTGTGTGTGTGTTTTGTTGTTGCTGTTTTTGTTCGTATGTGTAGGGATTTTTATTTATTCACTCACTCACTCACTCAGTCCCATGTCCCAAAGGACGTAGGGGGGACATGAGAGAAGACGCAACGGAGATCTTTTTCCATGCTTCACGATCCTGTGTGGCTAGTAGGAGGCGTTGCAGGGGTTGGGCAGTCCAGTCTTTGATGTTGTCAACCCATGATTTCTTTTATTTATTAATATAATCATAAATCATACCTATAATCTATTTTGTTTGCTGTTTGTGTTTTCCCCCTTCCTCCTTGGTACCCCCTCCCCATCCATTCCCACCCCAGCTCCCCCTTTTGTTTTTGTTTCTTTTGTTTGTTTTTTGTTTATTTGATTGTAATTGTGTTAGTGTTTATGTTATTTCCTCTCAGTGGTGATGGGTAGTATCATATGCTATTGATGCGTTTGTTGTTGTTTTTCTTTTTTCTTCTTCTAATATATAAAGTATGATCTGAAGTATGCAGATATTGTAATCCAACATAAATTGCTTATTGACATCTAATGGATTCTTGTTATTTTTTAAGTCTTTTGGTTGTTTTTGTTGTCGTTGTTGTTGCTTGTATTATCTATAGACATATCTTATTTTTAAGTCATGTTAGTTGATTAATGTTGTTGAATTCTTTGGTTCCCTTTTTTGTGCTTGTTCGTTTGTTAGGGTGTTTTTTCTGCTTTCCAATTTTTTTTATGGAGAGATGGCTTGATGAAAAAAAGCAAATTAATGTTTATTCAATGTACCATCTGGAAATAAAAATTTGATTTGATTTAATTTGATTTCCCTCACACACACACACACACACACACACACACACACACACACACACACACACACACACACACACACACACGCACACACACACACGCACGCACGCACGCACACACGCACGCACGCACGCACGCACGCACACACACACACACACGCACACTTGCCGAGAACACATTTGTCCACCATATGATTCAAAAGCACCTGATTAAGGCTGCGCGTGAGAAGGCCCCCAGATGCTAGGACAGTCATTATTTGGAGGGATACACAGTGTACACTTGCTTTTCCTCTGGGATTTCCGCACACCTCTTTCAACTGGAGATCCCCAGACAGTGTTTAGACATCATTCCCTGACACCGTACACATCATTCCCCGACACCGTATACATCATTAGTTTCAGGTCCTCACCTTATCTTGGCTGCTCTTTCCTCTTCCACTTATTTTTCTTCTTTTTTCTTTTAGTTGGGTTTCGCCATTGTTGCTTATTTCACGGGAAGGGGTAGCTAGGGTAGAGGTAGGTATGTATATTTTGTGTGTGTGTGTGTGTGTGTGTGTGTGTGTGTGTGTGTGTGTGTGTGTGTGTGTGTGTGTGTGTGTGTGTGTGTGTGTGTGTGTGTGTGTGTGTTGTCTTTGCCTTTGTCTCTTGCTCTCTCATATTTTCCTTCTCCCTTTTCCCACCGGCACACGATGGCCTACTCTTACGAAAAGCAGAACAGGATTTAACGTGTGTGCGTAAGATGTTCTGCGTGCGTTCGCACACGGTGCCTCGGTTTATAGTCTCATCCGAAAGACTTTAGAAAGTAGACACTAGAGAGAGACAGTAAGAGAGTGAAGTAAAGAGAAAAAGTATACATACATGCAGCAAAGATTTGATTTGCATACTCTACAGTCATTCATGCATGGAACTCTGAACAAAGACCTTGATCAACTTGGTTTATTTATTGTAATTTTTATAATACTTTCCATCAACTTATGACAATGTTTTTTTGTTAGTGGAGTAAAGAGTTTCACTCAGTTATAGGAGCACACATTGAAAATAACCACATTTTGGAGTCATAGCAAGTTGTCCTGAAGTTTTTCAGTTTGTTCTATTTCAGCTGCGAGCCGGCTACCCAACCCTAACTCCAGCTTTTTTGGCTGAAGGGGGAGGTAGGCTTTTCCCAATGCTCTGACCAGCAGTGACAATGACCGACCAACTGACTTTCGATTTATTACACCATCTTTTGAAATAGTTCAGACCACATTGTGTTCAATACAATATGCTTTTAAAACACAGAAGTGACAAAAAGCTAAACTCCAGCCGTGCTGTCTTTACAGCCAGAAAGTACAGGCAGTCTAAATGTGTGCCAAATATCAGCTTGTAAGTTGTGCAAACCTGTACTTTTCAAGGTAAAAAAGTCAGTTGGGTAGTCAAGTGCCAGTGGTGTGTGCTCACCGCCTAACCTTTTCAGGACAATTGTGTACAAGGCTGCCATGACATACATGAAAAAATGAACAATGCTGGTTAAAGGAACATTTTTGATGATCGTCCAAAGGGAACATGCAACATTTTCTCCACTAATTTAAAAGGAAAAAAGAAAAACAGTACATGATACAGGCAAATCGGTTTCCAGTTCACCTTTCATGGGGGTGAAATCAACTGGAAAGCAGCTTCAAAATAAAGTACATTATAAACAATGCTAATAAATCAAGTTTGACCCTAAGGTAATAAGATAGGGGAAGGGGCAGCAAACAAAGTGAAGATAACTGCATGATTTAAACAAGTCTATCAGATACAATGCACACCACTATGAATTTCACATAAAGAATAGTTTCAAAACACGGCTAAGCCCGACCTTCAGTTTGTTATAAGACATGATACAGGCAAGAAGCTACACACGTACACCATCCCCCATCTGAAGGTGAACAATATGGCAATGCTTGGATTGGTTACATGCAACTAAAACTGCCCAGATAAAGACCAAAAAAGTCAAACCAAACAAAAATTAAACAAATGCAACCTCCCCCCCACCCTCAACCATTACAGAAAAAAAATTTTTGCAAATTACTACGTAACTCATTCAAGAAAGGGCAATGTTATGCTTGGAAGAAAAAAAAAATTTACTGATCACATTTGATGTTACTATGCTTGCAGTTTATGCAGGAAAAAAGTGAACAGCAAGCTAATGGTGGAAGAGAAACCACACAACAAACTCGTGTCCCTTACAGCTGGGAACAGATAAGCCCAATACAGGCAACTGCTTCAGGAGCAAAATCATGAAGTTACTTCAAAAACTATTCATGTCGGGCGATGTAGGAATGTTTTATAAGTAGATTTGGTTACACTGCCACTGACAATACCCACATTCTACCAGATACAATGAAAAGGAAAAAGGTATCAGCAATGAATTCCTCCACTTTGTGCTCAGTACTTTAGATTGAGAAATCAAAAAAGCAAGAATGAAAGGAACATGGGCTTTTCATAATCAAGTTCAAGAAAACAATTGTAAATGTTTCCACACAAACTGTCAAAATCTGTGATGGACATGGAGATGATGGATGGGTGGTTTAGAGGTAACGCGCCTGTCTAGAAAGAGAAAAGTCTGGGTCGAAGTGTGCAGTGAATCGAATCCCGTTTGGGCCCAAAACTTTCCCCCATTCATTAGACTAAGTGGTGGTCTGGGTACTAGTATTTCTTTGGAGACGATAAACCGTGTGTTACACATAACTATTTAGCACAAGTAAAAGAACCCACGGCAACAGTTGAGTTGTCCCTGGCAAAATTCTGTAGAAAAAGCCACTTATACGGAAACAAGTACAGTTGCAGACAGGATAAAAGTAAATAATGGGTGGTGCTGCTCTTCTGGCGACGCACTCTCCCCGGCAGATTAACCTAAATTTCACGCCGTGACATAAACTAGTGTAAAATGTAAAATGTAAACAAAAATGTTAAAAAAGTGGAAAGAGCAAGGACTTTCACTACAAGACAGTGTTCACCCTCATGCCTTGCTGAAAGGCATTTTTCTTTGAAACTTTAAAGCACCCAGACCCCCCAAACATTCATACAGCTAAGTGTTTCGTACAACTGTTTGTTTACAGTTTGCAACTAGCCACTACACAAACCCACACATGCTCCATTTTCTAGTTTAACACAACCCAGGTTTTATGAATGCACAAAAGTTGGCAAGAAGGGCTGACCATAAAAAGTCCAAACCTGTACCACACTGCATTATCAGTGATCTGCTAGAATACAATATTTCACAACATTGGTTCACTGAAATTTTGGAATATACCCATTTGGAGTGAAGTTTCATACTTGCAGCAAAACACTCCTGTACAGAACAGATACAGTAGAAAGGTTGGACAAATCCAAGAAAGCCGATGAGAAATCATGCAGCAATTAGCGCCGATTGATGTGAAATTGTCAGTTTAGTCTTGCCAACACAACCAGTTTTTGTGGGGCCTCCAACCTCTTTTCCCCATTCAACATTTTTCTATTTCATTTCATTTTCAGATTGAACTGAATAAAAAAAAAGGCTGTGATTAATACATTTGCACTGACAAATGGAAATCAAAGACCGCTGGGAGAGCTGCAGATGGAGCAGTCTATCAATGGGCTGGGAGTGCTATGACTTCACTGGGTAACGAGCATGTCCCCGAGCTACAGCATTACAGCAAAGCAACAGACAAGGACACCGGGACCAGGACACATCAACAGCATACCTGCATTCACAGAAAACTACCTATAACATTAAAGGTACAATTCACCACACCACATTTTGTAGAACAAAAAGGTAAAAGTGTTTCCATGACCTATGTGGTCGTTGGGAAGGGAGGTAACAGACCTCAGCTTCTCTCGGCAAGCAAATGAGGGCGGCACTCCTCTCCTCTCCCTCCTCGTTTCATCTCTTGACCCCTAAAGAGGGCAGGCGCCCGTTTACATATGGGTGACTATTGAAGCCAAGACGCGCAAATGGTTACTCATCTGCTTGGTAACCATGCTCAATGCTGCTTAACCTTGGCCTGGGTAAAGTGAGTGCTCTGGTCACTGAGCTGTACCCACCCCAATAACAAAAAGAAAAATAACTCAATGTTTAAGATATACGCCAATTTAAGTTCATAAATCAAAATGCCGCAATTTCTTTCTTAATGTGACATTCCAATACTTCCTACACCTCCAGCCTTTAAAAAAGCAATGGCGAATTTTTAAAGTCAGTGGAAGAAGCAAAGCCAGAAGCAAAGCCAGAAGCAAAGCCAGAAGCAAAGCCAGAAGCAAAGCCAGCTCTTTCTTTAAAGTACAGACATACAGAATTTAAACCCTGTTATTTGGGTAACTGCTATTCTCCACTTATTTCCACCCCCAAAATATAAAACCAAACACACATAAGGGTGTGCAACTTTTGGGTAGGCTGTGCAATGTAGCAGACACTGGTGATAATATTTACCTGAAGTAGACTATTCCAGATAATCCTGTCACACAAATCTCGAATATGTGCACACATACACAGACACAGACAAAGACACGCAGACACACACACACACACACACACACACACACACACACACACACACACACACACACACACACACACACACACATACAGACACAGACACAGACAGACAGACAGACAGACAGACAGACACACACAGGCCATTGTGCGCCGGTGGGAACAGATGACATTTACAAAACTACATACACATGGGGACTGGATGTAAAAAAAAAAAAAAGCACACGAGTACTTATTCCATTATCCTCGATATAAAAGAATAAATAAAACACACACACACACACACAAACACACACACACACACACACACACACACACACACACACACACACCACACACACACACACACACACACACCTGAACAGATCCTGTACCCCTGCTTCTCAATAAGCCCCATGTCTGTAATGCTTTATCCCAGTTTCCCAGCACCTTCCCCCAATCATTAGTCATCGATGCATTCCCAACCTAGCGCCTCCTTGTATTTTTAGATAAACTTCTACAATGCACCCCCTTCAAACGACTACTCCATCATGCATGTAAACCCAACACCCTCCTACTTCTGATTTTAGGCACACTTTTTTATCAATGGCTCCCCACCTCCACCCACCCCTGAAGCTAATCACAAGTTTGCCTGTCCCCTATCCCCATCCTCAGTCTTCACACCTCTTTCCTCATCACTATGTACCATAGCATTACAACACCCCTCCCCCTTCCTATCATCCTTTTTCGAAAAATTCTCGCGCCCCTTCTACCAATTCCGAAGAAAAAATTTGTCAGCATATATACCATTATCCACCTGCCTTTTGTGTCCACATGTGGGGCCAGGGTTAGTGTTGAGGTTGTTAGAGTTAGTGTTAAAAGTTAGTAGCGGGTAAGGGTTGTCTGTCAGATGGTCTGTCCTGAATGTTAGAATTCATGTGGACACAATAGCAGATCGACAACTGGTATGTAGCTAAGACACAATGCTATGTACGTATTAAAACCTGGACTGTTTCAGATTGGTAGGCCATCGTGTGCCAGTGGAACGGATAAACACGTGCACATGGGGACTGGATGTACAAAAATGCTTACGAGCACTATTCGATTATCCTTGAAATGAAAGCTTAGATAATAAATAAATGATCTGTAGCTTGAAATTGCAGGAAGCTTTAAATCAGAATCACATCGGTGTCCACAAATTTCCAGTTTAGCTGTCGAACTGTTTCAGGCGTCAGGCATTTTGGAATCCATCGAAAAATATGAGCCCCCCAAAAAACTATGTTAAGAAAACTTTCCACCAGCCATCCCTCTTTTTGTGTCCCCACTGCTCTCAATGTGATGTCTGAATTAATCCTTAACACCCCCTTCCCTCCCTTCCCCTCCTTCCAACTTCCTGTCTCCTCCCCACAACTACCCCCTTCACACACACACCACACAACACACACACACACACACACACACAACTAAACAACACTAATGTATTTTGAGAAATAAATTCTAAAAAAAGTCTACAACAACTATAAAACCTGACCGATGTACTTGACACCAAACAGGAATGGTATACTCCTGGCAAATCATTACAGATTTGCTCACAATACTGGAAAACTTGTTGCCGATCTCCCCCCCCCCAAATATCTGAACTGCCCCGATAGGCTTTATGGTGGTGAAATAGATTTCACAACAGCAGTGAATAATCATGATGACTAGGATATTTCTCAAAAATATATTTTTAGGATTTTTGAGCAAGTCTACTGCAGCCAAAATTCAAAGCCTGTTTAATTGCCTATTTTCCAATTCCTTTTTTTTTTTAGGTATCTGACACTTCACTTCCCAACGACCATTTAGGTTATGTAACACATTTACCTATTTTCTAATGACAAAAAGTGATCATGAAAACATTAAAAAGCATTGCCATGAGCCATGAGCATAGAGAGACACTGACAAATGTTTTCTATTATTTTTCATTGGCTTTTTACAAATGAAAAATTACAAGTTTGTTTAATTTTGCTGTCTTTCTTGGGGGTACTTTGTACTCTTTCTCTCCTTGAAAAACCTTCAGCACATTTCCTATAGGTATTGATCGGCCACTCTTTTGCCACTTTGCCACCTATGGGGGGGGGGGGGGGGGGTAGAGGTCTTAAGAGTGATCCCAGAAAGTTCTTGACGAGTCTATTTTTCTCCAGAAGGCAGCACTTTTTTTTTTTTTTTACCTCAGAAGTCTCAGTGTAAACGTATCATTTAAAGTAGGTAGCCAAATATTTATGACACATACAAAGCTATTTAATAAATAAATGAACAAACACATAATGCAGTCCATTATACATCTGCTCCAACTTGAAGAGCTTAAATTGATTTTTAGGATTTTTGTGTTGCAGTATCAATCTTTTCTAGAAAAAAAATATACATTACGATCTACCATACCCAGTTTTTCGTTTGTCTGGATGTTATTTTATTTTGTTACAAACTAGATGCATTCAAAATAGTGAAAATCTAAATGCACTGTATTTGTGATAAACTTGCACGGATGATATTATTTACCTTATTTTTTAAAAATTAATTTTTAAAATATGAAGTTCCACATTACCGAAACAAAACAGAGCTGCAAGAATGCCTCGATGTAACTGTATGGAGAATTCCAATGACTAATATTCACCAGTCTCCTGTGTCATATGTTTTTAATGAGTTAACTTGAGAGAATGTAAGTACGAAATACTCTTGTGCTGTTTCTGATTATAATTTTCAAATCAGAATTGTGTTTTAATTTGGTTTTTGTACAGTAATGTTACAAAACAATAGTGAAACAGTTTTTAAAAAAACTCTGCACAGCCCAGTGAAAGCAGACATGTCAAAATATGTTCAAGTTGGGAAGTGTTCTGCTATACGAGAAATGTGAGCTTTAATACACAAATTTGAAGCTAGCCACACGTTACATTTTTTTTTAATTGAAAAAAAAATCAAAAACTAAAAAATGTTTATCACAAAGAATGTCATGTAGCCTGGTTCTGAATCTGAACACACCATGTTTTGTCATTTGTACACGGCATGCATGAGACAACCAAACCAAGTTATTGAACATGGATTTTCAATGGCAACTGTCACAGTAAGTTTGCAATAAAATAAATGGTAGCAAATTTTCTAAGGCTTCTTTACACGAGTTTTGGCCAGCTTACGATGAATAAAGTGTTGCATCTTTCAATAAATCACTGCATCCTGTCTTAACTTGCAACAGATGCAGGTTTTTTTTTCACTTCTTCAGTCTTGCCAGAACGACACAATCCGAACATACAGAGCTGCCGTGAGTTTTAAAAAAACAACAACCTACGTTTACACCACATGAGTCAACCGAGTCTTGTGTCTGGAAAATCCTAGATTCAACAATGTTTTAATAGTGTTTTTTTAATTCAAATATTGCAGAGCTTATTCTGTATCCCACTAGCCTCATAAACCGACAATAAATTCTAAGCCGAAACCAAATACTTTGGAAATAATGGCACCCATTTCTGCTGGAATGTTGCACTACACATCACTATATTGATGCCAGTCCTACATAACTGTTCAAAACACTATCCCATCAGGGATGGAGGATGGAGTGTAGGACAGGTCTGCACCAGGACTTCAGCCTCCACTGTGGCTAGGTAGGTCTCCAGCCTCCAAGCCCCTGAAAGCAGTTAACAGACGAGAATGAAATAGTGAAAAGGAAGAAAATGAGGCAGGGGTCTGGGGGGGGGGAGACAGGGAGAGAGAGTGGGGGGGGGAGAGGGGGGCACAAAGAGAGAGAGAGAGAGAGAGAGGAGAGAGAGAGAGAGAGAGAGAGAGGAGAGAGAGAGAGAGAGAGAGAGAGAGAGAGAGAGAGAGAGAGAGAGAGAGAGAGGATTTATCAAGGAGTTAAGACTGATCTAAAAAAAAAACATAAAAGGTGGATTTCCACTGAAGAACGCAAAACTCATTATCTGTAATAAACATTACTGGAATTCCAAAACCGTTTTCTCAAAAAACTCATTTCAACACAACGCTTTTGAAGCAAAGTAAATTTATAACTGCATTCTCATAATAAATAAAAAAGATTTCACTGAAGTATAAACCAGATTTCATTACTTTTTAAAATGAAAATTAATAATCACTCTTTGCACACTGTCATAATTTCTATTAATTATTTTAAAAGTTGCCTTTAACTGATTTTCAATCAAATGTCTCCTTTTAACACAATTACCAACACTATCTTCACATTCAACATATTTATTACTTCTCCACCAACAACTTAATGTATTTCAACAGAACAGCCTACTTATTTTCAGACTGCATAAAATGACTTTAAAAAAGTGGAG
>CM060330.1:59128281-59130781 GCA_030674155.1 Stramonita haemastoma
AGATGTTTTTTTATGAAGATTGCGCATGGTAAGTTGAACAGTGAAGAACGAATGAAAGAAAGCATATTATTCAAACTTGGGACAACAAGAAAACTGACTGCTAACACCAATAAAATTCATCAGGAAACTAAACTGTGTAGGCTCCGAGCTACATAGCCAAGATACGGACCCGTGAAGACTGTCTTTCAATGCATGGTGAAGGTAAAGGTGTCCCATAACCTATGGGGTCGTAGGGGAGCAAGGCATCAGAGACCTCAGCTTCACTAGGGGCCAGCATGTTGAGGGCGGTGCCCATCTCCTCTCCCTCGCTGCTTTACCTTCCCTGACCCTAAAGAGGGCAGGTACCCATTTACAGCTGGGTAGACTGGGAAACTATACTAAAGCCAAGGCGCGCAAACGGTCACCCATCCAACTGGTAACCTCGCTCGATGCTGCTTAACCTTGGCTGGGGGAAAGCGAGTGCTCTGACCGTTGAGCTATCCCGTTCCTACCGCAAGACCCAGGCAAAAAGGAAAAAAAAGGCAGACCACCAGCTTCTCTCATTGGCAACATTACCGAACCCTGTGGTATTCATGAGAATCCCTGAAGTCAGCTACAGGGCCAGTGAAGATTGGGGCACATGGAGAAGGGTGATGTGATGTCACTGGGTGCAGAGGGCACACGTCACAGTGGGTGATGAGGCCGCCAGGGGATGAGGGGAGAGCACTGCACATTTCGTAGCTTTTCTCTCCGCTTTGTGGTACATCAATAAATCATGCTCCTCTGCAGTACAAACAACTCCAACACTGTCTGCCATGCAACTTTCATGGTGCATAGGAACTGGAAATGCTAACGGGAAATAGTACTTCCCCCATTTTTATCTCTGAACAGGGAATTCTGATTGCTTCCCCAGCCAGTGTGTTTTGTGATGACCTTCTTCTAATGCTGGTTCGCCATGATGTGGCCTGAATGAAAGAGAACCAAACATGAAAAAAACAGGGAGGGGCGGAGAAGGCGAGATTATCTCTTTATCTCTGAATGCACGATCAGTCTCCACAGTGTAATTAGTGTAAGGTCAATTAACTTACCTCCCCTCCCAATTCCTCCCCCCCCCTCACCAATTTTGACTTATTTCCTTTCATACTATGACACGCATCCAGTCACCAGAGTAGTGCATACAAAACATTGTATTCTTCCTCTTCTTCAATCTGTACATTTTCTCTCCATCTCTCCTCCCCTTCAACCCCCTCCTCCCTCTTTACCCCCCCCCCCCCTCTCAACCCCCTTACACTTCTACCATGTCTTTCCACAGCAGAGCTCCACGTGTGCCCAGGGCTATTGGTTTTCCCTGCTGTGGTGGCTGCTGCAGGTAAGGCAATAGCGCTGAACAGCTTTGCTACAAAAGACTCCCTTTCTCCCCCAAAATTCCGCAGCGCTGGCTCAAGATCTCTGATAACTATCGACCGGTGCATACGAGTGCGCCACAAAGGACACGAAAACAATCGGTAATGTTTCGACAGTTTCCGGGCCTTTCCGGGCCTTTCCGGCACTGGTGTGGTTTGTGTATCACTGCGCACTATGTAAATGAGAAGGGATATCATCGGAGAGAGACTATGGCACATCCGCCGCTGTTTCCTCCTTTTTATTCCCTGGCAGTGTGGTATGTTTTTGTTGCTTCTGTGGTGTTGTTGCAAGTACGGGTAATATCGAAATAAACTGGCGCTAGCGTCATATTTTACGAGTTTTCTTAATGGACAATATACATACATTATACATATAGATATAAAGTGTGTGTGTGTGTGTGTGTGTGTGTGTGTGTGTGTGTGTGTGTGTGTGTGTGTGTGTGTGTGTGAACGCGCGCGTGCGCCCACCATCCACCTGCAAACACTCACATCACACAGAAATACACACTGGTGTGCGAGAGTGTATATAACTGTGACAGGGTATTAAAAAAAAAGAGTGAGGGGAAAAACAACCGTGGGTAATGTATTCCGTGAGGCCTATACTGTAACCCATCCTCTCTTTCTTATGCAAAACCTCCCTACACCTCGGCAAAGATGTCAGTGTACATTTACACTTACTAATAAAAGAGAGAGAGAGAGAGAGAGAGAGAGAGAGAGAGAGAGAGAGAGAGAAGAGAGAGAGAGAGAGAGAGAGAGAGAAAAAATATCTTTATTTTTCAAGGGTTACAGAATAAGTATTCAAAATGTTTTTTTCGTCTGGCTCTTGCTCTGATTAGGGAATATCAAAACAACAAAAATCCACCACCACCACCACCACCACCACCACCACACCACCACCACCACCCCCACCACCTTCACCACCAACGAAACAACACAAAAACAAAACCCAAGGAAAGAAACAAACGAAAACCAAAACAAGCCCAAACCAAAAATGGAATAATAACCCCTTCACCCACAAAAACCACCATCACCAAGAACAAAGTTCAACCTGCGATTTAAAACAAGAGACAGGTGCACATTCAACAAAGGCACAATCTCCAGATGTGTACATTGATAGT
>CM060330.1:59135781-59150781 GCA_030674155.1 Stramonita haemastoma
TCCCCCTGTCGGGTCACATCGGAAGCGTCCGAATTAACTCCCTTCGGTGGCTGAAGAAAGGGTCGTCACTTAATGATGACACAATTATCGTCTGCTCTTGACACCTATCAAAGTTTAAACAGTTGAAATTGGCGGGGCTGAGTCAAGGGGTTGTTTGTCTGGTTAGAGTGGGGTGTGTGTGTGTTGTGTGGTGTGTGTGTGTGTGTGTGTGTGTGTGTGTGTGGTGTGTGTGTTTAAAAAGATTTTTTTTCTTCTTTTTCTGAGATGTAATTTTCCGTTTTTTCCATTGTGCAGCTACAAAGTGATAAAATCACATCCGTAGGCTAAGGAGCACTGAAGTGGGAATCTTTGCTTTCCTATTGCTGTTTATTGATGGACATCAGTTGAGCATACATTACTCTCTCTCTCTCTCTCTCTCTCTCTCTCTCTCTCTCTCCTCTCTCTCTCTCTCTCTCTCTCTCTCTCTCCGCTCTCCTTCACCCTCTCTCCACTCTCCCTTTATATTTATTTATCCCCCTCTCTTTCTCCCTCCTTTCTTCCTCCCCCCTCTCTCTCCGTAGCTCTTTTGCCTCAATCTAATTCCCGAGTTCTGTTCCTGCTATCTCTACACTGTTATAACAATGGCTGATCAGAGATGTTTACCATGTTTTCCTTGTAAAAAGAAAGAAAAAACAAGAAAAAAAAACAACAACAAGAAGAAGAACATCCCTATTGTGCGAAATAACTAAAATAGCAGGTGGCGACTTAAGCCTAACAACGACGAGGTTATCATCATCATCGTCGTCATCGTCATCAGCCCTATCATCATCATCATCATCATCATCATCAGCAGCAGCAGCAGCAGCAGCAGCAGCAGCATTGTCGTCATCGTCATCATCCTCATCCTTATCATCATCAATATTATCATGAAGATGATATCATCATGTTTACATTCTGACAGTATCACATCAGCCTGTCTAGGCACGGAGGTTGTTTAATGCGCATGTGCAGCACACATGTCTCACGCGCAGGCGCACAAGGCGGGAACCGCATCACAACCACCAGAGGTCACGAAAAGACAGTCCAAATGTCGCCTGTCCTCCCCCCTCCCAATAAAAATCAACAAAAAACAGCTTGCAAAAACCCAACGAAAACAGTCGAATGAAGGACCGGAAGTGAAGAGAAGCGCGGTGACTGATGGGTAAGGCGGCAGTTAGGTGACGTTAAAGCAAACAAGTGTAGCTTTGCTGTGGCTCTCTAAACAGCGGAATGTCAAGGCACACATGTCAGCCATCATTCAACTCCACAAGCACACACACACATCTGCCGGGAAAGAAAAGCCACTGACGGAATCTGAGGGAAAAGATGATCAGGTTTTTTTCATCCTCAACGCCCAAACAGCCACTCCAGAGGCCTCCCAACAGCCACTCCAGAGGCCTCCAACAGCCACTCCAGAGGCCTCCCAACAGCCACTCCAGAGGCCTGATAAACGCCGCGGTTCGCTGAAGGCCCCCAGGAGTCCGAAGAGCTTGTCCTTCATCGACAGGTCAGTAGGCCAGATATCGGCCTTCACTCAGGTTTGGTGTGTTGGACAGGTCTGGAGGAAGTGTTCCACTGTCATGGGAGAAGTGCCACAGGGGCACACCTCAGAATCACCAATGTGGAATTTGGTGAACATGTGATGTCTGAGTCTGCAGTATCCAGTCCTCAGCCTCACAATTGTGACTTGGGTCTTCTCTGGGGAGGAGGTAGAAGTCATCTTACTGTTGAAATCAGGGCGCTGCTGAAGCCATCTTCTCTTTTGCTTTTCCGTCACAATTGTCTTTGCCTCTTCATACGTCACTTCCTGCTCCTCTTGAGGCATCTGACATCTACCTTCGCCAGTAGGTCAGCTTCTTGTTGCCATGGATGCTGCAGTGTGAAGGAAGCCACTGGATGACTGCATGCCGGGTAACAAGAGCGAGGCAAGGGGCTAAGTTCCTAAAAATCAAAGTAATTAATTTTCATTGCATACCTTGCATTTCGACTTTTAAAAAAAGACAATTTACACAAAAGAAAGCAGTCAGATCGCACTTGCTGTCGTAGCTATAGTAATGGGTTCAACAGCAGCAGCATAAGCCCGATCTTCTGCTGGCCTCAATAGCAGAAGTGAAGATGGTGGCGGGAGAAAGAGTTGCAGCATAGAAGCAGTAGAGATAGACGTTGTACTGCCCTGTACTGTAATTGTCCCAGCAGACTTTACTGTGCGACATTCCTGTCCCTCTGTCTGAGGAGAGAGCACAGCACTAGCGGGACTGCCTACAGGGGACTTTGTTCCTTCCCTGTCTGCGTGTGCAGTTCATTGCCTATGCTTGTGGCTTAGGTAAAGGTAAAGGTGTCCCATAACCTATGTGGCCGTAGGGGAGCGAGGCATCAGAGACTTCAGCTTCTCTAGGGGCCAGCATATTGAGGGCGGCGCCCATCTCCTCTCCCTCGCTGCTTTACCTTCCCTGACCATAAAGAGGCCAGGTACCCATTTACGGCTGGGTGAACTGGGGGACTGCACTGAAGCCAAGGTGTACAAACAGTCACCCATCCACTTGGTAACCACGCTCAATGCTGCTTAACATTGGCTTTGGGAAAACGAGAACTCTGACCGCTGAGCTATCCTGTCCATTCTCTTGTGGCTGATTGCAAGTAAATAGCAACAAACGCTTTTTAACTTGCAGTGGTCTTTTGCTTTGTTATCAATCTTCTATTTTATCCCAAAGACTAGTAGCATCCAGACCACTATCTAGTTGGGGGTAAAAGTCTTCCGCGTGACACAAGCGGGGTAGAATAATCTGTAGCCATGGCAGCAGTAGCAGCATTGGTAGTTCTTGTAATAGTATTAAATGGAGATGGAGTAACAACAACGGCCATGATAACAGCAATGATAATAAAAAATATAATAATAACGACAATGACAATAATACTACTAATACTATACTACTATTAATAACAATAATATCATGATAAATTAAAAAAAATAATGATAATAACAACAATAATAGTAAAAATCATGATCATCATCATCATCAACATCATCTCTTCCTCCTCTATAATTTCCTTTCCCTCCTCATTCCCTTCTGTTATTTCTACCTCTCCTCCATTGTCAGGAGGTGCCCTCAAGTCTGTGTCGGTCTGTCTGTGCTGAGGGCCATGCATGCAGGTGTGTGGCCTGTGTTTTGAATCACCCACCTGGCACAGACAGACTGTGAACCAGACACCTGTGTTGAGCATGAAATGGAACCACGGCAGTCAGACCTTATGAAGCAGAAGGTATGAAGACATACTGACTTCACCCCAGCACGTGTGTACAAGTGGTTTGTGTCGCGTAGTCTACGTCACGCCACGGGCCCTGCTTATTTATTTATTTTTTTCTTCTTTTATATCGAGTGTAATGGAAGACGCGCCGTATTGTTGTTGTTGTGATTAAATTAACGTCCCAGCGGTGATTACCGATCTCGGGACTGTGAGTAGGAGTGCTGGTGTGTGTAAGGAAAAGGTTGAGGGGAGGCAACAGTAGGGTGGTCTGTGGATGGGCCACTGTCTGAAGCTGGCAGTGTGTGTAGCGCTGCATGGTCCCTTTCTAGGGCACCGATACTCTATTATTAGATAGTTCCTAATGGCTTAATGTAGAATATTAGATAGTTCCTAATGGTTTAATGTAGAAATGGAAAATCAGAATCTCTCTCTCTCTCTCTCTCTCTCTCCTCTCTCTCTCTCTCTCTCTCTCTCTCTCTCTCTCTCTCTCTCTCTCTCTCTCTCTTCTCTCTCTCTCTGGGACGGATAGCCTAGTGGTCAGAACATTGCGCTGGCAATTTGACGACCCAGGTTCGAGTCCGGTCGAGGAGATTTTTCTCCTGAAGTTAACATCAGTGCTGACTCCACTCTCCCTAAAAGTCTTTCGGATGAGACTTTAAACCGAGGCCCTGTGTGCGAACGCACACAGAACATCTTGCGCACACGTTAAATCCTGTTCCCCTTTTCGTAAGAGTAGGCCATCGTGTGCCGGCGGGAACAGATGACATTTACAAAACTGCATACACACGGGGACTGGATGTAAAAATGCACAAGAATGCTTATCCCATTATCCTCGATATAAAAGAATAAATAAATCAAATCAAATCTCTCTCTGTTCAATTCTACAAGATGCTTTACGGTCTAGATGATAAAGGGAAACAACTGGGCTACACAAATACGTACCTGTTTATGCAAACTTGGATTGGATTTGTTTGGTTCAATCCGGGTGTGGGAAATTGCAGCAATGGAGTGATCGTATACAAACCAGTGAAAGATATCAAATGTATAGACAATTTATAAGTTTACATGATGTCAAACCTTATCTAAAGCTTGCAATGGACAGAATCTAAAAAGAATTATGTTTAAATTTGGACTGGGTGTATCAGATATAAATGTTGATAAATTTCAGATACAGACAACATGATGTTGATGACCTCAGGTTACTATGTCCATTATGTAAGCCAGCACCTGAGGATGAAGTACATTTTGTGTTATGCTGTCCAGTATTAGAGGATGTTAGGCAGAATTACGTCCCCGTACAATATAGTAGACAGCCAATTTTTTCTAAACTCTGTTAACTCATGGCGTCAGATCAGCCTGAAGTTGTACGCAGCCTGACTTTATATTTGTGTAAAGCTTTCAGAATAAGATGTAGCTTGGTACCTTACGTCATACTCCGTAACTGACGTTTTTCGTTGCGCAATAACTTGTTGCTGCTGTTGTGTGTGTGTGTGTGTGTGTGTGTGTGTGTGTGTGTGTGTGTGTGTGTGTGTGTGTTGATTTATTTTGATTCACTAAAATGCTAAATAGTTGCGCAATCCCCTTTCATGTACGGGTCAATGACCTTACCATGAGTAAACCATTCTCTCTCTCTCTCTCTCTCTCTCTCTCTCTCTCTCTCTCTCTCTCTCTCTCTCTCTCTCTCCACACACACACACACACACACACACACACACACACACACACACACACACACACACACACACACACACACACACACATGTATATCTAAACAAATATCTGTTTTTGTGTGTGTGGAAGGGGGGGGGGGCTATCAAATTGTATTTTTTCCATTTCATCATGATCTTCAGTTTTGTTGTTTCTTGTTTGTCATTTTCCGGTGTGGTTTTATTTCGCGTTTCGATTCGTAATATAATTTAAAAGTTGAAAAAAAACCCCACCCAGATATAACAAGAAACAAACTATACTGGCTCAAACAACATGGCAGTACCACAACTCGACAAATCTTCACCTCTACTAGGCCCTAGACTAAAACCGCCACCACCACCACCACCCGTAAGAACCACCGCCACCAGCACCATCACCTCATGGGAGACGGCCATGTGGTTCCCATCGCCAATTCCCAGTGTACCTGGTTCCCACTTAACCGAGCAAGCAGCCGTGTAGCAGCGGCGGTGTCGCCTCGGCCGTGTTTGGGCCGAGTTGGCTCCAGTTAGTCCAAGAAAATTTTATTTTTGGTAGAGAATAAGTGCTTCAAAATTTTTGACTACACAAACTAGTATATTGATCCTTCCCAATTACGTTACACTGGTGTTAACAAAAGTTTTGTGAGGGGATTTTAATTAAAAACACTTTTTATGTCGAACTACTTTCTGTGGATTTCGCGAGCGGGCCGGAGTTTTAGTCGCGCGCGCAGCCTTGTTTTCGCGTCACTCGCTGTTTCTGTGTCAGACCCCTCCACGAATTAATCAGGAGATAAGCTTTCTTTGCTGACCATTATATAGCTGTAAATGGATGATCCAAAGTCCATATTGTTTGTGAATCTTGCTAAAGTCACAGAAAGATTGAAAGTAATGAATAAAACATGTATGAGAAATCCGCGGAGGAAGACAAAACGAAAGGCGTAGCAGACGCCACAGCACAGGTGTAAGCAGACACATCCGCGCGCAGTAGTAAAGTTACTATACAGTTTGTTTTGTAAAATCGGAAGAAATTGTGTTTAAAATAATAATTTTGATAAGCAGGTTGTGTGTGTGTGTGTGTGTGTGTGTGTGTGTGTGTGTGTGTGGTGTGTGTGTGTGTGTGTGTGTGTGTGTGTGTGTGTAGGCCTAGTCAAAAACATCTTTACTGAAAGTAAAACCTAAGTTTTCACAATGGTTTTCATTTTGCCCTCACAAAAATATATTTTTAAATGGATATAAAAACACCTTAATAAAGGATAGGAAAACAAAACAGTCTTAATCTAGATACAAATAATACAGTATAAAAAGGAAAGGAAACAGAGAAAATGTACTGTTCACAATATAACCGAAAGAAGACAGCATGATATGCTTGATTCAGACAGAAAAATAGTGAAGAAAAACAAAATAACAAGGCTAGACATAACAGTTTATAAAACAAGCTACAGCCACAGAATAATCTAAAGAATAAAAGAAGTGGTCTTATGATCTATTCCTCTGTGTGTGTGTGTGTGTGTGTGTGTGTGTGTGTGTGTGTGTGTGTGTGTGTGTGTGTGTGTGTGTGTGTGTGTGTGTGTGAGTGTGTTGTTTGTGTGTGTGTTGTTTGTGTGTGTGTGTTGTTTGTGTGTGTTGTTTGTTTGCTTGTGTGTGAGTGTGCGTGTGTGTGTGTGTGTGTGTGTGTGTGTGTGTGTGTGTGTGTGTGTGTGTGTGTGTGTGTGTGTGAATATAAGTGACACCTACATACTAACATGTTGGTCTGTTGCAAGAAATCATTGAACACATTTGTATCAACTGCAAGACCCCAGCACCACAAAAGCCACTTTGTACAGTGACCCAGAAAGGCGCAATACGATCAACCATTGCAGTTGTCAGTTAAAAGACAACAAAGTTGCCTGTGTGAGGAACTCTGTACATAAGGAATGCCGTGCCATGTACGCCAATAAAACAGTTATTGATGCTAGAGTTAAGGAGCCCTAAGGACAAATCTTTCCTCAGAAAAGCAGAAATTTGCAGTCAAGCATATAAAATAGAAAATGTTTGTTAGAATGATGCATACTGTGCACAACAGATGAAAGTTGAACTCTTAAAACACTATGGTGATGAAATTGCGATTGCTCATTCCAATAACATATTTGATATCATATCACTCAGAACAACTCCAGACTGTATTTTTTAGAAGTTCTACCAAGAGAAAAGAGAATCCAGTGCTAAAGATGAACAGATGTGTCTTACCAAAGCAGCAGTAACAATCATTCACAATGACATCAAGTCACTGGTTTCTGCAAGACAGCTGTCCTGATGCAGACAGCATTGCCAGTTACAGTTTCTGAAATCTTGATGCAAGTCACCAACAAATCTAAAGGGAATTAGAAAGTATCAGCAATTAGGCAAGGCATCATCCAGTGCACCAGGCCCAACACTATCATCACACCTGTACAGATTGGGCTTGCTGCGAAAGTGCATCAACTGTTTAGTTCCTGGTTTATAATTAACGTAAGTATTAATTACTCAGGCAAGCAAACAAAGCAGTACTTGCCAGTCATATCTGGTCAGCCACAAAACAGCTGGGTGTTCAACTTGCAGATCATACTGCTTTGGTCATTAGTGGTGGTCCCCTTTTGCATCGACTTGTCTGGCCTTGTGGAACAATATACAACCAGCTGGTGCAGATGTATAGCAACTTCATGAACTGCATCTACAACAGGGATATTGTTGTATTTGATGGTGATTGATTGCAGTGGACTGCTAACCAAAGATGCTGCTCATCTGAGAAGAAATGGTGGGATCACAGGACCTGTCATTATTTTGCTGGTAGCATGGTGCTGACTGAGTCCAGAAAGTGCTTTATAGCAAATCCAGCCAACAGACTGCACTTCATTCAACTGCTGGGTGAAGGATTGACAAAGTCTGGATTCAACACTGTATAATTGTGGTGATGCTAACTGCCTCATTGTAGGTACAGCATTAGAGAAAGCCAGAGAAGTATGTTTTCAGACGAAAAGATCCTGCCTGTGGAAAAAAGTTAGAATGTGCATTTTATCGAGAGCATGCATGCGTGTTCATGACACCCAACATCAGCAAAGAGCAAGTGATAGCTGCAGGAGAAAAGACCACTGCAATGATGCATGGTGGCAAGAACAAAGATTCCTTGGACAAGCTCCGATATGTGTGATACATGCAGAAACCAGCTACTTCTGTTATCATTACACCCAAACAAACTGCCCCCAACATCCTCAGCTGCAAAGTTCCATTCTATGAGGACCTATTTCCAGGTCCATGAATGGTTGCATTTAAATTCACATAGTTTCCAGTTAGATCCCCAGGACTGGGGATGGGAAATAAAACATGGAGTGATGTTTCCAACTATAAAGATTTTGACGTAATCCCTGAAGCTCCTCTGTATATTGTAAGATGTTTTTTAAAAAATAAATTATTGTAAGATGTCATTGTCTGACTGAATGCCGAACAGCAAGGTGTACATGCTGTAAGCATGGCCTCGTGTCTTCAGTTGCATGTGGGCAATGTAGAGGGCAAAGCTGCACACATTCAGAGTTGCTGGAGGTCCTGGACTATCCAATTAGGAAGACACACTACACAGTTCATGCTAAGATGTTGGATATTTACATTTTGTTGAACTGCCATCTTCATGACATTGGAACTGAATCTATGAACATCTGTAAGAGATGTTACAAGTGATTTTGTGAACCAATCATTGGTAAAATGGTAAATTAATTTACAAGCACCTCTTAAATGTCGTCAAATTGAGAAAAAGAGTAGTTTTTGTTAATGAATACAAAGCTGATAATATGTATTCAACAACAAAAAAACATAACCAAGGTGATTGCCTGTTGCCAGTAGTTTTGTTTTGACTGAAAATTGTACTTCGTTTGAACGCTTGGGTTACTAATTTTAGGGGGTGGGTAAGCAAATAAGTTATAGCGACAACAGCATGTATCAAATATCATGTTCTTTGCATCATATGAATGCGTTTCTGAGTGTTTAACATTATTACACTTAAAATGATTGCACAATGTTTAAATTTTGCTGCCTACGGTAACGTTATTTGTAAACTTTTCTCAAATTTGAAAACCGGAAGTGCAATTACATTAGTTTTCCCCCAATAAAAAGACATTGGGTCATCAGAGTGTAAAAGTTTTAGTTTAGAAATGAAATTTATACAAGCCTGCTTCAATTTAGTGTAAAAATTCCTGACTGGACAGCAAGAACAGCTTGCAAAGCAGCCCAAATGGGAAATACCATTTCAACTCAGCTGCACTGCACCTACTCTTTTCAAACACGAATTACAACTTATCCCGCAACTAAATTTTTGTTAACAACATTTGGGATGGTCAAGTACACCCACCAAAACATAAAACAAGTGAAAAAATTTTTGAAGCATTTATTCTGTGCCAGAGCCCTTTTTTGGCAAAATTTTCCTGGACTAAGTTACAGCGCTGTTGGTTTGGCTTTGACCTTTTTATTCCAACACACTCCCTCACCCGCCCTGTAATTGCAACGTCATGGGTGGGACGGGGACGAGGCGGCAGTGAGAGAGAGAGAGAGAGAGAGGGGGGGGAGGGGAGGGGGGGGGGGGGGGGGGGGGGAGGAAGGAAGGAGGGGGGGAGAGAGAGGGGGGGGGAGAGAGAGAGAGAGAGAGAAGAGAGAGGAGAGGAGAGAGATGAGGAGAGAGGGGAGAGAGAGAGAGAAGAGAGAGAGAGAGAGAGGCAAGGCAAGGCAGCAAGGCAAGGCAAGGCAAGGCAAGGCAATTTCTTTTATTCGAGGATAATAGATAAGCACTCATGTGCTTTTTTACATCCAGTCCCCGCCCTTTTCAGGGATAACATCAAGATAAAAAGATACTAAACAATAACTAAGCGCAGTACCAAACAACATACAAGAAATAAGTACACTACATATAATAAGGTAAGAGAAATGCGACAGTACATTACATATAATAAGGTAAGAAAAATGCACTCATTCAGAAGAAAATCAGAAGTCACAATAAAATAATTTGAGTATTAAAGAAGAAGAAGAAGAAGAAGAAGAAGAAGAAGAAGAAAACAAAAAAAACAACGCTAATAGTCTAGATAAAGAACAAACAGGAGAACACAATGAATAAACAACCGAAAACATCAATCCACCACCATCTGTCAAAAGTTACACGAGTCATATAAATCATACATTTGGATGAAAGGGGAAAAAATAACTGATATGCTTATTGGAGGGGGGGGGAGAAATACTATCAATAAAGAGAGAGAGAGAAGAGAGAGAGAGAGAGAGAGAGAGAGAGAGAGAGAGAGAGAGAGAGAGAGAGAGAGAGAGAGAGAGAGAGAGAGAGAGAGAGAGAGAGAGAGAAGAGAGGACAGACAGACAGACAGACAGACAGACAGACAGACAGACAGACAGACAGACAGACAGACTGACAGGTCGTCGTAATCATCATCATTATCGTCATCACTACTATCCTGTGTTTTTTTTTTAAAATTCAATTTTATCATTTTTCATTTCTTTATATATTTTTTTATATAGATGATGATGGAATAAACACTCGTGTGTGTGTGTGTGTGTGGTGTGTGTGTGTGTGTGTGTGTGTGTGTGTGTGTGTGTGTGTGGTGTGTGTGTGTGTGTGTGTGTGTGTGTGTGTGTGTGGTGCGTGCGTGCGTGCGTGCGTGCGTGCGTGCGTGCGTGCGTGGTGTGTGTGTGTGTGTGCGTGTGTGTGTGTGTGTGTGTGTGCAGTTTCCGATTCAAGTGGTAAAACAACCTTTTGGAGCTACTTATAAATTCTTGGCATGGTTTATTCATATACATACATGCCCTTGAAATTAAAAAAAAAGTCGATATATCAAACCGCATAACGTAAAATTCGTTGTTCTTTTCAGCTGTAGGCAATAAAAGCATACCCTAAGTTTGCTTACTTAAAACAAATCCAAGTTAAAAAGTGATAGAATTCATTTTAAAAAAAATCAGAACTATATTATTTAATAGAACACTTTTGTTAGTAACATTTGAGTTTCAAGATTTTTGTGTGCGTATTTCTCAAACAGTCAGAACTATTGAATTCTTTGAATACACGCATGATTTGTCAAAGTGACTGATACTCTTAGAAGTGGCCAAACCGTGTTTAATACCCGTACGTTAAAACCCGTTCCGCTTCTTTACTGCGTAATTATAGGCTATTGTGTGCTGGTGGGAACGCATGACAAAGTTAACAAAAATAGTATACACATATGAACTGGATGTAAAAAAAAAAAAAAGCACACGAGTGCTTATTCCATTATTCTCGAAATGAAAGAATAAAATAAGTAAAATAATAAAAGAAATAAATGAAATAAAATAATTTTTCTCCTTCTTCTTTGTGTGTCTCTCTCTGTCTCTAGTCTTTATGTCTGTCTGTCTGTCTCTTCATATGAACGAAAATGCATTGCACTACCGTTAAGCGCCTAAAGATAACTTTCTTAACAGGATAAAAGAAAAAAAGTCAATTCAGGAATGAATTATGTGAACTAACATACTCCCCCCCCCC
Organism: Stramonita haemastoma; assembly: GCA_030674155.1. Classification (NCBI taxonomy): domain Eukaryota; kingdom Metazoa; phylum Mollusca; class Gastropoda; order Neogastropoda; family Muricidae; genus Stramonita; species Stramonita haemastoma. The sequence goes on from CM060330.1 coordinate 59,147,248, forward strand.
CCCCCCCCCCCCCCCACGAAAAAAACAACAAACAAACCAAAAACAACAACAATAAACAAACAAAAAAACAAACAAAATAAACACACAGAAAAACCCGAAACAAAACAAAACAAAAAAACTGAAAGTAATTAAAACTCGAGACAAAACTCAGGAAAAGGTATTCAAGCAAATATAAAAGAATACTTGAATGACTGCTCCTAAAGTGCGCAAGCATTTCTAAACCCAAACAAACAAACAAAGAATCGTAGAGAAAAAAGCCAGGTATGAAAAAATCCTGGTCATGCAGGGGCAGTGGAGATGACAGCTTTGCGGCGTGTAGTTCTATTGTAGCATCCGTTGTAAGGTTACATTATTCATTTATTATTTCTTCTTCTTACCTAAAATTTGAGCATCATACTATTGAACAATTCAAAAAGTGACCATTGTTATCGTACAAACAGATTCAATTTGATATTCAAATTGATATTTTAACGAATTTGCGTTTTAAATCATGTTTTCAAATCTATTTAAATTGATGTTTTAACCAAATCACGTTTTAAAATAATGGTGTCAAATTTATCGTTTTATTGATATTTTAACGAATCTCTCTCTCTCTCTCTCTCTCTCTCTCTCTCTCTCTCTCTTTCTCTCTCTCTCTCTCTCTCTCTCTCTCCTCTCTCCTGCACACACACACGCGCGGCATATACACACAACGCACACACACACACACACACACACACACACACACACACACACACACACACACACACACACAACACACACACGGCAGATTTTCAAATATTTTTTATATCACACACGGGCGGGTTTGCACACAATCAGAAAAGAACACATACTTCCATAAAGCAAAATCGAGGGATTTTCAGTCTCCCTTTTTTTGTTTTCTTTTTTTTTTCTTTTGTTGGAAAAAAATGTCTAGATCTAGTTCTACTTGTAAATGTTGCAGACAAGAATACACCAAGTCTAGCAACGCTAACTTTGAAGGAATGAAAATATCACACGGTGAGCTCAAAGTTTTTAACACAAAAAGTGCTATATCATAAATCATGCCTTTATCTAAAGATACCTCATTAAACTTAATACAATAATTTAGATGGCCTTTTCTACAAAGGGTAGATCTTTTTTCTGTTTTTAAATGAAAGATAATTGTCGCATATGGCAATCACACTTCGAACCAGATCTTCTTCACGAATCGCTACAGATAGATGCTGTATAGATCTATGTATGATACCACCTCAGGCTGGTAACCTGATGTTTTCAGGTTAATGAATATTAAAACCCAGATCTGGTGGGCTGTGTAGGTGTGCTCCAAGCAGAGCTGTGATTCGTCAGTCAGCTTCAGCCAATCCACTGCCTGCTAACTCACAAGCGCTGCCGTAAGAGCCAACGAAAAAACTGGGCGTGCCCTTATTATTGATTACGGAAAGTTGTTTTAGTTTTTAAAAGGAAAAAATAGCACAGCGAACATCCGTCATTGGAGAGGAGAGAGAGAGAGAGAGAGGGGGGGGGGGGGGAGGGGAAATGAATAAACGAAGTGGAAAAAGGAAAAGGAGAGAAGGGCAGTAGCGAAAATGACGAATTGCGTGTGATCGAACTGGGGAGGGAGGGGGGGGGGGATAAAAACTGCAAACTACAGATGATGAAGGGGGAGGGGAGGGGAGGGGTGGGGTTACAGGAAAGAAAAAGGCCGCACAGAGCTTTTAGCCGTGCGGAAATGAAAAACATTCGCAGACCGGAAAGCGCCATCGCTCTGGGCTGCCGCCGCGGAGAAGAACCAGTGCCAGAAAAAGTGACAATCCCCCTGTCTATCCTCAACTGCTCGCCAGGAACTGCTAACATTTTGCCGGACAGAAAAGCGTGCTAACAGTTCCTCCTCAGTTTTCCTTTTTCAGCCTGGCTCAGGCTAAGTGCCAGGTAAGGCAGGCTGGTTGTCGCAGCAGTGTCAAGCGGCTTTGGTTTTTAGGCGCCATTTGCGGTGCAGCAGACGACACGACGTGCAGCACTGGCTCTTGTCTTGAGGAACGGACATGCCGGGCTAATGATAAAAAAGCCGGATTTCCTGTGTGTGGAAGCAGACGACAAGACAGAGAGGAGCGTTGAGAGGAAGGAGACAGAACATGGAGAGGAAATGGATGGACAGAGAGGGGAAGTGAGGAGGACAGCAAGAAGGAAGAAGAAGGAATGAACGGCGTGTAAGCTGACGTCAGGAACTTGATCACTTCACGGTTTTTGCCCAAGACTGTGACAGGAGTTGTGAGTAAGACATTAGTGAGTGTGCCACAAAATCCCCCCTTCCTCAGAAATCTGGATTAAAAATAAACTGATGCCAGAAATGATCGAAATTAAAAACTGAACAGATTAAATAATGAGAATAATGAAATATATCATCTAGAATAAAAACCATTTTAAGTAATTTATAAGCTTCCATTTTTGTTGGTCCTGGAAAAGTTTGAGGTGTAAATATTGTTGGCATAGAGGAAGGAACTATAGTGTTGTTAGTGAAAGCAGAACTTGATCATATATTCATCGTAGTTCTCTTTGAAACGGGTCACATCCTGTTGCTACACAACTTGAAGTAGATGACATCATTCTGCCATGAATAAACAATCCGAGGTCTTGAAAAAAGTGGCCGTAGTCAAGCACATTTTTTTTAAACGGAGGTAAAATATCTGTGCTGGTAATTAGCAAACAACTTGGAAAATGAAAACAAATTCATAACATACTTGCATTTTTGTACTCGTGGCATTATTATATATACATCATTGTACTGGATATAACATCAGAAAAAAAAGACATTGGCGTGTGCCACTTTTCTACAGTTTGGACACTTTGACTACCTGCTAAAATCGGCTCCTTGGACACTTGACTAACTAGTTCTGGTGTATCAATAGTCCTGCCATCGAAAGCTGAACAAAAAAAAGCGCAAAGGCAGTTCCGATTTTGATAAGGAAACCAAATGGAGAAAAGCCAGAGGTACTGACAAGCTCATAATAATAGTCGATCGCGCTTAAAACATTTATATATTAAATAAACTTGAGCGCTTACACACGCACACACACACACACACACACACACACACACACACACACACCACACGCACACGCACACCACACAGAGAGAGAAACGTAGGCCATTGTGTGCCAGTGGGAACGGATGACAGCTTATACAAAACTGCATACGCACCGTACTTGGACTGGATATATGAAAGCACAGAAGTGCTTATTTTCCTAGAAATAAAACAATAAAAACAAAATAAATAAATAAATATACAGAAATAAATCACGTCGCGGCGTACTGATTTGACCGCAACTACCATCTGAAACAAACCAACCAAAACCAACACCAACCCAACTCCCCAGCAGGATGTCTTTCAGCCACTACCGGCGCGTGAAGATGGAGCAGGACCCTTACCGGGGGGTGGTGGGCACGGGGGGCGGGGGCGGGTGGGAGTGGGTGCCGGTGTCCCAGAGCGCGGGGTCCTCGTTCTCCAGTGGCGGCTTCAGCTGGCTGCGCGCCTTTCCCCAGGAGGAGCCCCTG
>CM060330.1:59155781-59188281 GCA_030674155.1 Stramonita haemastoma
AGCACTCTTGTGCTTTTTTTATTTTTTTACATCCAGTCCCCATGTGTACGCAGTTTTGTAAATGTCATCTGTTCCCCGACCGGTGGCCTACTCTTACGAAAAACGGAACAGGATTTAACGTGTGCGCAAGATGTTCTGCGTGCGTTCGCACGCGGGGACTCGGTTTAACTCTCATCCGAAGGATTTTTGGGGAGAGTGGAGTCAGCACTGATGTTAACTCCAGGAGAAAAATCTCCCCGACCGGACTGGAACCCGGGTCTCAAATTGCGAGCGCAATGATCTGACCACTAGGCTATCCGTCCCGGTGTACTACGCACGCAGAAGGTCTTGCACGCACGTCAAAATCGCTCCGCCTCTCGGAAAGTAAGGGCCCTTGCGTCCGTTAACAAAGGGATGACGAAATCTAGTCTGCAGGCTGGTGTCGTGTTTAGACATTATCACCAATGCCGGAATGCAGCTACCTTATGGTGGGGAAACGGTGGCATACCCAAAAGAAACATCCCATTGGTGAACCTCGGAGCTCTAACCGAGGAAAGGGAAATGCCTGGCAATCCATCATTCTGCCATGGACAAATTCATCATTCTTCTTGTTGCCAGATACCACGAGATTGATAGGAAAACGCTCGTAAGTGGGAATGGTGTATCGTTGTAACTGTTGTGTTTACACTTCTTTAAAAAATCAACCAAACAACCACCAAGTTTGCCCCCCACCTCCGCCCAAAAACAAATAAATACAACAGCAACTCAAAAACAAAACAAACGGACAAAAACAACAAATAAAAAATATAGAATCAACAAACCTACAAACAATGCCGAACAAAAATACCCGCCTCACTAAGCTACAAAAAACGCAAAGAATACCCAGAAAAAAACAAAACAAAACAAAGGCAAACGAAGAAATAATGAGACACACTTTGGGCACTGTGGAATGCATGGTATGATCAGAACCTTTCTGAAGACCAAGCTTGAAAATCTCCCTTTGCCATCTTCCTCATCTTTCCTCTATTTCGTTTTTTTATTGTTTTTTGTTTATTTTCTGACGAAACGGTTAAAATTCATTGACAGGTCTAAGTAATGACTAGGATGAAATGATTTATGACAAACGTATCATGAGGACGATGAAGAATAAGCAAAAATTATGTGACTGTCAACAACAACAAATATAATAATAATAAATAATAATAATAATAATAATATTAATAATAATAATAATAATAATAATAATAGTGGATCAGTTGTCTAGAGAAACGCGCCTGTCTAGAAAGCGAAAAGTCTCTGCATGAAATTCGGGCTGCTCTCCCCGGGGAAAGCGCGTCGACATAGGACCATCACCACCCGTTATTATTATTATTATTATTATTATTATTATATTATTATTATTATTATTATTATTATTTATTATTATTATTTATCATTATTATTATTCATCTATTCCTGTCACAACTGTATTTGTCTCCCTATCAGAATGGCTTTTTCTACAGAATTTTGCCGGGTACAACTCCTCTCTTGCTGTGGGTTCTTTTACGTGTGCTAAATAGTAGCAACGGTACATCGGTTTATCATCTCATCCGAAAGACTAGCATCCAGACCGCCACTCTCGGTCTTGTAGACTGGAAGTTTCTGGCCCAAACGGGGATGGAACCACCTCACACTTGGCAGGGGCGTTATCTACACCACTGATCCACCACCGCGCGCGCGCGCGTGTGTTTTTTTATATTTATTATTTATTTATTTATTCTTTTATATCGAGGATAACAGAATAAGCAATCATGTGCTTTTTTTCATCCGGTCCCCGTGTGTATGCAGTTTTGTAAATATTGTCATCTGTTCCCACCGGCACACGATGGCCTGCTCTTACGAAAAGCGGAACAGGATTTAACGTGTGCACAAGATGTTCTGCGTGCGTTCGCACACGGGGCCTCGGTTTAAAGTCTCACCCGTGTGTGTATGTGTGTGTGTACAGGGGGGGGGGTGCAATAAAATTTTTCACTGCAGAACGAGAGAGAGAGGGAGAGAGAGGGGGGGGAGAGAGGGAGGGAGGGTGGGTAAGGGAAGAGAGAGAGAGAGAGAGAGAGAGAGAGGAGAGAGAGAGAGAGAGAGAGAGAGAGAAGACGAGACAGACAGACAGAACAGGACAGACACACACACACACACACACACACACACACACACACAGACACACACAGACACACACACAGACACACAGACACACAAACACACACCGAGAAAGAGAGAAAGAGAGGGAGAGAGAGGGGAGAAGAGAGGGAGGGAGGATAGAGGGAGAGGAGAGAGGAGAGAGAGAGAGAGAGAGGAGAGAGAGAGAGAGAGAGGAGAGAGAGAGAGGGAGAGAGAGAGAGAGAGAGAGAGAGGAGAGAGAGAGAGAAGAGAGAGAGAGAGAGAGAGAGAGAGAGAGGAGGACAGAGAGACAGACAGACAGACAGACAGACAGACAGACAGACAGCACACACACACACACACACACACACACACACACACACACACACACACACACACAACAGAGAAGATATGGATGTCATCTCCACCCTCAATATTTTCCGTATCCTTGCCGGGGCCGGATTGTTTAGATTTCCGTGGCTGTTTTGAACTTTTACATTTCTGCGCCTTACCAGAGGGAGCCGCCAGTCAGTCCGTCAGTATCTCAGTCCGTCAGTCCGTCAGTCAGTCAGTCGTCAGCGTCAGTCCGTCAGTCCGTCAGTCTGCCCTGTGCAGCCCTGGAGATATTATACCCCGCAATGGCCAACAAATGCGACTCGCTCAACCCTCCCTCCCGGGTGCCGTATTTGTGGCTACATGTGGGTACTTTTTCTCCACCCTCTCCTTCCTGTCTGTCATCTGGGGAGTGTTTCGATACTTTCCCCCCTTTCCCTTTTATATTTCTGCTGCTGCTGCTCTCTCTCTCTCTCTCTCTCTCTCTCTCTCTCTCTCTCTCTCTCTCTCTCTCTCTCTCTCTCTCTCTCTCTCTCTCTCCTCTCTCTCTCTCTCTCTCTCTCTCTTAAGGGCCGGATGAAAAAAAGTATGAAATGCTTACTCTGTAACCCTTGAAAAATAAAGATTATTCATTCATTCATTCATTCATTCATTCTCTCTCTCTCTCTCTCTCTCTCTCTCTCTCCTCTCTCTCTCTCTCTCTCTCTCTCTCTCTCTCTCTCTCTCTCTCTCTCTCTCTCTCTCTTCTCTCTTGTGTGCTGTGTGTGTGTGTGTGTGTGTGTGTGTGTGTGTGTGTGTGTGTGTGTGTGTGTGTGTGTGTGTGTGTGTGTGTTGTGTGTATGTGTGTGTTTATTTTTATTTATTAATTTTCTAAATTTCTATTTGTTCGTTTTGTATCGCGGATTATGGAATAAGCGCTCACGTGCTTTTATATATACATGTATCTAGTCCCCATGTGTATCCAGTTTTGTAAATGTCATCTGTTCCCAGAGGCACACAATGGCCTACTCTTACGAAGAGAGAGAGAGAGAGGAGAGAGAGAGAGAGGAGAGAGAGAGGAGAGAGAGAGAGAGAGAGAGAGAGAGAGAGAGAGAGGAGAGAGAGGAGAGAGGAGGAGGAGGAGTGCATTCACATTTGAGTAAACTTGACATTCCTATGGGATTCTGTGGATGGGATATGCTCCTTTCGTTTGCAAACCTGTGGAATTGACAGCAGCATCACGACAAGGTCTTACAGCACATCCTGTTGAGCGGCATCACGCTTAGAGCTTTGCTGTGCTCAGTCTCAAGAAAACATTTTAAGACACCAATGCAAACAAGGATAGAAGATAATGGATAACCTGGCATTTTGCAAGATAATGGATAACCTGGCATTTTGCAAGATAATGGATAACAGGGCATTTTGAAAGTATATGGATAACAGGGTATTTTGCAAGATAATGGATAACTGGCATTTTGCAAGATAATGGTTAACCTGGCATTTTGCAAGATAATGGATAACCTGGCATTTTGCAAGATAATGGATAACCTGGCATTTTGCATAGGACAAATTCAATGGATATCATAGGGGATATGTTTCTTTTCGTTTTGAATGTTTATTTTCGTGAATCTTCTTCTTTGTCGAACGCTCAGACAGCATCTATTGTTTATTCATTTATTAAATTCTTCTATTTTGAGAATCAGCACTGACATTATTATAGACCACAAGAAAATTGAGACCATCCATAGTGTTAGATATCTGGGAGCTATAGAATGGGATGAAGGATCAAAACCTGAAATTCTCTCTAGGATAGCCCAGACCACAGCTGCAATGACCTAACTGAAAGTCCTTTTGAATGACAAGAACATCGCCATCAGCTTCAAGATCAGACTGATGCGTTCCCTGATCATGTCCATATTATTTTTTGTGTATACATGCGTGAAATGTGAGCCATAGCAGCAGGCATTGAAAGAAGGATACAGGCAATGGAGATGAGATGCTTTCGCAAACGTCTTGGCATATCATACAGAGATCACATCACTAATGAAGAAGTGAAAACTAGAATACAGAATGCATCGGACCATATAAAGACCTCCTAACCAGTGAAAAAACGCAAAATTGGTACGGGCACGTCACACGATCATCTGGACTGGCCAAGACAGTCTTACAGGGAACAGTAAGGGGAGGGAGACGAAGAGGCAGACAGAGTGAAACAATGGGAAGACAACATCAGAGAGTGGACTGGTCTTGGGTGGAACGACCTGCTACAGAAAGCGGAAAACTGCGAGGAGTTTAGGAAGCTGGTTGCAAAATCTCAGTGGTGCCCCAACGGTCTTCTAGACTACGGAATAGGTGAAAGCGATTTTTTAATATCCAGTCCCTATGTGCATGCAGTTGTGTACATTTTGTCATCTGATGCCCACACAATAGCCTTCTTCTTCTGAAAGCGGAACACATTTTAACATTGTGTGTGCAAGGTGTTTTGTGTGTGTTCGGAGACGGGACCTGGGTTTATAGTCTCATCTCAACAACTTTCGGGGGAATGGAGTCGGCACCGATGTTAACTCTGGGAGTAATCCCACAAGAAATAGAGTCGGTGTAGAGACATAACTATCCAGAGGCAGAGACGACAGGGAAAGAGAAAAGAAAAGCGGAAAGACGGACAGACAGCAGGGAAGAACAGACAGGGAGGAAACCCTTTGCGTGAGACCCAGGCTGTGGTCGCACGGCCGGCATAAGGAGCGGCAGTTACCGAACAGCTGTTGGAAGCGGCGCCCCAATGAATCCCATTGCGGTCCGGGACAGACTAAGGTGCACTATTGAAGTGAAGCGAACCTGGGGTGGGTTGGTGGGCGGATTTGCATTGCAAAACACCCGTGTTTTATCACCGGCCACAATCGTCAGTTTTCGCTGTGTTTGTGGCGATGGTGTAGATACTTGACAGCTGTTGAGAATCATAGTCCTCATACACTGTCACTTGACAATAAAATTATTCATTTCGTGTTTGTTTTTTCAAGGCAGCCATATCTTCAAAGCTGGCTTGTGTTTGTTGTGCTGGGCCAGATTGTAGATGGAGATGGGTGTCGTTGAATTGGCCCAGTGCTGTGACCAAGCAGTAGCAGTGTGAACAATGGGATTTGCATACGCACTGCATAACAGACTACTGACAATAGCGGTGTTGTGGAGTCACATACGTGTGTTTCAGTTCAGATTGTTTGGTTTTTTTTTAACTTCTGGAGCAGAACGATCTTTAGATAACATCCATTTCTCTCTCTCTCTCTCTCTCTCTCTCTCTCTCTCTCTCTCTCTCTCTCTCTCTCTCTCTCTCTCTCTCTCTTCTCTCTCTCTCCTCTCTCTCTCTCTTCTCTCTCTCACACACACACACACAGAGGGAGATATTTATTCATTTATCTATTTATTTTTTATGTCGAGAATAATGGAACAAGCAGCCATGTGCTTTTTTACATCCAGTCCCCACGTGCAGGCAGTTTTATTCATTTTGTCATCTGTTCCCACTGGCACATGATGGCCTACTCTTTCGAAAAGCAGAACAGGATTTAACCTGTGTGCAAAATGAGAGAGAGGAGAGAGAGAGAGAGAGAGAGAGAGAGAGAGAGAGAGAGAAGAGAGAGAGAGGAGAGAGGAGAGAGAGAGAGGAGAGAGAGAGAGAGAGAGAGAGAGAAGCAAGTTTTGAAGCATCCATGGCTAATGATATGCAAATCATAGGCAGATATTTTTTGTTCCCAAAGACACCAATTAATGACAACATGAGACGCCCACACCGGCAGCATTGAACCATAATTATCTGCGATGTTATCCCGCCATAACAATGGACAGCAGGTTCTAAATAGGATGCATTTATAAATAAATAAATACTGGGTGCCCCCTACCCCCTCCTAACCACAGCTGATTAGCCCTGCAACAGGCACAAGCACCGCAACACAGGCATTGTTTAGCTTGCAACAGGCACAAGCATTGCAACACAGGCATTGTTTAGCCTGCAACAGGCACAAGCACTGCAACCCAGGCATTGTTTAGCACTGCACACTCTGGCCTGGACTTTTCGCTTTCTAGGCAGGCCGTTACCTACTAGACAATCAATCCACGTTTATATATCTTTCCTCTGACACTGGTATGATACACTGTCCTCTGACACTGGTGATCATGTATTACACGATGTATTTCCTCTGACACTGGTATGATACACTTTCCTCTGACACTGGTATGATACACTGTCCTCTGACACTGGTATGATACACTGTCCTCTGACACTGGTATGATACACTGTCCTCTGACACTGGTATGATACACTTTCCTCTGACACTGGTATGATACACTGTCCTCTGACACTGGTATGATACACTGTCCTCTGACACTGACTGATATTATAAACACTTTCTTTATACAGCTTGTTTCTGCCTTGTAACATGCATTTAATTTCATCATGATCCACGCCATGTTGTAAACACCAAAGTGTGCTTTGTTACAAAATAAAGATGAAGAGACTAAACTTATTTATTTATCTATCTATTTAATTATTTATTTATTCATTCTTTTATATCGAGGATAATGGAATAAGACCTCATGTGTTTTTTTTACATCCAGTTCCCGTGTGTATGCAGTTTTGTAAAGTGTAATATGTTCCCACCAGCACACGATGGCCTACACTTTCGAAAAGCGGAACAGGATTTAACGTGTGCGCAAGGTTTTCTGCGTTGCGTTCGTACACGGGGCCTCGGTTTATAGCCTCATCCGAAGGACTTTTGGGGAGAGTGGAGTCTGCACTGATGTTCACTTTGGGGGGAAAAATCCCCTGGAATGGGAATTCGAACCCGGGTCGTCAAATTGCGAGCACAATGCTCTGACCACGAGGCTATCCCGTCCCCCAGAGAGAGAGAGAGAGAGAGAGAGAGAGAGAGAGAGAGAGAGAGGAGAGAGAGGAGGAGAGAGAGAGAGAGAGAGAAAAGGTAATTTACTTAGACGGAATCGGCGTGTGACTGTTTGCTAAATTGCTAATAAATTAATGTAATCACCTGTGTGGGTTGGTGCGCTAGTCCGTTGAATGGTTATGCTCTCGAGATGGTTTGTTTACAGGATTTAAGATAAATGGTGTGTGGTTGTTATGTGTGTGTATGTGGGGTAGTGGGTGGAGGTGGTCAGAGAGTGAAGAGAGAGAGGGAGATGAGAGAGGAGGAGAGAGAGGAGAGAGAGAGAGAGAGAGAGATGGATGGAAGGAGAGAAGAGAGATTGAAACTTGAAGCTTTGAACTTATATTGACTTTTAGGAGGAGGGAGAGGAGAGAGGAGAGAGAGGAGAGAGGAGAGAGAGAGAGAGAGAGAGAGAGAGAGAGAGAGAGAGAGAGAGAGAGAGAGAGAGAGAGGAGAGAGAGACTGTGGATGAAAAGATATTTTTTAAGGCTTCCAGACCAGTTGTCACACCTTGTAGATTGTGCAGATGAGCTGAAACACGTTGTGTTTCCTTCTGTAAAGTGTACCCACAGCAGAAAGAAACACTAATTTTTTGTCATAAATTTCACCATCTGTTTTATCGTTGTGATCCTGGCATGAGGAAAACTAGAGATGGGGATTAGCCGAATGAAGCCCAGCAGATTGGGATCTCATGGCTGCCTAACCGCTAACCTTGTCTCCGTTACTGCGGGTACGTGTCATAATGACGCGCTTAACCGCAACCGCTGGTGATGCTATAGGCCCACACGGGAGGTAGTTTCTGTCTAAAATACAGCGGAACTGTTTTTTAATGCAGCGTTTTGTGGAATACGTTTGTAACACTATCGCTGATATTGATGTACCCATAAACTAGAGTTTTCTTGGTGGTGAGGAGGCGGGAAATAAATGGATGGATTAATTGTTCCACCTATCTTGTTTCATTATTCGCCTACAGTTCCCAGGTGAGATTTTGCGTATGCAACCGTTTTTTGCCGACCATGAAGACAGCCGCATTCCGACTTCGGGGAAACACCATAATTATACATTTGCTATTGTCCGTCAGGTAGACAGCCTGAATTGTCCGTCAGGTAGGTAACAGACTGAATTGTCCGTCAGGTAGACAGCTGAATTGTCCGTCAGGTAGACAGCTGAATTGGCGCTTGTGTATGATGTAAACGACTTTTCTTGAATTAGACTTTGTCACATTACCTAGTGTACGGGTTGAAAGTGTTGTTTTTCTTCTTTATTATGATTTGTCACAAGTTCAAACAGACAGGCAGAAACTTGGGTCAGTGCTGTTAACTGTCATGGTAAAGAACAACTTAAGTGCGGAGTAGGCCTAATTGTATATTATAGAGAGATGAAATTTACAAAACTGCATATACACGGGGACAGGATGAAAAAAAGCACTTGAGTGCTTATTCCATTATCCTCGATATAAAGATAAATAAATAATAAATAAATAAATAAATAAATAAATAGTAGACAAATGAATAAACAATTGTACCCACACCTTTCTGTGTCGTTCTGATGTATGTTTAAAACGAATACATTCTGATTAAGCCCGAAAAAAAACAAAAAAATCAAACAAATTTGTGATGAATCCAGGAAAAAAAGTGATTGAATAGAAATGACATCATAACGGATAAAGGAAGAGGAGCGTTGTGAATTTTCCTTTCTCTGTAATCTCATAATCGTGAAAAATACAAAAATTAATTATTTCCAATTCCATGTAGTATGTGGGAACTTTCCAAACTGCAACTTCTCTCTCTCTCTCTCTCTCTCTCTCTCTCTCTCTCTCTCTCTCTCTCTCTCTCTCTCTCTCTCTCTCTCTCTCTCTCTCTCTCTCTCTCTCTCTCTCTCTCTCTCTGGGTATGGAATATACGCATAAACTTATTATACTCACACCCGTTTGTGTGCTCTGATGCCTTTTTAAAAGGACTAGATTCTGTTGAAGCCAGTAAGTAAAAGTGTGGATGGAAGAGAAACATGGCTCAGAAAGTCCAAAGAGAATTGACAAAGATAATTATGCAAAGTTGGGAGACATGTTTGAACTATTCAGTGCATATAATACCATTCAATCCTATCTCTGATTAATGATGATCATAATAATGCTAGTGGTAGTAATTATGATAATGATGATGATAATGCCATAATAATGCCAATAATTATAATAATACTAACAATAAAAAATTGTAATAGTAGTAAAAGTAATAATGATAATGATAAAGTGGTCATCCACCTCAGCTTTGGGCACAGGCACAGTGTGTGTATGTGTGCGCGAGGAGGAGAGAGAGAGAGAGAGAGAGAGAGAGAGAGAGAGAGAGAGAGAGAGGAGAGAGAGAGAGAGAGAGAGAGAGAGAGAGAGCACACTGATACATGTGGTCGCATCCTGACTTTGTCAAAAGAAGCTGTTCCTTTTCCCCTACCTGTCCAAACCTGACAATGGATCCACCAACAGCACAGCACAGCAGAGCAGTGTAGGGTAGGGTAGGGCCTCACCCACCCATCACCCCACCCCCACCCACAGCCCCTCCTGTCGTTTGCAGGTGACACCCCGCCATTGACAGTGAGCTGTTTTCTATGCGGGCACCCGCCACTGGGGGACGGGTGGCAAGTGACGATGTGGAGATAACAGTGGAGACATCCAGTGACGATGTGCACCCTAGTGTAATGATCGGGATGTGTGTGTTACAGTGATAATAATCATAATGACAGATTTATTGCGCTCCAATCTGGGTTTCATAGAAGCCGTAAGTGGGTAATGTTGTGATGAAAACAATACCACACACACACAAACCAGTTTGTGAAGAAGTTAAAGGAAGCGGCAGTTTGACGATTGCACAATGCATGCATAAACACACGCATGCATGCGCAGACTCTCTCCCACTCGTGTCTTCCCCTCCTGCAATGAAATGTAAAAATACAAGCTTAATTAGGTTTAGGAGTACAAGCCTAAACAGGTTTAAACATACAAGCCTGAACATTTTTAGAAACACAAGCCTAATCAGGTTTACAAATACAAGCTAAACAGGTTTACAAATACAAGCTAAACAGGTTTAAAATACAAGCTAAACAGGATTTAAAAATACAAGCTAAACAGGATTAAAAATACAAGCTATACAGGATTAAAAATACAAGCTAAACAGGATTAAAATACAAGCTAAACAGGATTAAAATACAAGCTAAACAGGATTAAAATACAAGCTAAACAGGATTAAAACTATAAGCTAATCATGATTAAAATACAAGCTAAACAGGATTAAAATAAAGCTAAAGGATAAAACAGTACAGGATTAAAAATATAAGCTAATCAGGATTAAAATACAAGCTAAACAGTTAAATACAGCTAAACAGGATTAAAAATACAAGCTAAACAGGATTAAAAATACAGCTAAAACAGGATTAAAAATACAAGCTAAACAGGATTTAAAAAGTAAAGCTAAACAGGATTTAAATAAACTAAACAAGTAAAATATAACTGAACAGGATTAAAATCTGGTTATCATTGTACTGGAAGACCCACTGGGCTGCTGTCTGCTAATCTCTTCACCAGCTGTTCCATGTGGTGCCAGGCACAAATGCATGCACGCTGGCCCATGCTCTCTCTCTGTCTCTGTCTCTGTCTGTCTCTCTCTGTCTCTCTTTCTCTCAGACACCTATGCATGCCTATGAGCGTGCAAGCACGCACGCACACACACACACATCTATATATATGACACATAATTGATAAAAAATATAGACATGTAGGCCTCGTGTACGTGTGTAGAGCTCTACGTCTTTGAGCCCTTTCTGGCAACCCCCCCCCCCCCCAAACACAAAACCAGTGGCCTATGCCAGAAGACCTACCCACATCAGAGAATTGTGGAGTCATTTGGGCACTAAATACACTGGACATGTTTTAGCCAGTGTGTCGTTGGGAGTTCGAACCTGGTGGAGCCCACCCTTCTTCAAGTATTCAGATGCATGCTGGGTATTTATCTTCCATTTCAGTGGTCACAACTGGCCTGCACTTTGAAGAAATGGCGGTGCTTTGGCCGGTGCTCAAGATAAGATATAATTATCTGCTTTCTCACAGGGAATCTGGGCTCCAAAGACTGGACAGGGGAGTGGAAGAGTCAGTGCCGATGCCAAGGGCTGCAGGCAAAATCCCCTGTAAGGACACCTCAGTGGAGAGAGACTGGATTCCAATCCCCGCTCTGAGCCACTGTCAGACCACAGGTTCTAGTCTCTAACCACTGGCTATGTTCTGCTATGTTCGTAGTTACAGACAGCAAACTGGTATGGATGGTTGACACAGAAGTAAACAGGCAGACTGACAAAACATTCACAGGCTCTGGACCGTAGCAACATCAGTGCATACCAGTTTCTGGAAAGAAAACAACACTGCAAAGCCTTCATGATACAAACACAAACATTAATTAAGACGAGACTGACATTACAGATCATGTAGCCTAGGCAAGGCAGGGCAAGGCAAGACAGGGCAAGGCAGGCAAGGCAAGGCAAGGCAAGGCAGGGCAAGGCAGGGCAAGGCAGGCAGGGCAAGGCAGGCAAGGCAAGACAGGGCAAGGCAGGGCAAGGCAGGCAGGGCAAGGCAGGGCAGGGCAAGGCAGGGCAAGGCAGGGTAAGATCACACAAGAGGAAGATGTCACGAAGTTGATTTGAAGCTAGTTTATTCCTTTGAAATGTGTGTTGCTGTTGTCGTTGTCCTTTGCTGTTGTCTGTGTTGCTTTTGGCTTTGCTGAGAAGGATTGTAGAAGAGAGAAGAGAGAGAGGAGAGAGAGAGGAGAGAGAGAGAGAGAGAGAGAGAGAGAGAGGCGGGATTTGATTGACAAGGACTATGGCGGGAGGCGTGGTTACTGCCGACATCAGGGGCTTGCTTGTTTTGCGAGATTGATGGAAGCTGTGAAAACAAGCAACCCGATACAAGGCGATACGGGCCTGCTCCCTACTGTATGCACTGCTGTACGCCTCTGCCTCTGTCACCATTTCGTTTTATCACAAACCTCGTCCCGTTTCTCTTTCTGTCGGCAGTTTCTGTCTCTGAACATTTGTGAGAAATTGAATTGACAACACCATCTTTCTTCGAATCTTTATACCTAAAGTAGGTTTCTACATTTAACAAAAATAACAGAGTTAATTAATGCCAGCGTGTCGTTGTTATTATGTGTGTATTGTTTTGTTTGAGTTAATGTCGGTGATACGGCTGTGTCTATATGTGCATTGCTGTGTTTGCTTGTTTTAACTCATCTTTTCTATCTACGTTTTAGTCTTGTTTTTTTGTATGTGTTCGTTCGCACACTTGTGTTTACGATTATTCTTAATTTTAGGAGCACACACACACACACACACACACACACACACACACACACACACACACACACACACACACCTGAAAGATACGATATACTTTTAGTACATTTTAATAGGTACACGTGTACGGGCGCAGCGTTTAAAATTAAGTTCTTCCTTTTTCCGACTTGAAGAGGCAGCACGGTTCTGAATAAACATGGTACATGTATAAAAATCATCATCACCATCATTAGCAAACCAGGTTTATCGTTTTTTGCTGTGTTGAAAAACTACCCCCCCCCCCCCCACATTTACAAACACACGCGCGCGCGCACGCATGCACTCGCCAGAACTTGCTTAAGCACGCAGCCTGCATAGCATAACACATGTTGCAAAGCTTTCACCCTAACACATAAAGTATTATGCTTCCACGAGCGCACACGTACTCATTCACACACACACACACGCACACGCACACACCACACACACACACACACACATACACACATACGCACAACCAACACACAAGCATGCACGCTCACGCACACACACCAACACATAAGCATGCACACACACACACACAAGTATACACGCACGCACACACACACACACACTCGCAGGCACGCACGCACGCACGCACGCATCCCCATTCCCCACGTTTCCCCTCCACAAACATTTTGACAGCAAAGAAAACACTTTGTAAGCTGACACTAGCACACACACATAACATTGGCATGACTGCCATCGTACTGTACAAACTGTTCATTGTCAACAGTGGTACAAACTATTCAGCGTGAAATACCAACATGCAGACAAGCAGTATCAGAAAAAGGCCAACCAACCAACCAACCAACCAAAAAAAGCCAAACAAAGAAAGAAAGAAAAAAGGCGAAACAAACAAAAAACCCAATTGAGCCATAAACAGAAATACAAAAACCCCAAACGAAACATAACCCAAAACCCCAAAGAAACAAACGAACAAAAACAAACAAACAACCCTAAACAGACCCAAATCTGCAGTCCTTTCCGGAAGACACTGATTACTGATTTCATGGTTAATTCACTTTCTTTTGGTGCCACTTCTTCAACTTCATTACTTTTCATCAAAACGAATTGCACATTAAATTTTATGACTGAATGAAAAGTAGCTGGTAAAATAGGCTGAGTTTCTTTAGGGAATCACCCACTTAAAATAGCGCCCCCTCCTTCCCCACTCTCAATCTCCGCCATATTTGTGTGTGTTTGTGGTCGCTGTGTGTAGTATAACTGATCAAATCTGGTAGCCTATTGTGCCCCCCTTACTGTCACTGCAGATATATCTTTGGTGAATAAGACCTGCTCTCCAGGGAGAACCCGCGTGGCCACAAGAGCAACTTCTTATTACAGTGACCTTTTTGAAGAGAAGGTAACCAGTGACAGCTCTTGTTGTCGTGGGTTCTTTTACGTGCGCTGAAGACATGTTGCACACGGGACCTCGGTTTACTTATAATCCTATCCAAAAGACTAGCACCCAGCCCAGACCTCAACTGAAGGTGTAGTAGATGGGAGACAGTTTGGGTTTAAGCGGGGATTGGACCCACAGCTCTGGTGCTTTAGGCAGGGGCGTTACCTCTGGACAATGTTCGCTCCATCAGACACCTCACCGAGCCTCAAACCCTGCCTTCATTCCCCTTCAGACTGAGTCACACTCTAACCACGGGCCTACTCCAGGCCCCCCACTACAGCCTGTAGCTAACAGTGCAGCCACGGAATAGAAGGAGGACACGCTTGGACGCCTCGCTTTCCCTCAGCACAGGGCGGGAGGAGAGGGAGGGAGGGAGGGGTGTACCCAAAACTCGTGCAGGGGTGGGGGCCCTGTCAGCGGGGTGTTGACTGGCCAAGTGTGGGGATTAATCCCCAGATAGCATCGCCAGCACGGCCTGTATAGTAGGCCTAGCGCCGTCTGGGGTGGGCTGAGGAGGGAAGGAGAGGATCATCGTCTATCTCAATGAATATCTCCGGGTGCTATCAGAGAGGGGACTTTTTTCTATCTCAATTAATATCTCCGGTGCTTTCAGGGCCGTGAGGAGGCAGGGAGATCAGAGGCAGCGAGGGCAGCTCCGTTAGTTAGCGGAGAAATGGCGACAGGAGAAAGAGGGTGACTGGAAATGAACGGGTGCCGGAATGAAGGCGGCAGAAAAGTCAGAGCACATTGCCCATTTCATTTAGGAGAACACACCCGTCTTTAACTTGTCGTCACACCGGGGAAAGTGCCACAGGGTGGGAAGGGGTGGGTGAGGCTTTTATCACAGTATGGCGGGGGTAGGATTAGGGAAAATGAAATCGGCTTGTTGTGGGATAATGACAGATTTGAACTAGCTTTTCAGGCAGCAAGGCGTCAATGGTTAGCCAATTGAAAGCTGTGTCTTCAGTGTACCGAGAAACAGGACAGGAGTCCTGAAGATTGGACAACCAATGTCACAGTCGTCCCTCCTAACGTAACATGCTGGGGTGTATATATTGAGGGAGGTTGGGAGAGTCTGAACCAGTCTGTTCTTGTGGAGTGTACGTCCACTAACGTGTGGCGAGAAGAATTGGTGTTATGATACTTGTTTCCTAAAGCTCTTGTTTGTATTATTTTCAGCTTTCATTCTTATCAATGCAAAATAGGTGTTTGCAGCTGATGCTTGAATTTCTCTGTGTTACAAACGCATCCTTAGAGTTTCCAAACAATGTCAATGCTGACTGCAGCTGGACTTTGGCTGTAGTTGTTGTTGTTGCAGGCCTAATTCACGATTTTTTCCCAATCGATCTTTAAAAAAGAAGTGTCTGTGGTGACTTTTGGAAGCAGTCCCTAAATCAGAAATTTCCGCTGGGACGTTAATTTAATCACAACAGTGACTGCTGGAACATGTGATTGGTAAAACAGACTAGTGTGAAGTAGCCATTTTTGGCTGTCTGTTTTGCTCTTGACAGTGCGATGTTTGCATGCAGACTCTGGCGCTAGTAGGGAATGGTGTGGGCATTGCTGTCATTAGACAGATGCTCTTCCACTAGAAAACACTGACCAACCTTATCGGAGGAAAAAATATTGAATTTTCTGAGGTGACGATTTAAATTTGGAACGAAATTATGGATGGTTAGTACTACTCTTTATCTGTCTGTCTGTCTGTCTGTCTGTCTGTCTGTCTGTCTGTCTGTCTGTCTGTCTCTCTCTCCCCCTTCTCTCTCTCTTCTCTTCTCTCTCTCTCTCTCTCTCCTCTCTCTCTCTCTCTCTCTCTCTCTCTCTCTCTCTCTCTCTCTCTCTCTCTCTCTCTCTCTCTCTCTCTCTCTGTGCCCGTCCCTCTCTATCAGTCAGTCACTCAGTCACTCAGTCAGTCAGACTGTCTGTCTGTCTGTCTGTCTGTCTCACTCTCTGTGCCTTGTGTTTGTGTGTGCGCGCGAGCGTGCACGCACACGCGTGCATGTGTGTGTGTGTCCTATTGTCTCTCCAATCCATACTGAAGCTGTTTGTATTTAGGGGGTTGAGGGAGGGGGGGGGGGTGGATGGAAGACAGTGTATTCCTGCCCTGCTCTGCCATGTCTGCACTGCATGAACCCAGGATGATACAAGCCCTCACGTTTCTCTTCCCTGCCTCACTGCTCTGTTTGCTATAGTTCTCCAGCTGTGTGTGGGGGGGAGGGGGGGAGGCATGTGTGCGTTTGTATGTGTATGTGGTGTGTGTGAGCGTGCGTGTGTGTGTATGTGTAATTTGCGTGTGTGCGCGTATTTGTATTTCTGTGTACGTTGTGTGCACATGTGTGTGTGTGTATGCGTGTGTGTGTGTGTGTGTGTGTGTGTGTGTGTGTGTGTGTGTGTGTGTGTGTGTGTGTGTGTGTGTGGATGGGGGAGAGGAGGGGGTGGGGTGTGGTGATTGTGTTTTGATTCTGGCCTGGCCTTGTCAGAGCAATGTGCATCTCATGATAGCACCCGCCTTGTCCTCGTCTCTCTGTGTCCATAGGCTGCTGTGTTTATTTCTGCAGTGGTGTGTGTGTGTGAGTGTATGTGTGTGTGTGTGTGTGTGTGTGTGTGTGTGTGTGTGTGTGTGTGTGTGTGTGTGTGCGTGTGTGTGAGTGTGTGTGTGTGTGTGTGTGTGTGTGTGTGTGTGAGAGAGAGAGAGAGACAATGACAAAAGTTTATTGTTATAGGCAGGATGCCCATTAACAAGGGGACAGTGGGAGAAGGGCTGGGCACAACACACAAAATGTCATGTACTTAGAACTTCCTTAATTACAACCCAAAAGGTCATCATGTCATGGATGCCATAACATTGTTACATGATAAATTTAGATCCTTTTTTCATAAGCTTTGATTACCCCTTACAATTGAAATTGTCAAGGGGGGGGGAATTTCCACAAAACTGTACAAATCCAAAAATCACCATCTAACAACAAACTGGTCAGCGACAAGAAAATTATGTTCCGATGTCTCTTCTTCCCTCTTTTTTCATGGCTTGTGCAACTGTACACCACTAACACGTGACAGATCCGTGATAATCCAGGAGGCATGTCGGGTTCAGCTATTCTCTCTCTCTCTCTCTCCTTCCTCTCTCTCTCTCTCCTCTCTCTCTCTCTCTCTCTCTCTCTCTCCTCTCTCTCTCTCCCCCCCTCTCTCTCTCTCACACATATGCACCCCCCCCTACACACACACACACACACACACAAACATACACACTTTCTCCCTCCTTCAAACACATACATTCACACACTCACACACATACATACATACACGCACACACATACACACACACATACATACATACACGCACACATATACCACACACACATACACATCCACGTTCATACACACGTGCACATAAATACCTACACAAACATGTATACATCTTCACATGCTCCAAACACACACACACACACCACACACACACACACACACACACACACACCAACACACACACACACACACACACACACACACACACATACACACACACACACACACTCATACACACACACACATAAACACACGCACGAACGCACGCACATACACACACCCTCAAATTCACATACATACACACATATACGCACGCACTCACACACACACACACACATACACACACACACGCACGCACACACACATACACACACACACACACACACACACACACACACACATACACACACGCGCGCGCGTACGGATTTAACCAAGGAAGAATCGAACAGCGTCCACGATTACATGCATTACATCACGCCCGGCACTGATTTGATCTTTGAATCTCTCCCGGTCGGCAAGGCACCACAGCTTCAGCTTCTGGAAGACAAATTTTTCGTTGTTGGTCATCAGCCTGGTGTTCCTTTTCACAAACCAAAACAAATCCGGGGGGGTGTCATCAGCCGCAGTCCATTGAAATTGAAAAACAAGATCGTCAGTTTCGCAAACCAGCGTGTCTGTATGCCGTTTGCTGGTGAACACGCGATTAAATTCCTGGTTCCTGCGAGTGTCCTTAAGCCTCCTCTGCAAGGTTCTATCCGTCAGTGCAGCTACATAGTCCCTGATGACATCGGCACTTGCTCCAACTTGCTGTACTTTCGCCAGACGATCGTCACAATCCGTGGTTTCCGTCGTAAACACAGACGCAAGGTCAATGTCACCACGTTTCACGTCAGCATGCATGACGTCCTCTGCCTGTTTGACATGGCTCGGTGCATGGCGGATTTCACGTGCGTCTTCTTGTGACAGCGTGTTGGTGGCAGAAGGGGGTGTGTCAGTGAAAAACACAGGGCAGCTTGAAGGAGGTGTGGGCACAAATAAACATTGTGATTGTTCCTCTGTTGTAACAATTTCACTTGCCTCCTGTTCTTGCCTCTGTGCTGTCCTTCTCCTCTCTTCTGTCCTCCGTCTGTCTCTGTCAATTTGGCTTGGCGGCTTTCGTCGGTAGCTGCGGGAGCTGACAAGGGTGTCGTGTTGCGCCATGTTGCTGTTGTTGGCCGGGCTGGCTTGCAGTCGTAGCACAACGACTGTGCTATCGCCACTTCCAGCAATTTTCCACGAAGTGAGGTGGTTTTCTTGGAGCAGGGCATCCAGAGTCACGTTCAACGTTGTTGGTAGTCCGACAACGGGCATTGTGTCGGATAGAAGTGTATTATTTTGATAAACAAATTCACAGCAAAATAATATTCCTGCCTACCTCCAAGGGAGATCACTCCGCCGAGAGAGAGAGAGAGAGAGAGAGAGAGAGAGAGAGAGGAGAGAGAGGAGAGAAGAGAGAGAGAGAGAGAGAGAGAGAGGAGAGAGAGTGTGTGTGTGTGGTGTGTGTGTGTGTGTGTGTGAGAGAGAGGAGAGAGAGAGAGAGAGAGAGAGAGAGAGAGAGAGAGAGAGAGAGAGAGAGAGAGAGAGAGAGAGAGAGAGAGGTGTGTGTGTGTGTGTGTGTGTGTGTGTGTGTGTGTGTGTGTGTGTGTGTGTGTGTGTGTGTGTGTGAGAGAGAGAGAGAGAGAGAGAGAGAGAGAGAGAGAGAGAGAGAGAGAGAGAGAGAGAGAGAGTGTGTGTGTGTGTGTGTGTGTGTGTTGGAGTGGTGAGTTTCTCTGTGTCATGTGTTGTGTGTTGTTCCTTATTTTTGATTAATTTTATTCACTTTTTTATTTTCTGTCTCTGTTTTCTATAGAAAGGAAATGAACACCATCGCGGAAAGTAGTTTGTAAATGTCTCCATTCTTAGGCAATCGTCTTTCAAGTGGAAATCAGATCACCTAAAAAAACCTAACCGAGCCGAACCGAACCGAACCGAACCGAACGAAACCAAACCAAACCAGACAAAACCAAACCAAAACAACAATACCCCAACCCAGCTACTCCAAAGCAATAGCAAAATTCAAGACCCCCCAAAAACAAAACAAAAACAAAAACAAAGAAAACAAACCCCAGAAAAACTGGAAGCCAACCCCCCGCCCCCCCCCCCCCCAAAGAGAAAGGAAGGAAGCCGTGTCCAAACTGCTCCTGTTCTTTCTGTTTCCTTTCCTCAGTTACAGCTCCGAGGTTCACAAGGGTCAGGTTTTTACCTCTGCCACCATTTTGTGTCCAGCATTAAGGTAGCCGCAGTCCGAATTCGGAGATATAACAAACATAATAATGATAATGATAACAATACATCAGCAGCAACAACAACAAAACAACAACACCCACAACTACTGCTGCTGGTGCTGCTGGTGCTGCTGGTGCTACTACTACTACTACTACTACTACTACTACTACTACTACTACTACTACTACTACTACTACTACTACTACTACTACTACTACTACTATACTACTCATCGTCATAATCATCCGTATCATTATCATTGTATCACTAACATCTAAAATAATAGCAATTTTGGTAATAATGTTGTTTGCTGTGATGAAGCTTCTGCCGCTGTTTCTAAAGTTTTTAATTTTTTTTATATTGTTGTTGCTGTTACTACTTCTGTTGTTGCTGATACTCAATTCTATTGCTTATTCATGAGCCAGTATTTTTTATCCTACTAAAATAGACGTAGAATAAAAGAAAGACAAGCTTACATGAAACGGGGAGATATCTGATATTTTGTCTAGGTTGTTTCACGATAAAAATCAGATCGACTTGTGTGTGTGTGTGTGTGTGTGTGTGTGTGTGTGTGTGTGTGTGTGTGTGTGTGTGTGTGTGTGTGTGTGTGTGTGTGTGTGTGAGAGAGAGAGAGAGAGAGAGAGAGAGAGAGAGAGGGGGGGGGGGGTGTTGGGATGCAAAATCGATCCGTTATCTCTGCAGTCTTTGTGGCGATCCCTGCAGCAGCTTTTGATCAGTGTAGGCAGGGAAGATAAGAGGGAATAAATTCATAGTGATGTGCGTGGAAGGCATACACACAACTCTCCCCCTGAAATTTTCTATTAGGATAGGATTTTATTCACAAACAACTGCACACACAGACAGACGCACACAGACACATAGACACACACAGAGATACACGCACACACGCACGCATGCACGCAGACACACACACACACACAAACTGCGCGAACGCACACACACACATATACACACGCACGCACGCACACACACACACACACACACACACACACACACACACACACACACACACACACACACACACACACACACACACACACACGCACACACACACAGAATTCAAGCAATACCAACAGCAATAGTGATATCAATGAAAATGAGGATAACAACAACACTACTAACAATGATGCTAAGTATGATGACATGATAATGATAATGCTAAAAAATTATAACAAAATCAAGAATGATAAGAACAATAACCATGATGGTGATACTAATAACGACACATTCTAATCCTTCGTGTGGTCAGATCCCCACTTATGGATCACGACCTATCATCATGGTCCTCCTCCCTCCTCCTCCTCCCCTCCCCTCCTCCTCCTCCTCCTCTCCTCATCCTCATCATCATCATCATCATAATCATCATCATCATCATCATCACCATCGCCACCATCACCACCATCACAATGCCAATGACTACCCTCTCTACTCCATCCTGTCATCAGACCCTCACCTATGAACCCTCCTCCTCCTCCTCATGATCATCCTCCTCATCCACCTCACCACCATCACCACAACACTAATGCCCACTCTCTCCCCTCCTCTCTGTCCCCAGACCCCCACCTGTGGAGCACGGCCCATGTTCAGCGATGGCTGGAGCTGGTGTCACGTGAGCACGGCCTGCGCGCTCTGGACGTGACCCAGTTCAGTCAGGTGGACGGCCGTGGCCTGTGCCGCATGCGCAGAGAGGACCTGGCCCAGCTGGCGGGGCCCTACGAGGCTGACGTGCTGCTGACCAGCCTGGCCTACCTGCGCAGAGGTAACACCTGGACAGACTAACGTAGTGGACACAACAACTACACAACAACAACAAAAGCAACAACAAAAACAACAACAACAACAACAACAAAACAACAATAACAACAACAACGTCGGGGGGCGGATAGCCTAGTGGTCAGATCACTGCGCTGGCAATTTGAAGACCCGGGTTCGAGTCCGGTCGAGGAGATTTTTCTCCTGGAGTTAACATCAGTGCTGACTCCACCCTCCCCAAAAGTCCTTCGGATGAGACTATAAACCGAGGCCCCGTTTGTGAACGCACGCAGAACATCTTGCGCACACGTTAAATCCTGTTCCGCTTTTCGTAAGAGTAGGCCATAGTGTGCCGGGTGGGAACAGATGACATTTACAAAACTGCATACACACGGGGACTGATGTAAAAAAGCGCATGAGTGCTTATCCCATCATTCTCGATATAGAAGAATAAAAAAAATGCCCCCCCAAAAAAACAACAACAACCCAACAACAACAAACAAACAACAACAGTAAAACACCACCAGCAAACACCATTGCACAAACAAACAAACAAATACCCCAACCCCTTATCCTTCCCCACGATCCCCCCCCCCCTTCCCTAAGAAAAACAACCCAAACAAGCAAACAAATAACCCCCCTAAACAAACTAACTAACAAGCACCACTCTCAGCTTTTTTCTCAGGCCTGTGTCACAGGTGAAGGTGACTGACCCACCGACTATTAAGGTAGGAGGAGGGGATAGTTATGAGGGGGAAGGGATAGGTCAGTGGTCAGCTTCCCCCAGCCAAAGTTAAATTCCAGGTTTACCCATGGTGACATTTTGTGTATGTGATCGATTTTTGCCCCCCACAATGTACCATGAAGGTAGCCGCATACCGACTTCGGGGATTTTTTGTCATCCAAAATGAATCAGTTGCCATAACACTTTGGACATATCCTCTGGCCTGACTGTCGCACGTTCCTTCATTCTTTCTGTTTCTGCTCTGCTCTCTTCCCCAGCCTGCTTCAGCCCCATGGCGGCAGAAGGGGTGACGTCAAACGGGCGTCACTGGGCATGCGCATCAGCTTCTGCACATGAAGGCCTGACTTCCGTCACACGCCAAGGTGAGTGATTAATTAAGATTAATTAATGCAGCGTTTTTGATCGCTTTTGTCCCCTGTCTGTGTTCCTCTTCTCCTTTGTCCACTATCACTATCACACCGCTAGTCTTATATATATATATATATATATATATATATATATATATATATATATATATATATATATATATATATATATATCCTCTGTCTGTGCTGTTGCTGTTGCTGTTGTGCTTTGTGTGTCTGTTCTTAGCGTCTTTGTGTCAGTGATCCAATTCATTCCACTTGAAAAGTTTGTGTCTGCTTCACCTGTGCATTTTTCTTTCTTTTCTTTTCTTTTCTTTTCTCTCTTTCTGTCTTTTTGGTCGTTCCTTCTTTTTTGCGCATTTTCCTTCTTTCATTTTTTTTTATTCTTTCCTCTTCTCTTTCCTTTTTTTGGTGGTGGGGTGGCGTTAGGTTTTCTTGTTCAATGTTTTGGTATGTCTTCATTCTCTCTCTGTGTCCCTGACTCTGTCTCCGTGTGTGAGAGTGTGTCTCTCTCATTTGTCATTGGTCACTATGAATGTTACTGTCGTTGTTCTCCCCTGACCCCCTCTTTCTTTCCTTTGTAAAAATCTGCCCTTTCCTCTCATTGTTTTCTCTTCTCTCCAGTATTCTGTGTTTCTGTTGTTATTGTTGTTGTTGTTATTATTATTATTTATTTATTATTATATTATTATATATTATTATTATTATATTATTATGAAATAGTAGTAGTAGTACATCATCGTTGCTATTATTGTCCATTTTTATTATTGTTTTGTTTTTAATTAAAAAAAACCCTGACTTTTCTCTTAAAAACAACCGCATGTTTGTTTCTCATTTCCTCGCCCCCCCCCCCCCCCCTCCCTGTTTTTTGGTAAGGTTGAAGAAAAACTAATGAAGTATGATTCATTGAATTGATGGGCAGATACAGATTTTTCCAAGTGCTCTTGGTTCGCCAACGCAAGTTCCGTTTCCCGATCTTTTCGTAAGTGAAGATTTGTTATTCTGGTATGCGAGTGTTAATAATGTGTGTTGATGCGTGCATGCGTTAATGTGAGTGTATGCATGCACGCACATGTACATGTGTGTGCTTTTTCAATCTAAAATATTTTTACATGGATTGATTGTGGTATGTGTTGTGTGTGTGTGTGTGTGTGTGTGTGTGTGTGTGTGTGTGTGTGTGTGTGTGTGTGTGTGTGTGTGTTCGGGGGGATCTCCATGTGTGTGTGCACGTGCGTATATGTGGGTCTGTGTGTGTACGTGTGCTTCAGTCTGTGAGCGTGAGCGCACCCACTGACACACATCTTTGTATGCTTTCTGTCATGTGCAGTTATTTTGACCGACACTTACATACATCACCAGCATGACAGTGACAGTGCAGGACAGTTGTGGTGTGTTGTTTTATGTCGTATTGTGATGTGCTGACAACCTACATCCAATATAACATCAATGACAGTGACAGTTGTTATATTGTGTTTTGCTATGTTGGCAGCCTACAGCCAGTATAACATCAATGGTATCAACAGTGGCAGTGTATATATTGTGATGTGTTATATTGTGTTGTGTTATATTGTGATGTGTTATATTGTGTTGTGTAGTTGGAGCCTACAGCATCGTCCTACTCTTCTGTCTGACCAAAGGTACAGTGACCCTGCCACCTCGCCTGGAGAATGCAAGGAGCCTACATAGTTAGCGTATTGACGGTGCTGTTACTTTCCCCAAGTCAGAGTGCGGCTGCCTACATAGTCAGCTATTTAAAGGGTGTCTATTTTATTTCCTTAAGTCAGAGTGCGGCTGCCTACATAGTCAGCATTTAAAGGGTTGTTCTATTTTTTATTTCCTTAAGTCAGAGTGCTGCTGCCTACATAGTCAGCATTTAAAGGGTTGTTCTATTTTTTATTTCCTTAAGTCAGAGTGCTGCTACGGTCGCATACTCAATATCCTCACTAATGGTGAACCTCGGAATTCTAGCCCAGGAGGAAAACTAAATGTTTATTCGGAAAGAAACCTTCATGGCATACAAACTGAAGTCCTTCGGATGAGACTTTAAACCCGAGTCCTGTGTGCCAACGCACGCAGAAAATCTTGTGGACACGTTAAAACATGTTCAGAGGGTGTTTTGAGGAAGAGTAGGCGATTGTGTGGGAACGGGTGACATTAAAAAAACTGCATGCACACGGGGACTGGATGCAAAACAAAACATAAGTGCATATTTCACTCAAGCAACAACAAGCTAACAGCTGATAACGCGCCCTAACACACACACACACACACACACACACACACACACACACACACACACACACACACACACACACACACACACACACACACACACACACACACGGTAGGGATAGGATCTGAAGGTAGACTGCAGCGGACTATGACTTCACTGATGGAACAGCAGATGTCTGACCAAGGCCACCTCTGCTACCGATACCTCACTTTGTCACACAGGTGGCGCTGTCCTATGCTCTGAAAGGTTGCCTCCCTTCTTTCTTTTTCTCAGCCTCTTTTGTCTCCCCTTATTGACTATTTCCCCCCTCAGCTCCCCGTGTGTCTGTGCCCATCTCCCGTTTCTGTCTCACTGTCACTCTTGGCAATCCCTTTGTGTTTCAGTAGGGCCACGTGTGTGTGTGTGTGTGTGTGTGTGTGTGTGTGTGTGTGTGTGTGTGTGTCGTGGTGCGTGTGTGTGTGCTGCGTGGTGTGGTGTGTGTGTGTGTGTGTGTTTTGGTGTGTGTGTGTGTGTGTGTGTGTTAGTTTGCGCATGCACACTAGTTGACCAGTAATTACTTTTGAAAAATAGCATGTCTTCTTTTTCCGGGAGGAGGGGGTGGGTGGGTGGGACTAATGTGCTAAAATATTGTTAATTTTGTCCTCTTTCTATTTATTTATTTATTCGTTTATTCATTCTTTTATATCGAGGATAACAGAATAAGCAATCATGTGCTTTTTTCATCTGGTCCCCGTGTGTATGCAGTTTTGTAAATATTGTCATCTGTTCACACCGGCACACGATGGCCTACTCTTACGAAAAGCGGAACAGGATTTAACGTGTGCGCAAGATGTTCTGCGTGCGTTCGCACACGGGGCCTCGGTTTAAAGTCTCATCCGAAGGACTTTCTAGAGAGAGAGAGAGAGAGAGAGAGAGAGAGAGAGAGAGAGAGAGAGAGAGAGAGAGAGAGAGAGTGAGGGGGGGGGGGGGGGCTGACTAATGTATGAAAGTATTGTTAATGTTTTTCTTTTTTCGAGGGTGTGGGCAGATTGAGGTCTGAGATTTCGAAGTATTGTTAATTCTGTCCTCTGATTGTGGAGGGGGCAGACTGGTGTATGACAGTATTGTTCATTATTCCCTTGTACTGATGATGTTTTCATTCTGCTGTGTTCGTCAGATCCCTACAAGTTGTTCGGACAGCTGACCAGTCGTCTGTGCACCACAGGTAAACACACACAGCATGGCCGCCAACCATAGTCATTATCATTATAATAATTATCATAATCATATACCATAGTTGTGACACTAAAGCGTCTGGCTGGGCCACATGGAAAGAAAGAAGTGAATTTCTTCACAAAGGGCTGGTCATAGCAATAACAGGCTTCTGTCATGTCTTTGGATGAGACTTTAAACCGAGGCCCCGTGTGCGAACGCACGCAGAACATCTTGCGCACACGTTAAATCCTGTTCCGCTTCTCGTAAGAATAGGCCATCGTGTGCCGGTGGGAACAGATAACATTTACAAAACTGCATACACACGGGGACTGGATGTAAAAAAGCACAAGAGTGCTTATTCCATTATCCTCGATATAAAAGAATAAATCAAATCAAATCAAATCTTTGACACAAGGCACACTCACTCCAACGCACCGATCCCCCCCATCCTCCCCCCCCATCCCTGTCTTGCCCCTCCCTCTCTCAGTAGCGTGTCCCCCGTCCCCTCCCCCTCCCCGCCTACCACTCCCCTTCCCTCCTTTCCTTGCCCCAGAAGTCACCGCAGCGTCATCTGGTTTGTTGTTTATGGTGCAAGGGAAGCTACTGTGCTAGTTTCTCATTGATGTGTGATTCAGTTAGTTCCCATACATTTAGGAAAAAGGAGTGTGGGGAAAGTAGTATTTTACACACATGCTAGCACGCGCGAATACATACACACACACACACGCACGCACGCACGCACGCACGCACGCACGCACGCACGCACGCACGCACGCACGCACGCACTCCACACACACATTACCCATTATCCTCGATATAAAAGAATAAATAAATAAATAAATAAATAAGTAAAACACACACACACACACACACACACACACACACACACACACACACACACACACACACACACACACACACACACAAACACACGCACGCACGCACGCGCGCGCGCGCGCGCCACACACGCACTCTCAGATAAAAAAGATATTAACAAACAAGTTGTATCAGGTTACACTATCACCCTGTCTTTCACGTTCATATTTTTTTCAAAAAAAACAAAAATAAACAAAAATGTGTGTGTGTGTGTGTGTGTGTGTGTGTGTGTGTGTGTGTGTGTGTGTGTGTGTGTGTGTGTGTGTGTGTGTGTGCAGGGTCCGGACAGATCCAGCTGTGGCAGTTTTTGCTGGAGCTGCTGTCAGACAGCAGGAATGCCACCTGCATCACCTGGGAGGGGACCAACGGGGAGTTTAAGGTAACGGCAGTCCCTAAGTCTCTCTGTCTGTCTGTCTGTCTGTCTGTCTGTCTGTCTATATATATATATATATATATATATATATATATATATATATATATATATATATATATATATATATATATATATATATATATATATACTTTTATAGCGAGGATAATGGGATACTCATGTGCTTTTTCTTTTATCCAGTCCCTGTGTGTATGCAGTTTTGTAAATCTTGTCATCTGTTCCTACTGGCACACAATGGCCTACTCTTACGAAAAGCGGAACAGGATTTAGCGTGTGTGCAAGATGTTCTGCGTGCGTTCGCTCGCGGGGCCTCGGTCTATAGTCTTATCTGAAGGACTTTTGGGGAGAGTGGAGTCAGCACTGATGTTAACTCCAGGGGAAAAACCCCCTCGAACGGGAATGGAACCCGGGTCGTCAGATTGCAAGCTGCCTGCCTCCCTGCCTGCCTGCCTGCCTGTCTGTCTGTCTGTCTGTCTGTCTGTCTGTCTGTCTGTCTGTCTGTTGTTGTTTGTCTGCCTCCCTGCTTGCCTGCCTGCCTGTCTGTCTGTCTGTCTGTCTGTCTGTCTGTCTGTTTGTTTGTCTGTCTGTCTGTCTGTATGTCTGTTTGTTTGTCTGTCTGTCTGCCTGCCTGCCTGTCTGTCTGCCTGCCTGTCTGTCTGTCTGTTTGTCTGCCTGCCTGTCTGTCTGCGTGTCGGTCTGCATGTCTGTGTGTCTGTCTGTCAGAGTTGTGTGTCACATCTTACTCTGTAGTGGCGCTGCCTTCTATTGATTGCTTGTTGTTTGTTTTTCCCCTACGGACGCTATAGCCGAGTGGTTAAGATCGTTCAACTTCAACCCCATGGGTCCATGAAATCGCGGGTTCGAATCTCGGTGAAATCTGGTAAATTATGGGCGGGGATTTTGACAACCTCCCAGATCAATTTCAAGTGCAGAACTGCCAGTGCCTGAATTCACTTCGGTTATATATGCAGAGAGATGAACTTTTAAATTCATGTCTGCGTTCGGTGGGTTATAGGAACACGAACATAATTCAGCAGACATCCTGGAAGTCTGAATGCGGCTACCTTCATGCTGGGTGAAAACGGTGGCATAGGCCAGAATCTGACCCTTGATGAACCTGGGAGCTCGAGCCAGGAACTAAAATAAAAAGTGGAAATAAAATCCGTGGTGTTTTTCAGCTGGTGCAAATAATAAAATCCGTGGTGTTTTTCAGCTGGTGCAAATAATAAAATCAGCGGTGTTTTTCAGCTGGTGCAAATATAAAATCCGTGGTGTTTTTCAGCTGGTGCAAATAATAAAATCAGCGGTGTTTTTCAGCTGATGGAAATAAAATCAGCAGTGTTTTTCAGCTGGTGCAAATAATAAAATCAGCAGTGTTTTTCAGCTGGTGCAAATAATAAAATCAGCGGTGTTTTTCAGCTGGTGCAAATAATAAAATCAGCGGTGTTTTTCAGCTGGTGGAAATAAAAAGTGTCCTTTTTCAGCTGGTGGAAATAAAAAGTGTCCTTTTTCAGCTGGTGGACCCAGACGAGGTGGCCAGGCGGTGGGGGGAGCGCAAGTCCAAACCCAACATGAACTACGACAAGCTGAGCAGAGCGCTGCGCTACTACTATGACAAGAACATCATGACCAAGGTGCACGGCAAGAGATACGCCTACAGGTAGGTCCACTGATAGGCCTACAGGTATGTCCGTTGATAATGTCTACAGATAACCCACTGATAGGCCTACAGGTATGTCCACTGATAGGCCTTCAGGTAGGTCCACTGATAGGCCTACAGGTAGGTCCACTGATATGTCTACAGGTATACCCACAGGTATGTCCACTGATAGGCCTACAGGTAGGTCCACTGATAGGCCTTCAGGTAGGTCCACTGATAGGCCTTCAGGTAGGTCCACTGATAGGCCTACAGGTAGGTCCACTGATATGTCTACAGGTATACCCACAGGTATGTCCACTGATAGGCCTACAGGTAGGTCCACTGATATGCTACAGGTATGCCTACAGGTATGTCCACTGATAGGCCTACAGATATACCCACAGGTATGTCCACTGATAGGCCTACAGGTAGGTCCACTGATAGGCCTACAGGTAGGTCCACTGATAATGCCTACAGGTAGGTCCACTGACAGGCCTACAGGTATGTCCACTGATAGGCCTACAGGTATGTCCACTGATAGGCCTACAGGTACACGCAAACACGCACATACGCACACATACACACACAAATGAAAATAAAATCAAACAAAACAAAATCAAACAAAAAAATTATTGGAAAACTTTTGGAGTGCATGAAGACAGTAGGCGGAAAGAAAAAGAGAAAAATAGGTAGGGAGGAAGAGAAAGAGAGGCAGACAAACAAACAGGCACAGAGAGTAATGCCAGACAAAGAGGGGAAACGGGTGACATACAACTTGCAAAATACATTGCTAACCATGCTTACCTGACCTTCACCCCCACAGACATATTATAATCATAACCATCTATACTTAAATAATAAAAAATATTTTACAAAAAAACCAAAGCAAACCCCCCCACAAAAACAAACAAACAAAAATCCAGTCATCCCAGTCTCTGGCTGATATTCATATATTCAGACCATACACTCTGTCACCACCACCATCACTACCAAGGCTATCAACACCACCTACCCCCCCCCCCCCCCCCCCCCCCGAAACCCGCTGCACGCTAACCTCCATTGGTGTTGCTCAACCGTGCACACCATGGCACAAAACAGCACAGCGACATAACAAGCTTTGCATAATGGTGTATATATATATATATATAATATATATATATATATATATATATATATATATATATATATATATATATATATACATATGTGTGTGTGTGTGTGTGTGTGGTGCCAGTGTATGTGTGTGTGTGGTGTGTGTGTGTGTGTGTGCCAGTGTATGTGTGTGTGCCAGTGGTGTGTGTGTGTGTGTGTGTGTGTGTGTGTGTGTGTGCTGGTGCAGACGCTACAGCTATGAATAGTTGAAGGTATGCACAGAAGTGTTGTGTCTGTCCAGAAGTGGGCGGCACTATGTGTAGTGACTGTCGCAGAGCATTCGACTTGAAGCGTTTGCCTGTGTGGGCAGAAGTGGTGTTATGGTTGTCACAGCATAATGAATGTCCTCACAAACCAACCATGTTGCACAGTGTGTTGTTATGGCTGAATGAATGTCGTTTCACACCATGTTGGGGTGTGCAAATGTATTGTTGTGCTTGTTACAGAAGACTAAATGTCCTCACAAACAAACGGTGTTGTGGATGTGGAGGTGTGTTGTTATGATCGTTACAGAGGAAGGAATGTGATGACAAGCCAACCATGGTGTTGTGGTGTGCAGGTGTTTTTATATTTTGTATTACATCGAAATCAATATTATGCCAAACAAACCATGCTGTGGGGTGCAGTTATGTTGTTATGGTTATTATAGCCGAATGAATATCCTCACAAACAAACCATGTTGTGCTGTATTGTACAGGTTTGTTGTTATGATTGTTACAACAAAATATCATTTCAAACAAACCATGCTCTGTGTGTGTGTGGTGTGTGTGTGTGTGTGTGTGTGTGTGTGTGTGCGTGGTGTGTGTGTGTGTGTGGTGTGTGTGTGTGTGTGTGTGGGGTGGTGTGTGTGTGTGTGTGTGTGTGTGTGTGTGTGTGTGTGTGTGTGTGTGTGTGCAGGTTTGACTTCGCGGGCCTGGCCCAGGCCATCCAGCCCTCCTCCCCCGCCGACCCCCCCTCCTCCTACCGCTCCCCGGAGTGGATGCTGGGCCCCTCCTCCCACTACCCCTCCCCCGCCAAGCCGCCCCTCACCCCCTACCCGCCCCCCGCCTCCCAGATGAACTCCCCCTTCCTGGGCTCCGGCCACGCCTACTGGAGCACCGCCCCCCAGCCCTCCGCCCACCCCCCTCCCCACCCCGGGGCCATGTACCCCCCCTTCCACCCCGCCTCCGGCATCCCCGCCCCCTCCGCACAGCTGGCTCCGCACCTCAGTTCCTGCTATGCCTGAGGGAGGGGGTGGGTGGGGGTTGTATGTGGTGTGTGTGTATGTGTGTGTGTGTATGTGTGTGTGTGTGTGTGTGTGTGCGTGTGTGTGTGTGTGTGTGTGTGTGTGTGTGTGTGTGTGTGTGTGTGTGATCTATGCATTGGAAACAGTCGTTATGTTGAAGCTATGTGTCCGATCAGTCAGCACAGGGGGTGTGTCTATAGCCGGCCATGTGGGGCCACCCTGGATGGACCCTGATCTGCCTGCACAGTGTTCAGGGTCATCGTCTGCTCTGTGCAACAGACACCGGCCATAGGGGTGCTGAATAACTGTCACCACATCATGCCCCATGTTTACTATGCATAGAACCCCCCCCCCCCCCCCCCCACATACTGTTCAGCTTTTTCTGGCGAGCAGTGCATGTCTAGGGTTCCACAGGTGTACTGGCATCATTGCTGGCTGTACTGTGCACGCTATAACAGCACTGACCTGGCTTTTTCTGGCAAACCCTAGGCATGAAGCAAGGGGTTAACACAGACCTCCGGGTGTTGAAGCGACATCTACAGCCCTTGAAGCGGCTGTTCTCACATGCTGCAGGTGTCAGTGGGTTTCGTGTATGCCTTCCCCAAGAACTCTGGAATCATCATTGCCTGGTCAGCAAGTTAGAGCTGTAGAGTGTCACACTAAAACCAGACAAGTGTGTGATTAGTTCATCGTGTATCTGGTTGTGTGTGGATAGTGGAACACTCTGCCACACAGATATCGGAATCTTTAGTGTCAAGTGTCAGAAATCTTTGTTTTGTTGACGTGGTTAAGTCAAAGGCCCATTCTAGTCTGATACAAGTTCCCCATGTCTTTTTTTGACGATTGTCGTCACGTTTATCTTCTAGTCACGCGGGGTCAACCACTTGACCGAATCTTTAAGGACAGTCACCGTTTTTGCTTGTGTGTTATAAGGAAACATTCTAGTCATATGTGTTTTTTTTGTTGTGCAAAATAGCTTTATACTATTCTGTTAAGTAATTTTTTTTTTTAAACATTTCATTCTTTAATGAAAACTCACACTAGTCTTATACAGTTTCCTAGTTTGTTGAAAAGGGATTTGACAAATTGTTGCCTCTGAAGGTGACATTAAAGAACACGGGGTACAAGGAAAGCACTGTCCAAAGGGTTTGTCCTGTTTCCTTTGAGAAGGCTGAGCTTCTGCTGTCA
>CM060330.1:59198281-59200781 GCA_030674155.1 Stramonita haemastoma
ACTCACGGGTCAAGGTAGGTTATTTGTTTTGTCGCGCGTGCGCGCGCGCGCTCACACACACACACACACACACACACACACACACACACACACACACACACACCACACACACACACACACACACACACACACACACACACAGAGAGAGAGAGAGAGAGAGAGAGAGAGAGAGAGAGAGAGAGAGAGAGAGAGAGAGAGGAGAGAGAGAGAGAGAGAGAGAGAGAGAGAGAGAGAGGAGAGAGAGAGAGAGAGAGGAGAGAGAGAGAGAGAGAGAGAGAGAGAGAGAGTGTGTTCTTTTTCTCCCCACCACATTGTCTGAATTTTTATTTTAAAAAATTCAACTCAATAAATTTTATTGAATGGTTGGCTTGTCGTTGTAAATTAACGAAAACGATCCGAAACACAAATATCTTTGCATTTCTAATCAGTCCCATGATTTACATTAGGAATAGAAATCCTAACTTTAATGAGGAGCTCAGGGAAATCGAAAGAAACAATGATAAAAAAAAACCCTGGCGTTAAATCGTCTCTGGATAGAGAATTTCTACCATCACAAAACAGAAACAAAGAAAAATTGTGCTGAAAAATGCGACTGTAGCTGATCCATCCCCTCTCCCAATTTTCATTTCGTTTCCGTTCCAGTCTTTTACTGCTGCGCTGTCCTTACCAGATCTAGAAGGAGATCGAGTGCAGTGCCCGGATGTCGTCTGCTAGATTCACTGTTTTTCCAAATTTGCAAAAATCATTTAATTTTGTGGATTGTGTTTATGACAATAAGGACACTGTTTTTAGGTGGTGTTTTTTTAATGAAAAGGTAAACGTTTTGTGGACCTGAAGTTTTCTTCAATGCAACACGAACTTGACAAACTGGTTAACAATGCAAAGGTAAGTGTGATCGAATTCCTTTGTGTTTCAAGACAAACAATGATCAGTCAATAAATGAATCAATGAGTTTATGAATAGAACTAGATTCGAAAATTAGAGAGTAAAGTGGATGAGGCGTAGGTAATGCATGCAACTGCACTTGCAAAATTTCTGAGGGAAGGTTGGACTGGTGTTTAGACCGAGTTCTCGCGCGTTGTTGCATAAAAAAAATGCACATCAGCCAGTGATACTAGAACACTACCAAATACACTGTGCAGGAAATAATTGCCAAAGGAAAACTTTTAAACATTGAGCATGTTTAAAAAAAAGAATTCAATACCATGCACCAGTCCAGTGATCAAGCAAAAAATTATAAAACACCTTAAAATGAGGAAAGCAATAATTTGAATAAATGCCAACAGTACATCAGGTAGTGAAAAAAGAGAAATTGTGGTAGATCAAAATGATTAAGTAAATGACAGAAAATGTCACTTGAAGCAAATAGTGAAAAAAACACACACAACTATAGACAGAACGAGTTAATAGCATGAAAAGCATACACGCACAGACACACCTACGTACACACAGACACACACAGACACACACACACACACACACACACACACGTACACGCACGTACACACACGTACACACACGTACACACACACACACACACACACAACACACACACACACACACACACACACACACACACACACACACACACACACAACCAAACCAAACCAAACCAAAAACGACCCCCCAAAAACAACAACAAAATACCAAACATAAATCACAAAAACCGTACAACAAACACAACACACACGCGTGCGCGCGCACACACACACACACACACACACACACACACGCACACGCACGCACGCACGCACACTCACGCACACAAGCACACACGAAGCTACGCACGCACACACTCACATGCACGCACGCACGCGTGCACGCACGCACACACACCTAATATCACTTAATGTGAATAGACAAAGAAGACCCCCCACACACACATTATACCTCTACTTTCATTCAACACACACACACACACACACACACACACACACACACACACACACACACACACACACAAACCCCCTTTCATTCATTCGTACATACACACTTACACACACTTACACACACACACACACACACACACACACACGCGCGCGCGCGCGCGCACGCGCGCGCGCGCGCGTGCATACGCACGCACACACACAGACACACACACTCTCTCTATTCATACCTCTACCTCCCCCCCCAACACACACACACACACACACACACACACACACACACGTACACACAGGCTATACATACCTCTACTTTTATTCATAGTTACCGGCAGTGCTGAGGTTAGACTAACAACACACACAATACAAATCACACAGACACTGAGTATCTGTGCGTTTGTCTGTGTGTCTATAAGTGTAGCACTAGGCGCGAGCACCCGGCAGAAGGCCGCCAGAAAATCAAGCGAACTTATTAGAGAGGTGTTGGGATTTTATAGGCC
The DNA here is from genome assembly GCA_030674155.1 of Stramonita haemastoma. Taxonomy (NCBI): domain Eukaryota; kingdom Metazoa; phylum Mollusca; class Gastropoda; order Neogastropoda; family Muricidae; genus Stramonita; species Stramonita haemastoma. The sequence goes on from CM060330.1 coordinate 59,200,665, forward strand.
TATCCATCTCATGGTCGAATTCCTTCACTCAGCTGTTAAGGTCAGGGAGGTTTGAGCCAATGAGAGCAGGGTAGGGCAAGCCGGTTCAGAAACAAGCCAATCAGAGGCAGGGCTGAC
>CM060330.1:59210781-59213281 GCA_030674155.1 Stramonita haemastoma
TTCACTTTATTGGAAGATGTACTGCTAGAACGTTCCCCTACAGCCTGCAAACTGCAGCCTGTACCCTAAGGTGAGGTCATGCAGATTCAGAGATCAGTCACCTGCCTGTACACTGTGCACACCACAGTCCACAGATGGGTTAAAGAGACTAACTGGGTAGATTGTACTTTTGTGGGTAAGCAGACCCACCCCACAGTACAAATGGGTTAAAGAGACTAACTGGGTAGATTGTACTTTTGTGGGTAAGCAGACCCACCCCACAGTACAAATGGGTTAAAGAGACTAACTGGGTAGATTGTACTTTTGTGGGTAAGCAGACCCACACCACAGTCCACAAATGGGTTAAAGAGACTAACTGGGTAGATTGTACTTTTGTGGGTAAGCAGACCCACCCCACAGTTATCTAGCATCCCAGTTAGTATGAAATCCAGGTTAAACAGCTCCCTGTGTCAAATGTTCCCCCAGATTCCTCACTAATAGGGGACCAGAAACTCAAATGTTTCTGTTCACAGGCAAGGCTGGTTAAGGAGAATAAGAAGAGAGAGAGAGAATGAATGAACATTTTTTGAATGAACATTTTATTTGAGGGAAAAGATTAAGCACAATGGTGGCTTGTTTTCATCCAGCCCTCTTTAAAAAAAAAAAGAAAAAAAGTGAATCGATCAACCAATCAATCCAAATGCATAATTCAAGTATAAAGCTATGAAAATCAAAATTTGGTGAATAAATCAACCAATCGTATGATTTGAGCATAAAGCTATAACATTTGAAAAGAGAGAGAGGGAGTGAGGGAGAGGAATAAGGTGCGGGCTGTTATTATCTTTTTCAGCTCCTGAAGAGGGTAAGAAGAAATGGACAAAGAAAAGAGAAAAATAGAATAGAGGGAAAGAGGGAGAGGAGGAGTAAGAGGAGGGGGAAGAGGAGAGAGAGAGAGGAGAGAGAAAAAAAAAAAAAGGATCAGGGAAACAATAAGAACTACAATTATACAAGTTAGTACCTACTTAAGTCAAGTGAGCAAAATCATACATACCAAGATATACAAAGGTTTCATCATAAATCTGAAATATAATGTGCACCTAGACAGTTCAGTGAAGTTAGAAAATAACGGCTTGCTCTCTCATCTCTCCTCTCTCTCTCTCTCTCTCTCTCTCTCTCTCTCTCTCTCTCTCTCTCTCTCTCTCTCTCTCTCTCTCTCTCACTACCGCACACCACACACACACAAAGAAAGAGAGAGAGAGGAGAGAGAGAGGATGAGAGAGAGAGAGAGAGAGAGAGGAGAGAGAGAGAGAGAGGAGAGAGAGAGAGATGACACTGACACTGACACTGACACTGAATTGTTTAATGATTAGGCCTATGGCCCATATCACTGGGGTGTACATAAGCACAAAATTGAAAAACACATAACAAATGATACAAAATAGATACATGGAGTTCATATTACTTCCTTAAACTTGCTCTGCTAAAAGCATGCTGCACTTATCGAATGCTTTCATAATGAAATTGGCAAGACGACTGATGGTTAGCTTATTTTCAGTTGCGAGTAACACACTTAGTTTAAACAATGATGGACAATTGTAATGTTTTTTTTACAATAAAGTGTTCTCTAATGTGGGCGTATGCTGGGCACACTAATACAATGTGGATTTCTGTTTCTGTCCCACATTGACAAATTGGACACAAGGCCTGTTTCTGATAAATTATTCCTGAAACGTAGTTTATGTACTCGTAATTGAGAGACACCTAGGCGTAATCCTATCAGGGCATTCCTTGCTTTTATATGTTTAACATTTTGTAGAAAAAGTGGCACAGAAAAGGTAGATTTAATTGTCGAGTACATGGTATATCTTTCGTGACTGCGGATACTTTCAGTCCATTCTTGAACATACACAGTAGTTAACCGTTCCTTTAGCATTTTAATAAACATTTTCTCATCACCAACTCCCTGGTTTACCCAAGCATCACTAAAACCATACTGGTACAGGAAAAAAACATACTGATGAAGCCCATGATCTTTTGTTCCTTTCATGCAAAAAAAGTGACAGCTTATACGCTTTATTAGGTAGCCACTCAAGAGAGAGAGAGAGAGAGAGAGAGAGAGAGAGAGAGAGAGATGAGAGGAGAGAGAGAGAGAGAGAGAGAGGAGAGGGAGAGAGAGGAGAGAGAGGAGAGAGAGAGAGAGAGAGAGAGAGAGAGAGGGAGAGAGAGAGAGAGAGAGAGAGAGACGAGAGAGAGAGAGAGAGAAGAGAGAGAGAGAGAGAGAGACAGAGAGAGAGAGGACAGAGACAGAGAGAGAGAGAGTTAAAAAAATAGATCGGATGATAAACCCAATTAGGCAACAGCTTGTGTGTTGAAAAAAAATGAAAAAAGAAAAAAAAAGGGGTCAGCGCTGGGTCTGTTTGACACACGTGACTATTCCACATGCACAGTCCCTTCCCCCCCCTCTGCCCCCCTCCTGCAGGCATAGACAGGTGTCACAGGTATAGCCAGGTGTCACAGCTGT
>CM060330.1:59218281-59228281 GCA_030674155.1 Stramonita haemastoma
ACACACAACACACACACACACACAGTGGAAAGTGTCTTTTATTCTCACCCAATGTTTAGCTAATCCCATACAAAATAACCTTTCATGCATGAAAACAAGTTCAAGTTCTTTGTGCCGGCACATGTGCTTAACCGACATTAACACAAAACAAACATAAAATCCCATGTTCAAACTGTGTGCCCCAGTGAATGAAAACGCGTCTTCAGCAAAACCGAATGGAGTGATAGGCTATCTATCTTAAGAGAAGTCGGTGACAAGGAAGAGGGGTGGGTATAGAACTCGGCCTAGCAGGGGTAGAGGCAGTCTAGACAGCTGCAGTTCGGCAGGCCGGGTGCATTCAGCCCACCCTTGATCCAGTTCCTGTCGTCTGTCTGTCACACTGACGCGCGCTTACATGAGTCAGCTTGACCTCCACAGAGAGAGCGAGAGAGAGAGAGAGAGAGGTGAGAGAGAGAGAGAGAGAGAGAGAGAGAGAGAGGAGAGAGAGAGAGAGAGAAGAGAGAGAGAGAGAGAGAGGAGAGAGATTATAACATATTTTATCGATTACCAGGGTTGCTGATAAACAATTATTTTTTCGGTTCTGTTTATCAAGCTCGTACGTATGAGCAGTTTACTGACATACATTATGTACACATAAAAATAGACATTATGCACGCGCGTGCAGATACACGTGTGTGCTTTGCGTGTGTGTGCGTGCTATGTGTTTTAAAATCTATTTGTTATCTTATTCTTTTATTTCGAGGATAAAGGAATTAGCACTCATGTGCTTTGCAGTGTATGTGTGTGTGTGCACACGCAACATTGGATATGTATGTGTGTTTGCTTGTGTACATGCATGTGTATGTATGTGAAAGAACATGAATTAAAGATGTTGAGGAATAAATTTTACATATACAGTAAAAAGAAGCCAAATTGGAAACAACACCATACTGAGAGAGAGAGAGGGAGAGAGAAGAGAGAGAGAGAGAGAGAGAGAGAGAGAGAGGAGAGAGAGAGAGAGAGAGAGAGAGAGAGAAGAGAGAGAGAGAGAGAGAGAGAGAGAAATTATAATGTTCACGTTCTGACATCGTGGCTAGTTCCCATTCTTTTGCAATGGTTCTGACAAAGCCACCTAAGAAAGTGCACACCTTGCGCAAACACTGAGAAACTCGGTGAACGACAGTGGGAAAATCTTTGAAGGTTCTAAGTGGCTTCCTTTTCTTGCTGCTGTCTTTTTCTGTTTGAGTTTTGCATAGAAATAGGTATGACATGACGTCATCATCACCATGCACCAATGGCCCCAAGGTTCAAAGTGGAAAGCTGTTAAAAACTGAAATGCTAAAAAAAACCCAGTCAGCTATAGTTGGAAAAAAAATCTCGTCTCTCCCTCTCTTCTATCCCCACCCTTTATGTGTGTGTGTGCGTGTGTGTGTGCGTGTGTGTGTGTGTGTGTGTGTGTGTGTGTGTGTGTGTGTGTGTGTGTGTGTGTGTGTGTGTGTGTGTGCGTGCGTGCGTACTTGCATGCGCGCTCGCTTGTGTGTGTTAGGTGTGTGTGTGTGTGTGTTAGTGTGTGTGTGTTAGTGTGTGTGTGTGTGTGTGTTTGTGTGTGGTGTTGTGTGTGTGTGTGTGTGTGTGTGGTGTGTGTGTGTGTGTGTGTTTGCATGGAAGTTAGCGTGTGTGCTGTGTGGGTGCCTGAATAAAGGTGCCTCGATACCCAAAGCACTTGGTGACACTGTCAAAGTTGATCTTATCCATTCAGCTGACAAAGCTGATCTTATCCATTCAGCTGACAAAACATATCTTATCAGTGCTGCTATCACCTTCAAGTGTTGTCCTCCACAATGAATCAAGTTTATCATGGGTTACTGACTGAAATCATTATAGTGCAAGTTATCACGTCACATAGCCTAAATAAGTGGAAAATGGGGTTTTAACCCGTATCGTGTGCATGAGATTTGCAAAATCACAAAGTCAGAAAGAGTTCAGTTCTCTCTCTGTCTCTGTCTTCCCGCCTATATCTGTCTGTCGCTCTGTCTCTGACTTTGTGTCGGGGACTGGATGTAAACTAGCACATAAGTGCCTGTTCATTACCCTCGAAATAATTTGATTTGGTTGATGATTGATTTGATCAATGATCTCTCTCTCTCACTCTCTCTCTCATGTGGCCTTTTCATATCTAAATGTTGTGTACATAGCCGCGTTTATTATTTTTAAACGCTTGTTTATAACTTGGGGATGCTGAATTAAACGCAAGGCTGGCATCCTAAAGCAGGGCCTGGTTTTATGGGCTTTAGGTAAAGGTAAAGGTGTCCCATAACCTGTGTGGCCGTAGGGGAGCGAGGCATTAGAGACCACAGCTTCTCTAGGGGCCAGTATATTGAGGGCGGCGCTCATCTCCTCTCCCTCGCTGCTTTACCTTCTCTGACCTTAAGAGGGTAGGTACCCATTTACAACTGGGTGAACTGGGGGAACTATACTGAAGCCAATGCGCGCAAATGGTCACCCATCCACTTGGTAACCACACTCGATGCTGCTTAATTAACCTTAGCTTGGGGAAACGCACGCACTCTGACCAAGGAGCTATTCCGTCCCCTTAATTTATTGGCTGTATGGCAGGAGGTAATTTAGGCATTATTTGTGTCATGTAATGGGGTCTTTATAGGCTGAGGGCACTGGGCGCTTGGAGGGATCAGATGGGGTGCTTTTGACTTGGAGAGAAGTGGTATTGGAGTTGCTGAACGAAACTGAAGGAGGTGTCCGCCCCGGTGTGGCCCTCGTGGTCGGCGGGGCTATAAACAAGGTGACAGGGGATGGAATGACCAGGGCAAAAGTCATGGGAACCAAGGCTAGAAATGAGAACGTTATCTGTGAGAATGTTTGACGTTTTCGGGGGTCAAATTTGGACTGTTTAGCATAGTATGAAACAGCTGTATCGCAATTTCTGTTTACGTTTGTTCGTCATGAGGTCGTGAAAGTGCTATTGTTTTCCTTCGTACGGTTTGATATACTAACAACAAGCATCACCTTTCACACACACACACACACACACACACACACACACACACACACACACACACACACACACACACACACAACGCACGCACGCATTCACGCACGCACGCACGCACGCACGCACGCGCGCCACACACACACACACACACACACACACGCACATACAAACAACTCTGAAACTCTGAAATAGTTTTACAGTTCATCGGCCTTAGGCCACACTATAACAAGAGAGAGAGAGAGAGAGAGAGAGAGAGAGAGAGAGAGAGGAGGAGAGAGAGAGAGAGAGAGAGAGAGAGAGAGCCTTAGGAATCAGGATTTTGTAAGGCCACCGGCCTTTAAAAAAGAGGGTATTCATTTTGACGAAAGAAACTGTCTGTCTGACTGTCTGTCTTAGCGTCTCCCTCAGTCTCTGTCTGTCTGTCTGTCTCTCAGCATCTCTGTCTTTCTATCTCGTTGCCTATATCTGTCACAGTCTCTGTATATCCTTCTCTGTGTGTGTGTGTGTGTGTGTGTGTGTGTGTGTGTGTGTGTGTGTGTGTGTGTGTGTGTGTGTGTCTGTGTGTCTGTGTGTCTGTGTGTGTCTGTGTGTGTCTGTGCGTCTGTGTGTCTGTGTGTGCGTGCGTGAATACATGCGTGAGTGAATACATGCGGATTGTGTTCTCTTTGCTGTGTCCAACAATCGCTGATCTCATTATCCGAATATCTTCGGTCAGTTTGAGAGAACAAAGTCCTTACATTGTGACTTCGTGTGACTGCCTGTGTGAGGCTGAATTAGTTGTTATTGTCAGGAAAGATGAGTAACACGGATTGTTTTTATTGGAAAGTCACAGCTAATACATGTATATCAGCAAGGCACACACACACACACACACACACACACACACACACACACACACACACACACACACACGCACACGCGCCACACACACACACACACCGGCACACACACACACACACACACACACACACCACACACAAAAACCATTCACGATAACAACAACCTCCCCACCCTCACCCTACCCACCAAAAAGAAATGTGGAGAGAGGGTAGGGGGAACAGCCAGAAGGAGGGTGGAGGTAGACCATCTGTCAGGGTCAGAGTGACCCACAGAAACAGCTGGAAGGAAGGACCCCAGGCCTAAGTGTAACGGGGACAGACTACTGCTGTAAGTGGAGATCGACACACAGAGAAACTATTCTTATCTAACAATATCAATGGAGCAGTTCAAAAGTCAGTGGTCTTCAAGTAGGCCGATGTGATTGCTTGCTTTTGCTTCCTCTTCGCTTCTGCTATGCTTCATTTGCTTCTTCATTTTCTCACAGTAGTGGCTTCCCTCCAGTTTGAAAAAAAAATAGTCAACTTCCCCTTCCCTCCCCCCCCCCCCCCCCTTGTGTCCATGTCCAAAGCTATGGTGGTTTGAAAGGAAGGAAGTCAGTTACGCAGGAAGTAAGTCAGTTACGTAGAAAGGGGGGCAGTGACGCAAGTTTTGTCACTTTCTTGGCTATTTTCTTCCTCGCATACCTTCTCGTTGGACTACAGCGGAGCCCCCCCCCCCTCCATACTGTCCTCCCTCCCCCACCCCCCTCCACACACACAAATACCTGACCCTGTAACTGGCATTAACCGAACTGTGTAAGATTTCAGTAAAGGTCGTTATTTGAAGGACATCAATCTTCACTGGTTGACCGTCCCCAGGTGAATGTAGTTTAGCCCAGGCCTCTAGAACATTCTGTAGTCCATTCAGCTACTGTCCAGTACAGCAGCTTTGTTGGGGATCACGAGGTTCGTGTCAACAGCCTACATAAGGTCTTACATGGCAGTTTGGATGTAAGAAGCTAAGGATGATGTCAGTTTTGAGCCTGTCATCAAGGCAATGTCGGATCTGTACAGTAAACCCTGCCCTGAAGCACACTTTAGTTATCATTTGTATACACAGACCAGGCTAGTGACTGATATTAGCACAAGCCTCAAGTCGGACATGATGATACTGTTATGATGTGTGATGTTATCTTCACACTGTCCTCTGTCATGATAGGCTGTCCACACAACAGCCTGTACGAGCCTTAGTTGTCCAGGGGGAATCTAGGTCAGAGTATGGCTCCAGCTACAGTGAAGTACTTGAAAACAGTCACACACACAAAGTTTTCATCTTGTGTGTGCGTACAGTTATTCTTCTTTTGAATTATTATTTTTTTATTTCGAGGATAATGGAATAAGCACTTACGTGCTTTTTTGCATCCAGTCCCCGTTTGTGCAGTTTTGTCAATTCTGTCATCCGTTCCCACCGGCGCACTACTCTTCTGATAAGCAGAACGGGTTTTAACATGTCCGTAAGATGTTCTGCGTGCGTTCGCACATGGGACCTTGGTTTATAGTCTCATCCGAAGGACTTTTAGGGGAAGCGGAGTCGGCACTGATGTTAAACTCCAGAGGAAAAATCCTTTTGAGCGAGATTGTAACCTGGGTCAGCAGATCACGAGGGCATCACTCTGACCACCAGGCTGTGCCGTGCCCTGTGCTGAGTGACACAGCATACACAGTACATAATACTGTGCCGTGCCCTGTGCTGAGTGACACGGCATACACAGTACATAATACTGTGCCGTGCCCTGTGCTGAGTGACACGGCATACACAGTACATAATACTGTGCCGTGCCCTGTGCTGAGTGACACGGCATACACAGTACATAATACTGTGCCGTGCCCTGTGCTGAGTGACACGGCATACACAGTACATAATACTGTGCCGTGCCCTGTGCTGAGTGACACGGCATACACAGTACATAATACTGTGGCCGTGCCCTGTGCTGAGTGACACAGCATGCAAAGTACATAATACTGTGCCGTGCCCTGTGCTGAGTGACACAGCATACAAAGTACATAATACTGTGTGTTCTCCTGTGATGAGTGACACAGCATACAAAGTACATAATACTGTGTGAGCTCCCATGGAAGACGGAAAGTAAAGGTGGACAAAACGGTTCTCCGCCTTAGATGAGAAATTCGCTGACAAAAGCTGCTCATTCCTCTTCAGCTTCGGGGAAAATGTCGTTAATTTGACAGTTTGATCCTTTTAAAAAACCAACAAGACAGATTAGATTCTTCATTTGGCTAAAATGCTAGCTACATTCCTTTTTACTAGTTTCGGGAAAATGTCATGAATTTTACAGTTTGATCCCATCATAAAACAAACTAACACACACACACAGAGACAGACACACAGAATCTTTGCTTTAAGTCCTCTTCATACTAGAACACTTATCCCGCCCACAAACGCATGTATCATATCTTCAAGACTCAAGAATATTTTAATGTCTCAACTTGAGAAATGATGAGTGGCATTTTTGAAATTACAATCACACTGCATGCATTGTTAAACAACAGATTTAATAAAATTAATAAAATTTAATAAAAGCAACGCAATATATCAAAATCAACAATACCCTACGTCACATGCACGCACATACGCGTGCACGCGCACACACATGCACACACACATACATACACACGCACGTGCATGCACTACCCCCCCCACACACACACACACACCACACACACACACACACACACACACACACAATAATGGTTAAGAATAACAAGGCAAAATTATAACACAATAGTTGTCCAAACACATATAATGAAATGTCTCACCAGCATAATCAATACATATATCACCGGTATATGAAATTCTACATTAAAATGAAAAACGTGACAAAATTATTTTGATTAAAAAAACAACCCATTCAACACCCGTCACAACTTATACTTATTCATTAACTGTTACCTTAGATAAAGTGTACACACACACACACACACGCACACCACACACCACAACACACACACACGCACGCACGCACGCACCGCACGCACGCACGCACGCACGCACGCACGCACACACACTAACACTAACACACACGCGCGCGCACGCGCGCGCATGTACACCCAAATACACACACACAGAATCTCTCTCTCTCTCTCTCTCTCTCTCTCTCTCTCTCTCTCTCTCTCTCTCTCTCTCTCTCTCTCTCTCTCTCTCTCTCTCTCTCTTCCCCCCCCCTCTCTTTCTCTCAGGTGCATACTCATGCATACACTGTTATTTGATGGATTAATCTAAAAGTCCCGGCCGATATATATAATTATATATATATATATTATATATATATATATATTATATATATATATATATATATTGACATACGTACATTGATATACACACATAAATAAAAATAAATTCTTAAAAAAAATCAACAGTGATTTCGAAAGTGAATTGATTTGTTAATAAAACTGTTTCTGGTTCTGTTTGTTTTTGATGTTGGCATCCGGTTTCGACAGATGGAAGTCATTTGTCTGTACAAGCACTGGTCTATCATGGCAATGTTTTAGTTTTTAATCGCCTGGTTTTCATACAATGATTCAACGTCTTTTGTTTCTCCACAATTTTTGAACATTCTAACTTTTCAATACGTTTTTCTTTACACTCAACAAAAAAACAGCATAAAAACCATTGCAAAACGATTCTACAAAACTGATAAAAAGCACGTTCCTTTTAACTTCAGTACGAGTTTTGAAGGCAGTGTATCCTTAATTGACATTTCTTAGAATAATAAGCAGTGTTTGCATTAAAATTCAGCTTGTTGTCTAGAATTGGGAATAAAAGCAGTGTTTGCATTAACATTCAGCTTGTTGTCTAGAATTGGGAATAAAAGCAGTGCATAATCGTTTCAAATTGAATAAGCAGTTTTGCATTAACAATTCAGCTTGTTGTCTAGAATTGGGAATAAAAGCAGTGTTTGCATTAACATTCAGCTTGTTGTCTAGAATTGGGAATAAAAGCAGTGTTTGCATTAACATTCAGCTTGTTGTCTAGAATTGGGAATAAAAGCAGTGTTTGCATTAACATTCAGCTTGTTGTCTAGAATTGGGAATAAAAGCAGTGTTTGCATTAAAATTCAGCTTGTTGTCTAGAATTGGGAATAAAAGCAGTGTTTGCATTAACATTCAGCTTGTTGTCTAGAATTGGGAATAAAAGCAGTGTTTGCATTAACATTCAGCTTGTTGTCTAGAATTGGGAATAAAAGCAGTGTTTGCATTAACATTCAGCTTGTTGTCTAGAATTGGGAATAAAAGCATAGTGTTTTGCATTAACATTCAGCTTGTTGTCTAGAATTGGGAATAAAAGTAGTGTTTGCATTAACATTCAGCTTGTTGTCTAGAATTGGGAATAAAAGCAGTGTTTGCATTAACATTCAGCTTGTTGTCTAGAATTGGGAATAAAAGCAGTGTTTGCATTAACATTCAGCTTGTTGTCTAGAATTGGGAATAAAAGCAGTGTTTGCATTAAATTCAGCTTGTTGTCTAGAATTGGGATAAAGCAGTGTTGCATAAATTCAGCTTGTTGTTAGAATGGATAAGCAGTGTGCTTAACATTCAGCTTGTTGTCTAGAATTGGGAATAAAAGCAGTGTTTGCATTAACATTCAGCTTGTTGTCTAGAATTGGGAATAAAAGCAGTGTTTGCATTAACATTCAGCTTGTTGTCTAGAATTGGGAATAAAAGCAGTGTTTGCATTAACATTCAGCTTGTTGTCTAGAATTGGGAATAAAAGCAGTGTTTGCATTAAAATTCAGCTTGTTGTCTAGAATTGGGAATAAAAGCAGTGTTTGCATTAACATTCAGCTTATTGTCTAGAATTGTTCCAGATCTGTGTAATCTGCAACCTCTCTACTTTTGTTCATCTATAAACAATTCAGCAATGTGTGGGTGGGGAGGTGGGTGGTTTGGTTATTCCTGCAGATGGAATCAACAAGCATTTCTTTTGTTTTGTTGACGTTTAAATCTAGTTGTTTTTGCACCAGTCACAGAATTTTTGTACTTCCTCAAAATAGACAGTATCTGAGTTTGATGTATCTAGTAAAGCAGAGTCGTCTGAGTATTTTATAACATAGATCTATATCTTGGGCACACCTTAAAAGCCCACCTAAGAAGGACGGTGGCAGGATGGTTAAGACGTTCACCTGCCGAACAAGTAAACGGTGAGGTTCTGTGTTTGATTCCCAGCCTTGCCTTTTCTCCCAAGTTTGACGAAAAATCGAACAGAATATCAAATCTTCCGGATGGGACTATAAACCGAGTCCCTGTGTGCGAATGCATGCAGAACATCTTGCGCATGCATTAGAGACCGGTTCCTCTATTTGGAAGTATAGGCCATTTCGTGCCAGTAGGAACTGATGACAAAATTTATTATAAGAAAAACCCGCATGCACAGAAATGACGTGTTTAGACACCTTGACCGAAGTCAGAATGCAGCTACCTAAAAAAGTAGTCGCACACGCAAAACTCAAACTTCGGAGCTCTAGCTGATGAGCAACAACAACAACAACAACAACAACAACAACAACAACAACAACAACAACAACAACAACAGCAGCAACAACAACAACAGTGGACCGGCGGTCTAGAGGAAACGCGCCTGCCTAGAAAACAAAAAGTTGAGGTCGGAAGTGTGCGGTGATTCAAACCCGACCCTGTTTAGGCCCAAACTTTTCCCCAATTCATTAGATCATGAGTGGTGGTCTGGGTGCTTGTCTTTCGGATGAGACAATAAACTGAGATCCCATATGCTAAATTATTTAGCGCACGCAATAGGATCCACGACAACAAGAGAGTTGATTCTGGAAAAAATCCTTTAGAAAAAAGCGCTCTGATAGGGAAACAAATACAGTGGCAGACAGAAAAGGAAAATATGGATGACGCTGCTCTTGCGCGCTGCGTTCTCCCCAGGGAGAGTAGCTCGTTTTCCATGCAGAGAAATCCGCCCTGACTTACAGTAGTAAAAGGTAAGGGTAAAGGTATCCCACAACATATATATATGTAATTGTGCGTGTGTGTCTGAGAGAGAGAGAGAGAGAGAGAGAGAGAGAGAGAGAGAGAGGAGAGAGAGAGAGAGAGAGAGAGAGGAGAGAGAGAGAGAGGAGTTTGTGTTTTGTGTGAGTTTGTGTGTGTGTTTACA
>CM060330.1:59230781-59238281 GCA_030674155.1 Stramonita haemastoma
TAGTGGTTGTGTGTGTAGCTTGTGATCTGCTGGTGGCGGAGGCCGTGGTGTGGAGTCTCCATTGAGGAGTCCATCTGGGGGCCTGTTTCTCTACAACAACATTGGTCCTGAATTCACCCTCCTCCAAGGCCTTTGCATGAGGCTGTGCACAGAGGTTCGGAGTGTAGACATGATAATACAGAACTTCTTAGGTACATGTACGTTAAAACCCCATCCATCTTTTGTAGAAGAGTAGGCCAGCAATGTCCAGTGGTAAAATGGCACAAATATGCCCAGCATGCATCGTGCCAAGTGCAGAGAGAATGGCAGGGCTGGGCCAAGTTCAACTTGCCCACAGCATACTGCTAAAAATAGTGTAGTTCCGCGACTGTTATCATGGAAGTTAAAGCAACATCACATTCACCTACTAGTATGTTCTTCTTCACTATCAAACTTTCAAAAGGAAGGAATTCCCTCATGCATTCCAACACGTTTAAACAGGGCTTATTTTGACAGATGAAGAGGGATGGGATGGGATGGGTGGCTAGTTAAGTCATGGGATAGCCAGGAACAGCGGAAGGAAGGGTAACCAGCTAAAAGGAAAAATGTGTGGTATTTGATCGGAAGAGAGATCATGGCAGATTACGGAAGAAGTTGGGACCATTTCGTCTTTGTACCGTGTTTACTCTGTCCCCTGACCGATATGTTACGCAGTACGCCATAAACCGTGATGGCATTTCTCTGGCCTGACGTTGTCACATTTCAGCCGCCATCATCATCATCATCATCATCATCATCATCATCATCATCATCATCATCATCATCATCATCATTCTCCTCCCCCATCATCACCATCGTCATCCTCCTTCTCCTTCTCATCCTCATCAACCTCCTCATGACCGCTGTTTGCTGGTGGCGGTACACTGCCAGCATCTGCTAGAAATGGGGTTCAGTTTATTGGTGTTTGCAGTTATCAATTGAAGTGTATGTGTGTGTGTTGTTGTTGCTGTTGTTATTGTTGTTTTATTATTATTATTATTATTATTATTATTATTATTATTATTATTATTATTATTATTATTATTATTATCATTATTATTATTATCATTATTACGGATAATGGAATAAGCACTCTTGTGCTTTTTTACATCCAGTCCTCGTGTGTATGCAGTTTTGTAAATGTCATATGTTCTCTGTGTGAGAGAGAGTGTGTAGTGTGTGTGTGTTGTGTGTGTGTGTGTGGTGTGTGTGTGTGTGTGTGTGTGTGTGTGTGTGCACGCGCGCGTTCTTATTGTGCATCACCACAAACTCATAAAGATAGGAATAACAACATATACACATACACACATGTGTATTTATTGTTACATGCATATGTATGTTCAAGTTCTGGCTTGTGAAGGTTCAAGGTCAAGTTCTGGTTTGTGAAGTCTGTATGGCTATCTGTTTCAATTATCCTTCCACCCATGCCACGCAGCATAACTGAATAAAACATAACAATTAAAAGCATATCTACTGCTACTGAATATCGATTACGATCTGTTGCTGCTATCGTAGTTTCCGCAGTGCAAGTTTTGACAATGATTGAGTGTAGATAACGTTGAACCTCGCAGTGATAAAATAAATACACAGCTTGAAGACAAAGTCAAGCAAAAGCAAGGCAAAGTTTATTTCAAAACCCCTTTCAAGGTACGTATATGAAGGTGTGACCTGTTGCATGTAACGCCTCAAAACATCAAACACCTTAATTCAAACAGCGATCATCACCATTACCTGCCGATAGGCCTATCACTCTGAGATGTGCCTGTGACAGGCCTATCACTCTGAGATGTGCCTGTGACAGGCCTATCACTCTGAGATGTGCCTGTGACAGGCCTTCACTCTGAGAGTGCGTGATAGGCTATCACTCTGAGATGTGCTGTAGGGGAAAGAAAACACGTGGTCAAAGGCGACAAACAACTGCCCAGTTGGCCAGCTAGCGTCAGCTGTTTCAGGCTGGCCGTTACAGTACAGCCAGCGCGCTATAGTGGCTACAGCTTCTTCCAGCGATGACTGTTGATACCCAGGTAGCCTATTTTTACCCATCAGCTGGCCTGGGGAAGAACTGGCGTAACTGACTGACTTTCCCCCTGCCTGCCGGCCTGCCAGCCTTCAACTTGGTCTCGCTTCGCTGGTGTTTTGTTCTGCTTGTTTGTGGAACGTTGACCCTTATGTCCAACATGGACAGAATGGAAGCTGTAGTCATGAATGAAAAGTACACTGGGTTGGGGACAGTTCGATTTCAAACACAGAAAGAAAAAAAATATCACCATGAATTAAAACAAACAGAATGTACTTGTGTGTTATATGGTTAATGATTGCAAAAGAATGAGACATAGGCTACATTTGTGCAAGTAAAGGATACTGGTACACGGTTGGGTTTTTCTCTTCGTCCAATGGTGATTTCAAACATGGAAAGAATAAGAAATGTATTCATTAATATAAGAAACATACATGTACAATTTCTTGGATATTTCTAAGTTTAAAAGTAACTTCCAGTAGAATGAGAAACAAAAGCCTATATGCATGAAACAAGAAGCATGTTTTTTTTAACAGAAAGAGGACTGAAAAGTAAAATGTTTCTGTGCAGGCAAGGTGGCAAACACACATTGAAAAAACGAGTCTGTAACAGATTGCAGCATTGCATAGATTGCAACATTGCACAGACTGCAACATTGCACAGACTGCAGCAGTGTACAGACTGCAACATTGCACAAACTGCAACATTGCACAGACTGCAGCATTACACAGACTGCTGCATTGCACAAACTACAGCAGTGCACATACTGCAACATTGTACAGACTGCAGCAGTGTACAGACTGTGACAGTGTGCAGAATGCAACAGTGTACAGACTGCAACATTGCACAGATTACAACAATGCACAGACTGCAGTAGTGTACAGACTGCAACAGTGTATAGATTGCAGTAATGCACAAACTGCAACAATGCACAGACTGCAACTTTGCACAGACTGCAACATTGCACAGACTGCAACATTGCACCGACTGCAACAATGCACACATTGCAATAATGTACAAATTGCAACAGTCCATAGAATGCAGCAGTGCATGATATTATATATTGCGCGAACAGCAAAGCGTAGAAAATCACAGTGTGCAGAATGTGACAGTGCATGAAATGGATCAGTACTGCTGATGCAACAATGCAAAAAGAATGCGTCAATGCACAGAATGCGGCAATGCAAAGAATGCGTCAGTACACATAATGCAACAATACAAAGAATGCGTCAATGCACAGAATGCAACAATGCAAAAAAGAATGCGTCAATGCACAGAATGCAACAATGCAAAGAATGCGTCAATACACAGAATGCAACAATGCACAGAATGCGTCAGTGCACATAATAAACAATACAAAGAATGCGTCAATGCACAGAATGCAACAATACAAAGAATGCGTCAATGCACAGAATGCAACAATACAAAGAATGCGTCAATGCACAGAATGCAACAATGCACAGAATGCGTCAATGCACAGAATGCAACAACGAAAAGAATGTCATTGTGCACAGAACTTAACAACGCAAAGAATGCCATAGTGCACAGAATGCAAACATGAAAAGAATGCCATGGTGCCCAGAATACAAAAATGCAAAGAATGCCATAGTGCGCAGAATACAACGCAAAGAATGCCATAGTGCACAGAATGCAGCAATGCTAAGAAAGTGTACAGAATGGAACAATGCAAATAATTGCATAGTGCACAGAATGCAGCAATGCTAAGATTGTCATAGTCCACAGAATACAGTGCAACTGTGCAGCAAAAAATCAACAGAGTACAGAAGAACGCTCCAATGCTTAAAATGCAATAATGCACAGAACGCAACAGTGTAGCCAAAAGTAGACAGTGTACGGAAGAATGCTCCAATGCTTAAAATGCAATATTGCACAAAATGCAACAGTGCATCTAAGAATCCAAATGCGTCGAGAATGCGTCGAGACTGCACAAAGCGAAACAATGCATAGCACGAGACTGAAGCAGCAGCGTATCAAATGCAACATGTCCGCAGATACAAAATGAAGACAGCTGTACTCGTAATGTTCACTAAACTGCACACAGTACAGCAGTGTACAGAGCGCAAACGTCCGCAGATACAAAATGAAGACAGCTGTACTCGTAATGTTCACTAAACTGCACACAGTACAGCAGTGTACAGAATGCACATGTCCGCATAATACAAAATGAAGACAGCTGTACTCGTCACACTAAACTGCACACAGTACAGCAGTGTACAGAATGCAAAGGTTTGGAAGAAGCACAGGGCATTGTCTGTAACAATACTCCAATGCAAAAGTGTGCAGAAAACAGCAATGCACGACTTGCAACTTGACCCTAACTGCAGCACTGAGTGCTGAAAATGCAAACAGTTCCCACCAAGAATGCAAATGTATGTACCTAGCATGCAAAGTGCAGAGTTCTGACGCACGCAATGCAGTATGCATGGGACACAGAACACACAGTATGCAGTAGTAAAAAGTATTTAACAGCCAGATATTGATAATGCAAGAGCAATACTAATGCATTGCGCAAAAATGCGTATACTAGAATAAGACGTAGTGGTCCTAAGAATGCGGTTGTATATGCACACAGAATGTTTTGGCACTTGCGGCACTAAGTGCACTTTGTCCAAAAGAGAACACAATATCTGTAAATGACTTAAAGCAACATGATAGGATGCAAACGCCAGAGTGAAAAAGTATTACTGTGCACATAAGGAAAATTGCCGAATTCGAATGCACGATACATCAGGCTTTCAGTTGCTCCACCCAGCGCGAGCATCAGGGTGTAACAGTAGGCAACACACACACACACACACACACACACACACACACACACACACACACACACACACACACACACACACACATAAATATAAAGAAAGAAAGAGATGTACAGACAGACAGATTGCTAATTTGATAGAAAGACAGATAGGTGGACACACACACACAGACAGACAGACAGACAGACAGACAGAAGACATACAGATTTATGGCTGAATAGGTAGAGAGATAGAGAGATAGAGAGATAGAGAGAGAGATAGAGAGATGAGAGAGAGAGAGATGAGAAGATAGATAGATAGATAGATAGATAGATAGATAGATAGATAGATAGATAGATAGATAGATAAGAGGTAGGATAAACACATGAAAATAGACAAAGCCAAACAGAATTATAGCAACCTAGTGGAAGCCTCTACATTTTACGTTCACATGTTCCTACACCGCTCTAAAATCGGATTTGTTATTTTCATTGTTCTGATATAACTCAGTCTAGATCTTTATGAGTACATTCCCTGGTTCAAACAGAACATGTGATGTCTTCCTTAGCGCAAACCAAGCTGTAGCGCCCACGAGAGGAGCTGGAAAGGACATGTCCTTGTATTCTCCAGACACATCTGAGGGTGAAAAGGGAACGAGAAGGTTAATGAAACTGATGAAGCCATCTTCCAACTCCTGGTCCCCTGTCTGAGTGGTAAACAATACATACACATGCTACCGGCCACTGACCGATTACAGTCAGCTTTTTTCTGGGACCATACTGCAGAACTACCCAGGGTACCGCCCTGCGACCACCACTGCTGTACTATACTGCCTTGCTGGAGGCGACATGCTCTGCATTCCTGACTTGTTCAACCCGGGGACCGAGGTGTCGGCCTGGTGTGTCGGCACTAATTTTAGTTCTGCACAGCTCAGCACAATTATTGTTGTTTTGGGGGAAATTCCGTACCAGTCAGCTGTGGAGAGAGAGAGATTAACCTGTTTTTTTTTTCAGTGTGTGTGTGTGTGTGTGTGTGTGTGTGTGTGTGTGTGTGTGTGTGCGTGCCCTGGCTGGCTGGCTGGCTGGTTCCATAATTATACAAAAACCAGACAATTCACTGTATTAAAGGGTCGCTCCGCTCTTGCCTTCTGTACATCCAATCAGCTTTCAATTTGGCCAAGTATGGACTAATTTTGTGTTTGTATGTGACCATGCCAGTCTCATTTTCAGTAGCACTTACCCAGTTTACTTTCCCCCACACTGCTAGACTAAATCGATCTCAGCCATACCCAGGTTGTATTGTAGGCAGACCTCCGCGCCAGTGACTCACAATGAGGAGATGCTGTAGGCCTATTGCCGTCCACTTTCCTTACTTGACTGTTCTTTAAAAAACTTCCCTTGATTAGCTTGATGTCCAAGTCCATTCAGACATTGCTATCTGACTGCTTGAGCAATATGCTCAGGCCAGTTCTTTTGAAATAAGATGTATGACATCATTGGATTGTTTGAAATAAATCTTTATTCAGAAAAAAACACGATACCATGCAAACACATATTGAGAGCAGCAACAGTTTAATAGCTTTTGAAACTCGCGAGTGGACACAAAGAGAAGACAATGGTTCAGCAGGGTTTACATTAACTGTAACCAAACTTGGCTATTCCATGCCAACGTATGTACACAATACACTCACTGCTGTATCGAAACTAGTTTTGGGAATATTGGAATCACCATACACTGCTTGTCACCAGGTGTAATTCAGTCAAGGTAATAAATCTGTGTTTTGAGGACATTCACACAGATTGTCGTTTGGGTTATGACACAGGTATAAGGGGAAGTGTGTGTGTGTGTGTGTGTGTGTGTGTGTGTGTGTGTGTGTGTGTGTGTGTGTGTGTGTGTGTGTGTGTTTATTTACATTCTTTGACTTCGAGGATAATAGATAAGCACTTGTGTGTTTTATATCCAGACCCTGTGTGCATGCAGTTTTGTGATTTTTTTCATTCGTTCCCCACCTCCTGCACAGATGCTCTGCGTGCATTTACACAAGGGACCTCGATTTCTCGCCTCATCCGAAAACCTGTGTGTGTGTGTGTGTGCGCGCGCGAGTGCGTGTGTGTGCGTACGTCTCTGTGCGTGCGCGTGCGGGCGTATATATCACACACACACACACACACACACACACACACACACACACACACAGACACACAGACACACACACACACACATATATTATATATATATATATATATATATATATAATATATATATATATATATATATATATATATATTATATATATATGTGTGGTGTGTGTGTGTGTGTGTGTGACCGCGCGCGCGCGGGTGTGTGGTGTGTGTGTGTGTGTGTGTGTGACCGTGGGTGCATGTGTATGTGCGTGTAAAACCTAACACAATGATTTTGAATTAGATCTTTGCTGTTGCTCTGCCT
This sequence comes from Stramonita haemastoma, assembly GCA_030674155.1. Lineage (NCBI taxonomy): Eukaryota > Metazoa > Mollusca > Gastropoda > Neogastropoda > Muricidae > Stramonita > Stramonita haemastoma. The sequence continues at coordinate 59,238,024 of CM060330.1, forward strand.
CATTCAGTGAACGTCTATTGGTGGTGCACATTCCAACGAGAATATTCAATTTTCATACCGGCCTATAGAGTAGATCGATCATGTTGTTCATAGCCCCGCCGACCTCAGAGGCCATACCGGAGCTGCATGGAGTAGTTAATCCCTGCACATTTATTTATAAGCATGGGAACACATGTCATATGCGCCCAGTGGGAAGATTGAGATAGACATTTTATTTGTCAGGCATGAGCTGTAACGTCTGTGATGCTATGCCACATA
>CM060330.1:59243281-59248281 GCA_030674155.1 Stramonita haemastoma
TACTACTACTACTACTAGTAAGAAGAAGAAGATGAAGAAGAAGAAGAAGAAAAACAACACAAGAACAAGAACAACAACCGGACACACACACCAAAACACACACACACACACACACACACACACACACACACACACACACACACACACACACACACACACACACACTACATTTTCCTTCTCTCAAAGTAACAGATTATTTGAATGTCAGAAATATTCGGTGAGAGGCAGAGGGGAGAGAGGGGGGGGGGGGGGGGGGAGGGAGTGTGAAAGAAAGGGACAGAAGGATTAGAGGAGGAAGGACAAAGAGGGGGATGGGGAGGATTTGCGGGGAGGGGTGAAGGATGGCCACTGATGACAAAGAGAGTGAGGGAAGACTGGGGCATCCATCCTTCTTCTAAATATGGACATTCAGCTTGTGTCTGTACCCTCTGGGTGCCTTCATGAATCACAACAAACAAAAAGGTGACCACACATTTACTTCGTTACCAGTACAGAGATCAGGAGAAAAAAAAGAGACTTCCAATATTGGTGCCATCGTTTGGACATGATGGAATGTTTTCAAGATATAAACAAGACCCCTTCCTCCCCTCACCTCAGAAAAAGACAACAACAGTAACAACTACCCCCCCCCCCCTTTACATACAATCCAAACCCAAAGCAAAAAAATTCAACAAACAAACGACAGCCACCCCCCCCCTCCAAATCACAGCCCCCCCCACAACACACACAACAACAATGACAAGCAGAAATAGCATCAACAGCAGCCTTTTCAGAAGAGTAGGCCATTGTATGCTGGTGGGAACGGATGGCAAAATTAACGAAATTGTATTCACACGGGGACTGGGTGTAAAGAAGCATATAAGTACTTTGTCCATTATCATTGAAATAAAACAGATAAATAGATAAATTGATAAATAATAAATAAATGAAATAAATAAATAAAGCTGGTTTCGCCGTTCGGAAAAGCAGGTCTTTAAGTACCAGTGGGAGCGGATGGCGAAATTCAAACAGTGGCATCGTGTTTAAACATTATCCTCAAAGTCAGAATACAGCCACGTCGCTAAGGGTGGGCAAAACCAGTCTCCTACCCCAAATATCCCCATTGATGAACCAGAAGCTGCAGCTGAGGAAAGAACAAGAAAACAGAGGATGGTCGGTGGGCAGAATCGTATCTCCATACAGCTGGTCACTACTGGGCCACCTTCGTCGAATTTCGCTGTCCTTTGAGAAAAAGGATAAGGTATGGAGATTGGAATATGTAGTGGTACTGACAAAAGATGATGGGGTTCTAACGTGTTTGCAAGATGCTATGTGGCGCTCGCTCAAAGTTACCGGGTTTGGAATTTTTACAGAATGGTTTGCAGGGAGTGGAATCGGAACCTGTTAACTGTAGGGGGGACAAACCCTCTCAGCTTGACAGCTTAAGGGAGACAACCCCGCGCCTCAGGGTGCATGATAGCATGAGCTGGACGTTCTAATTACTGAACATTTGTGTTCAGTGTGACTTTTCTGCATGCAAAGAAATGCAAATCAATCAAGAGCTATTTGAAATAATGGCACCCTTTGTGTCCTAGACCGTCGGCCTTAATGAATGAATGAATGAATGAATGAATGAATGAATGAATGAATGAATGAATGAATGAATGAATGAATGCTACTACAGATTTTATGGCCGGCCCTTTAGTGACCAGGCAGAAGAAATACTGACAATTGCAGCGATGGGTTATTCTTCTCGAATTGAGTGCTTCTAAGAGATATCGAGCGGGAACGAAGCCTCCTCAGGCAGAGAACTATGGCGCTGCTGCAATGATCCCTTCCCACTGTGGTATAGGGGGCAACGAAGAGGCAGACATCCCTGTTTAAGGCAGGCAGCAGCTGGGAGCAGCCAGTGTCCTATAGGGAGGCAAGGACAGTCCTGAGAAACATTTTGGAGCAGCCAGCCCACCCAGTGTGATACAGAGAGGCAAGGACAGTCCTGAGAAACAGCTCCAGGAAAGCATGGCGCCAACGGCTGAGGGTCAGGCCCGAAGATGAAAAGATGGCGTTGTTCAGCTGGACAGAGCGGCTCAAGTTGCCATCTCCAGACTACGAACAGGACACTGTCAGCTCCTACCCCATCTCCACCGCCCCAAAAATATCCCTCACTGACCACTGCTTGTGTGGCACAATCCGTCAAACCTCATATCATACCCTACAGTCCTCCCCTACCCTAAACACTCTGAGACACCAGATGTAGCCAGGCCAAGTAGAGCTCCAGGAACAACTGTGGGGACTGGTGGGGTCACCACGACAGACTGCAGACTGGGCTATCCAGACAAGATTAAAAATTTAACATAGCCAGGAAACATAAAAGAAGAAGAAGAAGAAGAAGAAGAAGAAGAAGAAGAAGAAGAAGAAGAAGACGAAGAATTGCGTTATTTGAGTTACAGAGAAAGAGTAGCAACAGCAAAACAGCTATCAATGGGTGAACGACAGATGTAAAGAGAACGAGCAAAGAAGAAAGTACAATTCAATATTCACAATAGTTTATTCCCATTTCTCTTTCGAGCTATAGAGAAACAGAAAGCACACAGATGAACGAATGGTGAATGAGGGGCATAAAAAGGAAGACCACATCACAGGTACATGAAGGACAACAGTCATGACAATCAATTAAACATGGTTAGACACTGTCAGGGTTGGTGCATGCTGAGTGGATGGCAAATTACTCCTGTACTTTCAGGAAGTATACAGGTCTCTGAAGTGATAAAAGAGAGAGGACAAAACAAAGGTGACATGAATGATAGAAGAAAGGAGCCAATTCCTAAACAAGACGTCACCATCATGGATCAGGCTGTAGGAAAAAAGGAGGAACAAAAACAACAAGTTAAGAATGATATAATCATTCAAGAACAAAATATGACACCCTGAACAATCTTTAACAAGAACAATCTTTAACATCCTCAGCAACCTACCTTTACCTACCAACAATCTACGAAAGATAACTGCGATGATCTACCAGAGAAAACATAGCTGTATAGAGTTGTTTCCCTTCTACACTAATCGAGACGTCACTTCAATTCAAAATGCACCCCCAGCTAACTCTTTAGGGCTACAGAGACACAAAAAGCATACACATCAGTGAATGACAATTATTCATGTGCTTTCTGGAAGTATACAGGCATCAGAGGTGATAAAGAACGACAAAAGTTACATAATTATGATAGGAGAAATGGGCCAATAACTCGATTACACATCAACATCATGGATCAGGCTATAGGAGAAAAAACAGTAAGAAAAGTACAACCGTTCAAAAATATAAATGCAGAAGAACAACAATGGATATTACCCCCTTCCCCCTCTATCCCTGTCTGTCTTTGTATCTGTCTGCCTTTCTCTGTCTCTCTCTAGTATATACAGGTCAGACTAGACGGGGAAAAGCCACACTTCGGCAGTAAAGACAGAAACGGCTTATGACTAGAAACATGAACTGTGTAGAGCAAAAAACCAGTGGAGCAGTAATGCAAGGGAAGCAACTACAGAATGCAAGAATCGGTATCAAGACATTGCTGGTGTATTTATCTCCCGTTTTGTTTCGAAAACACAACATGGAAAAACCCTCATTGGAATGAGGCGTTTCCCCAGAAATGTCCTCCCCTGTGGTGAATGAGGCGTTTTCCCCAGAAATGTCCCCCCCCTGTGGTGAATGAGGCGTTTTCCCCAGAAATGTCCTCCTCTCTGGTGTTGGCACGTGGCACTTTCAGAAAGGACAAGTGACGCAGAGTGGTAGTAGGTTAGATCTGACATCACTGACATCCCCCACAACGACTTGAAAAGATGCTGTGTTACTATTATCTAGGACCTGCTGTTCCACTGATTCCACCGTTTGGAGGCGATGGATTCAGTTGAAACACACACACACACACACACACGCACGCACGCACGCACGCACGCACGCACGCACGCACGCACGCACGCACGCACGCACGCACGCACGCACACACACACACACACACGCACACACACATGCGCGCGCACACACACATACACACACATACACACACACACACACACGCACACGCACGCACGCACGCATGCACGCACGCGCGCGCGCGCACACAAACACACACACACACACTACTTTGCATCTGTTTTGTAAATTATTGTTCTTCCCCTCGTTGTTTATTTACTTATCTTTTTATTACTCGTATGTCTGAATTGAGCACATCTTGTACTGTCGTGGTTTTGTTTTTTCCCTTATATTGTTGGGTCTGAATTGAAGTTTCTTTGGTCATCACTTTCATAAATTATGCCAGAAAGGAAAGTGGATTTCGTTGCCTAGCGATATGCCTACTAACAAAATGAGAGAGAACATCTTATGTACACGTTAAAAGCAGTTCCATTTCTCGTGAGAGTAGGCCATGGTGTGCCGGTGGGAACGGATATCAAAATTGATAAAACCGCATACACACTGGGACTGGATGCAAAAAACTCATGAGGGCTTTTCCATTATCATCGAAATAAAAGAACCAAAAATGGTATCTGAAATAATATAATCAGGACGTTTGCCGACATCATGATATCAGTCATCCTGAACTGAACGTCTTTCCACATACAATGATAACCAGCATCACAGCACACATAGACGGTGCTGGATCCATTCGTATCGGTCATTGCCTTTCCAATGAACCATTCCTGTGGCGTGGAGAGGGGGTCTGCTGCATGGGTAACAGCTTGCCCTCCATACTTACTTACCCAGGCATTGCGCTCTAAAGGCTACAGCGCGACTCCATAGTCTTTCGATACTAATGGGTGACTACTACTACTACTACTACTACTGCTACTGCTACTACTACTACTACTACTACTACTACTACTACTACTACTACTACTACTACTACTACTGCTACTACTACTACTGTCATAGCACAACTCCACAGCCAGGGAGGGTCAGCAGGAAGGAGGAAGTAAACCACAGGCAGACAGAACAGAACAACGAAATGAACACCACATGAGGAGAA
>CM060330.1:59253281-59265781 GCA_030674155.1 Stramonita haemastoma
GAGAGGTGTTCATCAGAAGGCTGTGCTCTGGTCATTGTGACTTACTGTACTCTGTTTTACTCTTCTTCTGTGATGGTTTCTTCAATCTAAGAAAAAAGAAATAGGAGGGGGTACGGGGTAGGGTGGGGTGGGTGGGGGAGCAGGGGCAAGAATCCAGTAGTTAGGTGGTTTAACTCCTACTTTGTAGGTCACTGAGAACACGGTTCCAGTCTCTGCTAAGGGTCTGGCTGAGGGGCCTCCTGGGCTGGTGTCATGTCTGGGGGCGGGACAGCTTGGTGGCCAGAGCCTTACGCTCGTGATTTGACTGCCCAGGTTCGAACCCCATTTGAAGTGCTTTCTGGAGGAGACTTTTTTTTTCCCGGAGTTAACATTAACGCCCAAAAGTCCTTCGGATGAGATCATAAACAGAGGCCCCGTGTACGAACACATGCAGAACATCTAGCGCACACGTTAAAAACTTGTTCAGTTTTTCGGAAAAGTGGATCGTTTCGTGCCTGTATGAACGGTGACAAGTTTAATAAAATGCAGGCACACTACAGAGATGTTTTGTTCAGACGCCATCCTGGATGTCGGAACGTGGCTGGCTGCCTTCATGGTGGGCGAAGATGATCGCATGGGCGAAACTCTCCATTGGTGAACCGCTGACTTTCACGGGGAATGAAAACAAAAATACACTTTATTCCCTTCAAGTCTTTGTATACAAAGTTCAGCCGAGGTACTATGTGCGCGTAGCACCCAGCACACTCGTTTTGTTTGATTGTTGACTTGTTCATTTTGTATCCCCTCCTCCACCTCCGAGGCTCACCAACGGTGAGATCTAGTGTACACACTGCTTTTCGCCCACCATTAAGATTGCCATACACGTTTGAACTCGACTTCACTTAAAAAAAAAAAAAATTGTATAAGAGTCGGGCTGTTATGGCCGGTGATATGAATGAAATGAACATACCCAGCATGCAGTCTACGATACAGGGAGGAGCTGATGGGCTCCGCCAAATTTCCTTTGCCCTCCACACATTGCCTGAACAGTTCAGTTTGGCGCCCTTTTGATCTTTCAAGGAGAAAAAAAAAAGATAAAAAGACAGAAAAAGCTGACTGGTTCTTTGGTTTAGCGGACCTGGCTCCCGATCTCTGTCTGTTTCTTCTGTGTCGTGCTGTTGCCCTTTGATGTGCTGGGCCTTCATTCACTGTCTACTTCTGTCATTGGCATAAGTTCGTCATCTTTCTCTTTTCCTTTTTTCCACTTGTTTTTCATGTCTTTATTTCTGTCTTCTTTTCTTCTCATTCCTTTCTTCGTTTCATTCATTCATTCATTCATTCATTCATTCATTCATTCATTCATTCATTCATTCATTCATTCATTCATTCATTCATTCATTTTTTCTTCTGTCCTTACCTTGTTCTTCCTTTTTTTTGTTACATCTGTTAAAATATCTTTTATATCGAAGATAATGGAATAAGCACTCATGTGCTTTTTTTTTACATCCAGTCCCGGTGTGAATGCAGTTTTGTAAATCTTGTCATCTGTTCCCACCGGCACACAATGGCCTGCTCTTACGAAAAGCGGAACAGGATTTAACTTGTGCGCAAGATGTTTCATTCATGAATTCATTCATTCATTCATGCTGCCTTGCTTCCTTCATTACTTCCTTTTTCATTAATTCATGAATTCCTTCAGTCAGTCAGTCTTTCTTTCTTACTTTCTTCGCCCCCTCTTTTTCTTCCTCTTTCTGTGTTCTTGTTGCCTCTTGCTTTGCTAATCAGTCTTCTGATGTTAAACCCGAGGTCCCCGTGTCCTCTCTTCTTTTATCCAGCACATGTATGCCCCTCCCCCCAAGAAAAAAGGCCAGACGAATCAAGCTGTTGCATTATATAAGCAATATCATCAGCGTCCTTCTTTGTTTGTTTCTTTTGGCGGGCCTAGACCAATAACAGCACAACATGAACAAGATCCCGCAGAGATTCTGACATTTTGTCTGGAATATCTATTACAAATCAAAAGAGAAATGGCTATAGTCAAAGCTCTCTTTCTCTCTCGCTGTCTTTGTCTGTCTGTCTCTTTCTCTCTTTCATGCACACAATTACATGCACACATCTTAAGCGCAACACACCACACACACACACACACACACACACACACACGCGCGCGCGCGCGCGCTCACACACACACATGCACGCACGCACGCACACATGCGAGCGCACACACACATGCGTAAATACATGCAAGCACGCGCACACACACACACACATATACACACACATACACGCTTCCACACATGCACACCCATACACACACGCGCGCACGTACGCACGCACACACACACAACTAAATTATCATTAAGACTTACGTTGATAGCGTAGTTAAGTTTCTCACCTCCCCCTCCTCCCCCTCCTCCCCCCCCCCTGTCATTATGGTTGTGCATTACACCTCACTCTCCTGCCCCGTTTCTTTCTCCCCCCACCCCTCCATCCTGCTGACACAACAAACAACAAACCAGTTGTCCACCTGCCATGTAGGGATACCGGGGGCCTGTCATTCCATATAGCATCCCCAACTTCTGGACATTCGGTGCCAGCACTCTTCTCTTTTCTATCCCTCTTTTTGTTTTCTGCTTTGTTCCTTTATTTACTTGCTGTAACTTCTTGTCTATTTTCCGCCTTGTTGACCAGTCCATTCTCCGGCCTTTTCCCCACAGAGACAACAGATGGCAATTCTTCCCTGCTCCGAAGTTGGATGCGCTGTGCCCGATTTGTTAGGCGCTTAACGACCGCGCAACGCATTTCCGCTTATAACACACACACACACACACACACACACACACACCACACACACACACACACAACACACACACACACACAAAGTGCGCGCACACACACACACGCACGCACGCACACATGCACGCGCAGTGTTGGTGGTGGTGGAGAAGGGTGTTCTGGTTTTGATAGGAGTGGTGTTAGTTCTGTAGTTTTTTTAAATACGTGTGGTATGCTTGGAAGATCCCCTAAAAATTGTTTTTTTGTGGTGCTAAACCCCATTTCAAATGCATATTTCACAAAACTGTCACTTTCTGTTGACTTTGGCATACACCATATAAACCAAAGTAAATCTGATCAATAGAACATTGTGTAGTAAGCTTCACACATCTAATAAAAAAAATTCTGCCTGATATTAAACCTAGATACTGTAAATCTTCCAACACTGATTTTCATCTCTCACATCAAATAGAAAATGCCCTGCTTTTCAATAAACTTACTTTCTGAATCTTCCAAGCTTACTTTTTCTATTTTTCTGCGCTAAGCTTGCACGCTTTGTATAGCTACGTTTCGTATACGATTGAATTAAGAAAAGAATAAACTTTAGTTGCATTGAAAGACGCTATAGTTGCGTGGAATAGATCCGGAGATATTAATCCTCAAAGTTTGCCTATGTTTGAGGTATTTAAACGCTAACAAGGGATCAGTTTTCATTACAAAAATATACGGCAATGAAGAACAGGTTTTGACCTTTAGCTGCACTAATTTGCACGAAAGGGGGCCTGTGTATGTGTATGATGTATGTGTATGATTTTATAAAATAAAAAAAGGGGGGGCCTGTGTATGTGTATGATGTATGTGTATGATTTTATGAAATAAAATAAAGGGGGGCCTGTGTATGTGTATGATGTATGTGTAGGATTTTATAAAAAAAAATAAAAAAAGGGGGACCTGTGTATGTGTATGATGTATGTGTAGGATTTTATAAAATAAAATAATAAAAAGGGGGGCCTGTGTATGTGTATGATGTATGTGTATGATTTTATAAAAAAAAAAAGGGGGCCTGTGTACGTGTATGATGCATGTGTAGGATTTTATAAAAAAATAAAATAAAATAAAAAAGGGGGCCTGTGTAGCCCGTAGAACTGAAAACATTCGAGGTCACTCACTGTCTTCCTAGCGGTTTGAGCAGGCTGAAAGTTTGAGACGCGCGGTAAGAATTTTCGGCCGCTTGACACTTTGTCGGATCGTTAGTTCTGTGGTGTTGCATTCATAACAAAAACAAATGACACAAATCAATAGAGGAAAGATCAATATTTCCATATCAACAACTTTGTTATTCATGTTCATATATAAGAGCAATTGTCCGTGAAAAATGTACGATTTTACCCTCCCGGGGAGATTTCCCGCAAAGCTAAAGAGAGGCTGCCGGTACTTACTATTACAAATATATTAAATAGAAAAAAATGTCCTATCTGTTGGTAAACCCGGTCACTCGAAATCTTTTACTCACAGATTGACAGATTAATGATGCTAACTCTAGCCGGAAAGAAAATGGCATCACATCATGGTTTACTTTGAGGGCATACTTCAGAATGCCTTTTCCGACAAGATGTGGTATCAAATATGTGGTTTGCTGTTTGAGATCTGACACCATGCGCATTAAAAAAGTCCTACAACTTTCTCTAAGCTACTACTGCTAATTCAGTTTTCAAAATGTATGGTCTGACATCATTACCTAGCAGTTAAAAAAAAAAAAGTTATGCGCATATCGGCACCAAATTATTCAAATAAATTTGATAGCAACATTTGTAACATTTGCACATGCCCACTTTTCATAAATCTGATGAACTGATTTTGTATCACTCTGCGTACGTCTAAGATACATGCTTTGGGGTAACTTGATTTTCAATGGGTTAAGGAGTGGTGGAGCGTTCTAAAGGCATTCGAGTACCTCTGTATATTGTCAGTTCCTTGATTACATTTGAATATAAAGAACGGCGAACAGACAGACAATTCCATTCAATTCAAATACTTTATTATCTCAGAGACAGAGAAATTCAAGCGGGGTAAAGCTATACGCAAAATACACATGTAAACATAATATCACAGAAGAAATACCACAACACAATATCCAAACATCAGTACGCACTCATCCCAATATAAAAAAACCTCCCACAAATCAGCAATACCTCAGCCAGTTACTCATCCAAATAAAATCACAAACACTCGTTATGCTCACGCATGCACACACATTCACACACTGCTACTCTCGCACGCACGCGCGCACGCACACACATACACACCACACACACACACACACACACACACACACACAACACACACACACACACACACACACACACACACACACACCACACACACACACACACACACACCTGAGCACACACAAACGAAGAGCGTGCACACATACACACACACACACAGAGCGCACACACGCACGCACGCACACAGACACAAACACGCACGCACACAGACACACACACACACACACACACGCGCGCGCGAGCACACACACGGACACAAGCACACACACGCACACGCACTCTCTCTCTAATCACTGCACACACGCCCACGCATTTTTGTGACAAACCATTATGTTGTATGATAAGAAAAATATCAAATTAATGCTGTTCTATCAAGAAAAACACAGTCTAAACACGTGCATACATTTTTATGACAAACCAAAATTTTAATAATATGTTGTATGATAAAACATATCAATGAAAGTAGTACTCTCTGAAAATATTGAAGACAACTAAAGAAAAGTAACCTTTTCTGTACATCATAATATTCTATCCCTTTCCTACCTCAGCTCTGTATCTCCCTTGGTCAAGTCGTTTTATTTAGGGACTTTGTAATGCTTTCCATCAACTTATGACAATATTTTTCTAGTGGAATAGATAGTTGTATTTAGCTATGGGAACAAACATTGAAAATAACCAGCATTTTGGAATCATAGCAAGTTTTTCATTTTGTTCTATTTCAGCTGCGAGCCGGCTACCCAACCCCAACTCCAGCCTTCTTTTGGCTGAAGGGGGAGGTAGGCTTTTCCCATTGTTCTGACCAGCAGTGACACAATGACCATCCAACTGACTTTTGAGTGCTTACACCATCTTTTGAAATAGTTCATACCACATTGTGTTCAATCTAATAATTATGCTTTTAAAACACAGAAGACAAAAAGCGTAACTCCAGCCGTGTTATCTTTACAGTCAGAAAGTACACACACACCCCGAGTATGTTATGTGCAAAATAGCTTGAAAGTTGTGAAAACCTTGTATTTTTTCTCAGTAAAAATAGTCAGTGGGGTAGTCAAGTGCAGTGGTGTGTGCTCACCACCTAACCTTTTTCAGGAACCCAATTTTATACAAGGCTGCCATGACATACATGAAAACTGAAATACTGCTTACAGGAAATATTTTTGTTGATCTTCTAAAGGGAACACGCAACATTTTCACAACTCATTTAAAAACAAAAACCTCATGCCACCAGCAAATGGGTTTCCAGTTCACCTTTCATGGGAGTAAACTCAACTGGAAAGCAGCTTCAAATGCATTTCTAAAAAATAATGCATACACAATCACTTTTGACCCACAATAAACAAGCATGGGGGGAGGGCAAAGCAAAAGTGAAAGATTAACTGCATAAATTAAACAAGTCTATCAGATACAATGCAAAACCACTAAGAATTTCACATAAAAAGAATTGTTTAAAAACACGGCTAAGCCACGATACAGGCAACAAGCTACACACATACACCATCCTTCATCTGAAGGTGAACAATATGGGCAATGCTTGGATTGGTTACATGCAACTAAACCAGTTACACAACTGCCCAGATAAAGACAAAAAAATCAAATCTCCTAAACAAAATTTTAACATTGAAACAAATACAAAAAACACCCATTACAGAAAAAAATGTACCTGCGAAATTGCCGCGTAACCCATTCAAGAAAGGGCAATGTTATGCTTCGAAAAAGAATGTTACTGGATCACATTTGATGTTACTATGCTTGCAGTTTATGCAGGAAAAAAGTGAACAGCAAGCTAATGGTGGAAGAGAAACCACACAACAAACTCGTGTCCCTTACAGCTGGGGAACAGATAAGCCCAATACAGGCAACTGCTTCAGGAGCAAAATCATGAAGTTACTTCAAAAACTATTAATATAATGTAGGGCTATGTTGGAATGTTTTATAATTAGATTTGGTTACACCGCCACTGACAATACCCACATTCTACCAGATACAATGAAAAGGAAAAAGGTGGCAGCAATAAATTACTTCCCTTTGTACTCAGTACTTCAAATTAAGTAATCGAAAAAGCACGTATGAAAGGAACATTGGCTTTTCATAAACAAGACCAAGAAAGCTATAGTACAGGTTTTCAATCAAAACATCAAAATGTGTGATAGTTAAAGTTAAGATTAAGTACTTTAAGTACAAGACTGACTTTCCACCAGCATTCCTTGCTGAAATGCATTAAAAAAAATTAAAGTTCAAAGCACACAACCCCCCCAAACTTTCATACTGCTCAGTGTTTTGTACAATTGTTCGTTTACAGTTTACGACCAGCCACTAAAACAAACCCACACATGCTCAATGTTCTAGTTTCACACAACCCAGGTTTAATGAAAGCACAAAAGTTAACAAAAAGGCTTGAACAAAAAAAAAGCAAAAACAAAAAAACAAAACCCAAATCTGTATAACACTGCATTATTAGTGATCTGCTCGAATATATCATTTCACATTTCGTACAGTGGAATTTTGGAATGTACACATTTGAAGTGAAGTTTCTTATTTGCTCCAAAAAATGTACAGAACAGATAGTTTTATTTTCATCTCTTTTTCCGGTCGCCTCCATTAAAAAACATTGGTCCTCTAAACTTTTTATCTCCATTTTATTTCCTTTTCATATTAAATTGAACAAAAAACAAAACAAAAGAAAGGCTGTGATTAACACACATTTGAGCTGACAATGGAAATCAGACTGCTGGGAGAGATGCAGATGGAGCAGTCTATCAATGGGCTGGGAGTGCTATGGCCTGGGTAACGAGCATGTCCCTGAGCTACAGCAAAGTAAAGGTAAAAGTGTTTCCATAACCTATGTGGTCGTTGGGAAGGAAGGCATCAGAGACCTCAGCTTCTCTAGGGGCCAGCATATTGAGGGCGGAGGCATCTCCTCTCCCCCACTGCTTCATCTATCCTGTCCCTAAAGAGAGCTGGTACCCATTTATGGTGACTATTGAAGCCAAGATTGGTAACAATGCTCAATGCTCCTTAACAGCTTAAAGAAGCGAGTGTTCGGATAACTGAGCTACACCATACCCAACTAGCAAAAGGAAAAAAACACTTAAGGTTCAAGATATATGCCGATTTTTTTTCACAAAATCAAAATACTGCACATTTTTAAAATGTGACATTCCTATACTTCCTCGACCTCCAGCCTTAAAGAAAGCGATGGCCAGTTTTCAAAGTCAGTGTTGGTTACAGATGCAAAGCCAGCTGTTTCTTTAATTAAACTACAGATATACAGAATTTAACTCCATATTTGGGTAACTGCTATTCTCCACTTACCCCAATCCCCAAAATATAAAACCACACACACAAGGGTGTGCAACTTTTGGGTAGGCTGCATAGAGTAGCAACACACTACTGATAATATATACCTGAAGTAGACCATTCCTAGATAACCCTGTCACACAAATACCATCAAACACAAACACAAACACACACACACAACACACACACACACACACACACACACACACACACACACACACGAACAGACCGTCTACCCCTGCTTTTTGACAACGCTCCATGTCTAATGCATGATCACAGTTTCCCAGCACCTTCCTCCAATCATCATTCTTTAATGCATTCTAAACCAGTGCCTCCTACTTTTTTAGATACATTCTAAAATGCACCCCCTTCAAACGACTATTCCATCATGCATTCTAAACCCACTACCCTCCTACTTCTGATTTTAGGCACACTTTTTTTTATTTTTTATCAATGGCTCCCCACCTTCACCCACCCCTGAAGATAATCAGAAGTTTGCCTGTCCCCTATCCCGCACCTCTTTCCCCATCCCTATATATCACAACATTGTAACAACACTGCCCCCTTCCTAGCATCCTTTTCCCAGAACTTCTTGCGCCCCTCTTCCGACCACCCCCTGAAGAAAAATTGTTTAGCCATTGTATCAGCATATACCATTATCCACCTGCCTTTTGTGTCCACATGTGGGGCCAGGGTTAGTGTTGAGGTTATTGTTAGAGTTAGTATTAAAAGTTAGTAGCGGGCAAGGGTTGTCTGTCAGATGGTCTGTCCGAATGTTAGAATTCATGTGGACACAATAGCAGGTCGACAACTGGCATGTAGCTAAAGACTGTTACGCACGTATTAAAACCTGGACCCTGTTTCAGATGAGTAGCCATCATGTGCCAGTCGGAGCGAATAACTACGTGCACACAGGGACTGGATGAAAAAAAAGCCCATGAGCACTTATTCGATTATCCTTGAAAGAAAAGTTTAGATAATAAAGAAATAAATGGTTTGAAGCTCGCAATAGCTGGAAGTTTTATATCGGAATCACCAGTTCTATCAAAAGCCAAGGCTACACATTGGACATCGGTGTCCACAAATTTCCAGTTTAACTGTTGAAATATTTCAGACCTCGGGCATTTTTGACTATTAAAAATATGAGCCCCTCCTCCCCCCCCCCAAAAAAAAAAGAGAGAAAAAGTATACCAGCCAACCCTCTTTTTGCATCCTCACAGCTCTCAATATGTATCAGCCCTACTAAACACCCCTCTCCTTCCAACCTGATGTCTCCTCTCCACAACTACTCCCCTCACACACACACACACACACACACACACACACACACACACACACACACAGAGACACACACACACACACACACACACAAAGACACACATCCACACACACTCAAAAGTATGCAACACTAATGCTTTTTAAAATAAATTCTTGAAAAAGCCTGCAACTACTATAAAATCTGACTGATGTACTTGACACCACACAGGAATGGTATACTCTTGGCAAATCATTACATATTTGCTCACAATACTGGAAAACTCGTTGCCAATTCTACCCACAAAAAATGCCTAAAATGCCTGATATGTTAGCGGTGGCGAAAGCAGATTTCACAAATGCAATGAATAACCCTGATAACTAGAATATCCCCCCCAAAGAAAAACCAAAACAAAAACGAGTAAAGAATTTTTCAGCAAGTCTGTCCACTTCAGCCAAAATCAAAACCTATTTCATTGCCTTTTTTCCAATTCCTTTCTTGAGGCATCTGACACTTCACTGCCCAACGACCATTTAGGTCATGGAACACATTTATCTATTTTCAAATGACTGAAAAAATTCTCATTAACCCCCCCACCCCCCCCAAATAAAAACCCACACACAAAAAAAACAACCCTCACAAATTAATCGCCATTAAGTATATTAGCCATAAGCATAAGCATAAAGAGACATTGACAGAAATGTCATGAGACACTGACAGAAATGTTTTATTGGCTTTTTAAAAATGAAAGTTTACTGGTTTTGTCTGATTTTGCCATCCTTCCTTTGTGGTACTTTGTACACTTTCCTTGAAAAATAAGCACATTTTAAATAGGTTTTATCGGCTTCTCTTTTGCCACTTTGCCACACAAGGGGGGGGGGGGGGGGGGGGGGGGGGGGGGGGGGGGGGGGGGGGGGGGGGGGGGGGGGGGGGGGGGGGGGGGGGGGGGGGGGGGGGGGGGGGGGGGGGGGGGGGGGGGGGGGGGGGGGGGGGGGGGGAGGGGGATTTCGGAGGAGTTAGAGGTCTTTAAGAGTAATCTGAGAAAGTTTTTGAAACATTTTTTTTTCTCCAAAAGGCATAATTTTTTTCACCACAGAGGTCTCAATGTGAACTGTATCATTTAAAAAAAGTATGTAGCCAAATATCTATGACATATACTCATACAAAGCCAATAAATAAGCACGTCTCAATCCAATCTATTACACTTCTGTTCCACCTTGAAGATCTTAAACTGATTTTACGGTTTTTTGTATTGCAGTAACAATCTTTTCGAGAGTATATATATATATATAATAATATATATAATATATATATATATATATATATATATATATATATATATATATGTGTGTGTTTTGTGTGTGGTTATATATATAAATATAAAATAATATATATATATGTATATAAATATAAAATAATAATATATATATAATAATATATATATATCTACTATAATCTATCTATCTATCTATCTATCTATCTATCTATCTATCTATCTATCTATCTATCTATCTAATCTATCTATCTATATCTTTGTACTATCTGCAATACCAAGTTTTTCGCTCGTCTGGATGCTGTCTATCTTTTTTTTTTTTTTTTTTTTTTTTACAAACAAGATGCATTCCAAATGCTGAAAATCTAAAAGTGCAGTTTTTGTGATAAACTTGCACGGGGGATATTAGCTTATTTATTGAAATGGGTTTTTTGTACAATGTGAAGTTCCATCAATACCAAAAAAAAATCTACAAGAACGTTTCTGTGGAACTATATCTAGTGAATTCATCTGTTCAGAATTCAGAAACTAAAATTTACCAATCTTCTATGGTCATGATTTTTGATGAGAGAACTTGAGAAAATATATTGTCTGAAAAACTCTTTTACTGTTTCCGATTATATTTGTTCAAATTGACCAGAATTAAACAAAAAGTGTTTGCACAGCAATGTTAAAAAACAATAGTAAAACAGTTTTAAAAATTTGTCTGCAGCCCAGTGAGAGGAGATATGTTTAAATATGCACACATTGGAAAGTGTTCTGCTATAGAAGAAATCTGAGCTTAAATACAAAATTTGTTTAAAATGTGTTCAATGGCAACTGTCAGTTTGCATAAAATAAATGGTTCCAAGTTTTCTAGAGCTTCTTTACACAATTTTTCACCAACTTACGATAAACAAAGTGTTGCATCCCGTCAATAAATCACTTCATTCCGTCTTATCTGGCACAACACATACAGCTTTTTTCTTCACTTCCTTCCAGATTTGCCGGATCTCCACAGACTGAAGACACAGGCCTTTAGCAGGTCTGCAGCCTCCACTGGCTAGGCAGTCCTCAGTCTGCACTGTGGCTAGCAGGTCTGCAGACTGCACTGTGCTAGGCAGGTCTGCAGCCTGCACTGTGGCTAGGCAGGTCTGCAGTCTGCACTGTGGCTAGGCAGGTCTGCAGTCTGCACTGTGGCTAGGCAGGTCTGCAGCCTCCACTGTGGCTAGGCAGGTCTGCAGCCTCCACTGTGGCTAGGCAGGTCTGCAGTCTGCACTGTGGCTAGGCAGGTCTGCAGTCTGCACTGTGGCTAGGCAGGTCTGCAGCCTCCACTGTGGCTAGGCAGGTCTGCAGCCTCCACTGTGGCTAGCAGGTCTGCAGCCTCCAAGCCCCTGAAAGCAGTTGACAGATGAGGATGAAATAGCATGACAATGAGGCAGGGGTCTGGGGGGAGAGGACGGAGAAAGGGAGGGAGGAGGGGCAAAGACGACAGAGAGGGAGGGAGAGGAGAGAGAGAGAGGGGGAGGGGGGGGGGGGGCAAAGAAAACTGTGAGAGACAGCGGCAAAGAGGACAGACTACAGAGACAGACTAAAAGGGGGATGGGAGAGAGAGAGAGAGAGAGAGAGAGAGAGAGAGAGAGAGAGAGAGAGA
>CM060330.1:59269790-59277290 GCA_030674155.1 Stramonita haemastoma
CCCCCCCCCCCCCACCCCCCCCCCCCCGAAAGCTATGAGCACAGCATATCTCCACCCTGAAGCTTAGGATTTCATGATGTAATATCCCAGATCAAAAGATTTCCTTTATCCTCCATTGTTAATCCTTTGATAACAAGGGCTTAACAAGGCTAAGTTATCATCATGTTTCACACTGCACATAATTGATGGGGAGTATCTGGCAAACAAAAAACATAGATGTGTTACGACATTGTCTAAAAATAACGGGAACGTGTGTGTGCATATTATATTTGTAGATGTCTATAGATACGTGTGTCTCAGAGGAGAGAATGAGAGAGAGTGAAGAAGTGTTAGGAGAGAGAGAGAGAGAGAGAGAGAGAGAGAGAGAGGAGAGAGAGAGAGAAGAGAGAGAGAGAGAGAGAGAGAGAGAGAGAGAGAGAGAGAGAGGAGAGAGAGAAGAGAGAGAGAGAGAGAGAGAGATGCGTCCAACATAAATTCCCTTTTTAAAAATTGAATGCCTTATTTTAAGAAAGAAACTGTTTCCACAAGATCATCCTAAGTATTGATATTTAAGACAATAACCAAAGGAGCATAATAAAATCAAAAGAAACCACAAGAAAAAACAACCAAACACACAAACAGGTCAAAATGGGAAGAGACTCTCCGTGAAAGTGGGGAAAATACAAAAGGGAAAAGGGAACCTTCAGCAAATGTTTATGGGGAACACGTCACTTTTTCCGTTTTAGGGTTTTTTTTTGGGTGGGGGGTTATCTTTGATACTAAACTGTGGAATTACTCCCCTTTACGAGTTGGCTGAACGTAACACCGGCACTACAGCTGCAAGCTATTAATAGATGCAGACAACTCCTCCATGACCACGCCATATTCCTCAGTTTACAAGGGTTTTCCATTCAAAGATTTGCAGTGACAAAGATAAATTTCTAATTCAACTGAACAAGCAATAACCATGTAAATTAGCACGAACTGAAATATAGGCTACAGTTTACAGGATGCTGTCCCGATTTTTTTTTATTTGTATAGCTAAAATAGGGGGCGCGATAGCTCAGTGGTCAGAGCGCTCGCTTTCCCCTAGCCAAGTTAAGCAGCCTAGGAGCGTGGTTACCAGTTGGATGGGTGACCGTTTGCGCGCCTTGGCCTCAGTACAATTCCTCTAGTTCACCCAGCGGTAAATGGGTACCTGCCCTCTTTAGGGTCAGGGAAGGAAAAGCAGCGAGGGAGAGGAGATGGGCGCCGCCCTCAATATGATGGCCCCTAGAGAAGCCGAGGTCTCTGACACCTCGCTCCCCTACGACCGCCCATGTTATGGTACACCTTTACCTTATAGCCAAAAGATGGGGCGGGGGTGGCGAGGGTCTGCTTAAACTTGTTTAAAAGTGAGGGGGGACAAGATGCGGAATAGTTTCGTGGTTTCGGCATGGCACTGGCGAAGAATTCAGTTCAGTGTAGGAAGATTCCGATTGTAGAAATCTAGTTAGGCCACACAGCAATGGGAGCACACGGAGAGTTTGCCCCAATACTTCAGTTTCTATCCCCGTATTTTTAAAATAATATTTTTTTCACAGTCCTCTCCCTATTCAATTTGAAATATCTAAAAGTAGTTATGAATAAGTAGCCCGATGTCATAAAAACAATGGCATCACTTACCTGTGGCCTCACAACAAGTCTACCAGCAGGAGCGGCAACAGTCATTGCGTCTTGTCCAGTTCAGCACAAAGTGGAATCAGCTGACCAGTGAAGTGTGCAGGCCTGGTATATCAGTGCTCTCTGGGGGTGAACAGAACTCACTTTCCTCGTATGTTATGGACCAGGGCTCTGCTGATGGCGATAGCAATTCTGCACTTCTACCAGCCGCATGGCGCAGTGGTTAGGGCCTTGGATTTAGGGCTGGAAGGTCGCGGGTTTGAATCCCATAAGAGTCATACGATTTGTTTTTTACTTCGGCCAGCTCCTACCCAGAGTGAGTGTGCTGTGTGCTCAATGGGAAGACTGGGACCACATAGTCGAGTTTCATTCACATCACGAATGAGAATTTGAGAGTGTTGTTCAAATTACCTGACCAACACTGCAGGTGTCTGTATCTCTCGGGCCCGGTTGACGCCAGGATATATTATGATAGCAAGCGTAGTGTACAACCCTGTCAAGTAGTCTAAAAGCACATGCACATCCATAGCAGCATCATTCCATCATCCTCATCATCATTGATCATCATGCAATAATAAAATTTTCATCTCATTTAGTGGCCCCAGATGTTTTGGTCCCATAGATTGGTTTCCCCATACGCTTCTGTGCCTGTGGTGAGTTTGTGTCAAAGCCTTTGGGGTTGGAGGTTTGCAGAGGACGGTCGTTGGGGGGACGTTGTGGTGGTCGCCACCTCGAGTAGGGAAATCACTCAGTTTGGCTCCACGACTGAGCTAATACTGTCGTTAGTAGGGGGCTTAGTAGGTGGTGTCCTGCGTATGCTAGCTCAGAACAGGCACCACTGAACACCACCAAAGTAACTCAGCAGCAGTGCAGGGCCTCTCTTGCTGATGGCCTCACCGCGGCCTGATATTGATGGGCCCATGTGGACTCAGACCCCGAGGATGAGACATAACGATTCTGGGTATGACTGTGGCGGGGAGATTGAAATGAGCGGCGTGGGAACAGCAGAATGGGGATGACACAGAAGATGAGGCAGGAAAAAAAGGAGAAAACTTTTCTCTTTTGGTTAGAAGTAATTCTTCTTTCACGGTGATCCTGTGGACCAAACGATTTTTGCTAGAAAAGGAAACACTATCACTGCACCATACGCTTGACACAGCCATCGATAATCGATTTCAATAATTGGAATTTTGACATCATCAACACACCATAGCCCTACCTTGAACCAATGCGCAACTTGTCAAGACAGGACATGTAGAGGACAAACGCAGACAGGGACAGAGGGTAGAAGAAGGCAGAGACTTCCACTGCCTTGGGTGTGGATATGTGAACGTACACACCAGCAGGCTGTAACTGGTCTATCTATCTATCTATCTATCTATCTATCTATCTATCTATCTATCTATCTATCTATCTATCTATCTATCTATCTATCTACCTATCTATCTATCTACCTATCTATCTGTCTATCTGTCTATCTATCTATCTATCTATCTATCTATCTATCTATCTATCTATCTATCTATCTATCTATCTATCTATTATCTATCTATCTGTCTATCTGTCTATCTGAGTGTTTGTCTGCCTGTCTATACATGCCTGTCATTAAATCTGTTTCTTCCTGCTGTCTTTCTTTCTTTCCTTTGAAATAAAACCAGAGGGTTCTAATAGTCCCGAGGCCTTGGTGTTACCCCATTTCCATCATCTAGCACTTGTTTGTGTTCACCCCCAGTTCTGGACCCAGCAGGAATAGCATCAGCAAGGCTCCTTCCCTGCCTCAGTCATAGTTTCTCTTCCCCAGTCCAAGACAGCGAGAGCTACCTCTGTCTCAGTAAACGGCTCCACTGATCGCTTCTCCCTAACCTTGACGAGACACAGGGAGACTGCACTTCTATCTTTTCAGGTAGCAGTGCTGTTTGCCAGCTTCAATCAAAGTCTGCCAACCTCCCCCGATCCAGATATCCAGCATGATTCAGGGTCCGGGTGGCGGGGTAACCTTGCAGTTACAGGGTGAGCTGGTGATCTGAGTTTGAGCCACCAGCCAGGCACCGTTTGGGAAGATTTGTTTTAACCTGCAGTTTACAGCAGTGCCCACTTTGCTCCCCTGAAAATTCTTTGGAAGAGACCATAAACCCAGGTCATATTTGCTAACGCACACCTAACATCTTGCCTACACATTAAACCTGTTCCGCCTTTTGGAAGAGTAGGCCATTTCAAGCCTGTAGGAACAGATGACAAAATGAAAAGAAACCCCAAAGAAACATACCACCCCCAACAAATAACGCATGCACACTAGTGTCGTGTGTAGACATCATCTCTGAAGTCGGAATGTGGCTAGCTGCCCGCTGGGCAAATAACGGCTGCATACGCGAAATCTCACCATTGGTGAACCTCAGAGATCAACGAAAAGAAAGGCAAACAGCCAGACTGTAGTGCCTGACCCTGGTTTAAACTAGTTAAGGAAGACAAGGGTGGGGGCGGCAGCAGACAGAGAGAGACACAGTGATGCTGAAGACAGGAGAGAACAGGACAAGGCGGCGACATCAAGAGATTCATTCTGCGGGGGTGGGTGTGTAGGATCAGTGAACATTTCATTAGCTTTCCATCCCACACCTCTTGGTTTGCCCTCAGCAGCTTTCTCTCTGTTTCATCTCCTTTCCTGTTGCGTTTCTCCTCCCCCTCTCTCTTTCTGCCTTTCTCTGTCTCTATTTTTTTCTCTCTCTCTGTCTTACTGTGTCACTCTCTGTCTGTCTTTCTGTCTGTCTTTCTGTCTGTCTGTCAGTCTCTTCATTTGTTTGCCCTTTAATTTTTTTAAATTTTTTTTTATTGTTTCTTCCTTCCTGCCCACTCTTTCTTTCTTTCTTCTTTCTTTCTTTCTTTCTTTCTTTCTTTCTTTCTTTCTTTCTTTCTTTCTTTCTTTCTTTCCTTCCTTCCTTCCTTCTTTCTTTCTTTCTTTCTTTCTTCTTTCTTTCGTTCTTTCCAACTCTCTTTCCCCCTACATTTGCAGACTGTCGTATTGTTAATTTTCATGATTCCCCAGAGGGGATTTTCTTCAATAAACTCTGGAATCTTGGTAGTGAATGACATTGTAACGACATGTGTACGGCCCCGTGTAATCCAGTGTGCATTGTGCAGCCCTTACCCTTGCTTGCTGCTGTCACCTGCCCTAACACACCAAGTGCGGCACCAGTGAAGGGGCAGTAATAACCTCGTCCCTGTTTGGCGCCAGCCCCAGAGAATCCCCTGCTCTTTAACAGCCAAACAGTGTGACAAATGTGTTTCTGCTCTCTCTAATTGCTGCCGCATTGAAACTTATCGTTAGAGAGGATCGTCGGAACCTTCAGAGTTTGATTGTTAGCGTGAAACGCACAAAATGCTGCACGATACGGTTTTTTATTTTTATTATCGAATGGGACGGGGCGGGGCTTTTGAGTTCTGAGGACCTCTCTACCTCAGGTGGGCGCCTCACTTACTCTGGCTCTGGAACTAAACAAATAATGTCGTTAGCAGGGGGCTCGGCAGGTGGTGTCCTAAGTATGTCAGCTCAGAACGGGCACCACTGAACACCACCAAAGTGACCCAGCAGTAGTACAGGGCCCCTCTGGATGGTGGCTACAAGGCAGACTGATAATGATTTGTTCCTTATGGACTTCCGACCCCGAGGACGCGACATGATCAATCAGGGTATGAGTGGGCTGGAGAGACTGAAACGAGCGACGTGGGAACAGCAGACAGAGCAGGAAGGTCACAGAAGATGAAGTAGCAAAGAGAAGTTATACAGACCTCAGTCATCCTGCACACACTATGACTCATCTATAAGCTAAGTAACTGCGGACTCAGTGCTGACAAACTGCCTGAAACCTCAGTGCAGTATAGCCACTATAGTCATCATCGCCACTATAGCCCCTACAGCCGTTATAACCACTATAGCACTATAGCCATTATCGCCACTATAGCACTATAGCCATTATCGCCACTATAGCCACTATAGCAACTATAGCAACTATAGCCATTATCGCCTCTATAGCCCCGTAGCCACTATAGTCACTGTAGCCACTATAGCCACTATGTTGTGCAGCCCAGGTAGTTAAACAAGAAGTCAAGTCAAGCCAGAGTGAATGCTGAATGGAGATTCGCTGCAGGATGCCAGCCCAGGTTTGAACAATAAAATTGCTGTAGTCCAGAGGGTTGAGTTGACCCGATACTATGGGACGTTGGAGACACACTATTATTTCTGACTGGTGGTTTGTTAGACCCGTGTTTCCCCCACCTATCCAGCCGACACTTGACAGGGCCCCTGTGTCATCACTGTGGCGAGTGCCCAGCAGCTGGAGACAGCTCTGCCTGAGCAAACAGAGAAATGGCGAAGCTGGAGAAAGGAGAGCGAAGACAAGGGAAGGATAATTGGGCTGCCTGAGAGAAGTGCCATGTTGATTAATCGATCTTCCTCTTCCACTCCTCTCACTCTCTCAACATGGTGTGTGCGGCTCTGGGATTGTCTGAGGCTGCTTCTCTCCCCCTGTCTGTCTGGGTCATTTTCTGTCTGTTTCTTTCTCTCTCTCTGAATTCATTTCTGTTTCCCTCTGTCTCCGTGTATCTGTCTGTCTGTCTCTTCCTCCACCCCTCTCCCTCTAAATATCCCTTTTTGTCTCTCGACTGTTTCTCATCCTGTCCGTTATGTCTGTCTGTCTGTCTGCCCCACGCTACGCTCCCCCTACCCCTTTTCTCTCTTTCCATCATTATTCCCAGTTCTCTTGTCATGTTTTAATCTGGTATTATGTTCACGATGCCAAAGAAGGGTGTAGACAGATGGAGACAGGCAGATGGACAGACAGACAGGCAGACAGACAGGCAGATGGACAGAGAGACAGGCAGATGGACAGAGAGACAGGCAGACAGGCAGATGGACAGACAGACAGGCAGACAGACAGACAGACAGACAGGCAGACAGGCAGATGGACAGAGAGACGGGCAGACAGGCAGACAGACAGGCAGACAGACAGGCAGACAGGCAGAGAGACAGGCAGACAGACAGGCAGATGGACAGAGAGACAGGCAGACAGGCAGGCAGGCAGGCAGGCAGCAGGCAGGCAGGCAGGCAGACAGACAGACAGACAGACAGGCAGGCAGACAGACAGGCAGACAGGCAGGCAGACAGGCAGGCAGACAGGCAGGCAGACAGGCAGGCAGACAGGCAGACAGACAGGCAAACAGACAGGCAAGCAGACAGCAGGAAAGAAAATGGTTAAGCAGACAGGCGTGAATGCTGATAGTCACACATGAGGGGACATGACGGCAATGAGAGACTGCTTTCGTCTGCGACCAGACAACCAGGCCGTAAAGGCGGGATCATGAGATCACAGAGACAGGGAGAAACACCCCGCATCACAGAACAGGGTACCTGCAGAAAGCATTCAGAGGGACATTGTTCCCTTCTAATGCAACCGTCAGTGGGAAGGGTAGAGGAGACCACATAACTCAGCAGAGAGAAAGAGAGAGAAAAGAGAGAGAGAGAGAGAGAGAGAGAGAGAGAGAGAGAGAGAGAGAGAGAGAGAGAGAGAGAGACGAGAGAGACAGAGAGAGACAGAGACAGAGACAGAGACAGACAGACAGACAGACAGACAGACGCAGACAGACAGACAGACAGACAGACACTGAGAGACAGACAGACAGACAGACACTGAGAGACAGACAGACAGACAGACAGACAGACAGACAGACAGAGAGAGAGAGAGAGAGAGAGAGAGAGAGAGAGAGAGAGAGAGAGAGAGAGGAGAGAGAGAGAGAGAGAGAGAGAGAGAGAGAGAGAGAGAGAGAGAGAAATTGATTGATTGATTTATTCTTTTATTCTTTTATATC
>CM060330.1:59282290-59299790 GCA_030674155.1 Stramonita haemastoma
TCATTCATTCATTCATTCATTCATTCATTTTCATTCATTCATTCATTCATTCATTCATTCATTCATTCATTTTCATTCATTAATTCATTCATTTTTCATTCATTCATTCATTCATTCATTCATTATTCATTCATTTCATTCATTTATTCATTCATTCATTCATTCATTTATTCAGTCATTCATTCATTCATCAGTCAGTCAGTCAGTCTGTCAGTCAGTCAGTCACACACCTCTCTCTAACTTCTAAAATAAGTACCGTTAACTTAAAAGCTGCGACAAGCCACAATGGTGCAGTGTTTATTCTGGTTAGGAGGTCTCAGGTTTAAATCCTGTCAGTGAAGTTTACTCGAGTCGATCCAAATCCTACCTATTTTTATTGTATACTTTTTAGACATTTTTGGTGTGTGTGTGTGTTGTGTGTGTGTGTGTGTGTGTGTGTGTGTGTGAGTGTGTGTGTGTGTGTGTGTGTGTGTGTGAGAGAGAGAGAGAGAGAGAGAGAGAGAGAGAGAGAGAGAGAGAGGAGGAGGAGAGAGAGAGGGGAGGTGTTGGGAGATTGAATGGGGCAGACGTTTCTGAAGATTGAATAATTATGTGAGCTAGGCAGGAGTGTCCTGGGAGTAGCTCTACTTCACTCCCCCCTCCCCCCTTACCTCCTTAAATTGAATGGAATGGAGCTGGAGAGTTGTGCTTGAATTATCTACCCAACACTGTGGGTGTCTGTATCTCTCGGGCCCAGTCGGCGCCATCTTCTTAATTTGATTATCATCGTGACGTGCAACTGCTATTTTAAAATAGAGCTCCATGGCTCATCAATGGCGGGAGGTTTGCCTAACTGTCCCCCAATGACCATTTAGGTCACCACATTCTGACACCGGGGATTTTACAATGTTTGATTCTTTAGCTTGCCCCATCAAAATGAAGCTACGTTGGTGTGTGTGTGTGTGTGAGGGGGGGGGGGGGGGGCGTGGTCGTAAGCGCGCGAGCGCGTTTGTGTGGAAAAGAGGAGGTGTTTGGAAATTGCATGGGGCAGCTAGGCGTTTTAGAGAATTGAATACCGGGACTTGGTAAGGTGTGTTCTAAGAGTGACTCTACTTGACTCCACCTCCTCCTTATCTCCTCAGGGATTTGCTGGGGTCTGGACTGAGGGGAGGCATTGTCTCAGGGGCAGGATGGACTGGGTGGAGTCCACTGCTCGCCACCAGCAGCAGTCAGTCATGTGCACGTTACAGTCAACACTCACAGACGCATTCAGCATTCAGCATTTACACACACACACACACACACACACACACACACACACACACACACACAACACACACACACACACATGTTCATACAAACAAACATTCACACACACACACACATCTAGCCATTGCTAGATGTTTATTGCACAGTCCACTTGAAAATTTGTTGTAGTTACATTATTGATGTTTAATGTTCACACTTTGTTAAATTTAAACTTTTCTCATGTGTAAGTTATTTATTTATTTATTTACTTTTTAAGTACTATTACCTTTTCATGTACAAAAACATCCACCTACACGCTATCTCTTCAGTCTTTTCTTCTCCCACTCCTTCCACTCCCTTCTTCAACTTCTTTACTTTCCACTTTCCTCGTCTAATATCACTGAGTGTGAACAGACGTTAAATTGAAGACAACAACAACAACACACACACACACCCGCGCGTGTACATGTGCTCATCTCATCCTTCGGATGAGACTTTAAACCGAGGCCCCGTGTGCGAACGCACGCAGAACATCTTGCGCACACGTTAAATCCTGTTCCGCTTTTCGTAACAGTAGGCCATGTGTGCCGGTGGGAACAGATGACAATATTTACAAAAAACTCATACACACGGGGACCGGATAAAAAAAAGCACATGATTGCTTATTCTGTTATCCTCGATATAAAAGAATAAAAAAAAAAAATAAAAAATAAATAAATACTCCACACCCAAAGAAACCAGGTAAGTTATATCATCATCACTCTCCCGCGGTGTCCATAATGAAGCCCTTTTGCTTTTTTCTTGTCGCTTCCCATCCCAGTAAAGACTGCAATGCAATATTTCTCTATTACCTCCTGCAGGAGATGGCCAAACTGTAGGAGCAGTTTGATTCTGAGATTGCTGTCGTCTGGTCAGCACAGCATGTCTATCACAGAGAGGAAGCTGACACAGCTGTAATCCCGCCCATCAATCATTTTCTGTCAGCCAATCATTGGCCTCCCTCCTTTCTGTGCCGTTTTCTATTACATCACTACTAGGAGCGAGAAAAGTGCATTCAATTTGTTTTTTGCTGTTTCAGCAGTGTCTGTCAGCTTTTGTCAAATCACTCGTAAAGTGTTTATATAAAACAAGTTTTGAATACGAATTGAAAACGGTGAAATATTAGTTTAGCTCAAAGTAGTCATAGTATTAAGAAGACATTTATACAAGTGTCTTAACTTGGAACATATAATATTCAAATGTTTCACTTGTA
Source organism: Stramonita haemastoma (assembly GCA_030674155.1). Taxonomy (NCBI): domain Eukaryota; kingdom Metazoa; phylum Mollusca; class Gastropoda; order Neogastropoda; family Muricidae; genus Stramonita; species Stramonita haemastoma. The sequence continues at coordinate 59,284,770 of CM060330.1, forward strand.
GCCGTTATAAATCATGGGGTATCTGTTGATCTTTGCGGTGACAGATCGATATCTGCAAACAGTGATGCTTTCCCTTTGAAATGTCAGAAAGGAATGCAGAGGAGGCAGTGAGTGAGATGATGCTGCAGAGGGTTCCGTTATTGCAGCCTCCTCTTATTGCAGCAGCTAAGGTTGATTAGCTGTGCTTTTTTAACCAGCTGCCATGGCGCAGTGGTTAGCGCCTTGGATTTCAGACTGCAAGGTCGCGGGTTCGAATCCTATGAGAGTCACAGCTATTCCTTATACACTTAGGTGCCCGTGTTGAGTTTGTGTGAAAGGCTTTGGGGTCAGAGGTTCGCAAGGGACGGTCTTTGGAGGGACGTTGTGGTGGTCGCCACCTCGGGTGGCCAACTCACTGTCTGGCTTCCCAACTGAGCTAATACTGTCGTTAGTAGAGGGCTTAGTAGGCGGTGTCCTGCGGCACTACTGAGCACCACCAAAGTGACCCAGCCAAAAAACAGGGCTCCTCTTGCTGGTGGCCCCACAGCGGCCTGATATTTATGGACTCTCTCTGGTCTTCCGACCCTGAGGGTGAGACGTCACGAATCTGGGTATGGTTGTGACGGGGAGTTTGGAATGAGCGGCGTGGGAACAGCAGGAGTGGGAACATCACAGAAGATGAGGCAGTACACAAAGAAACGTTTTGCTCTTCAATTGCAAACTGAATAGTAAGACGTGAGGTGGACCCCCCCCCTCCCCCCAAAGTTGATTGACACAAACTTCAGTGAAAAGTTGTAACACCGACGAAACCAACCAGTAATGATTGTAGATATGCGCAGTGGCTATATAAAAGGAGCATAGCACAATCCCTCAACTTCTTATCAGACCTAGTCTGGTAACTCCACAAGACCCAAAGTATTCTATTCTACAGTTTTAATTTTTCGTGAATCAAAAAATTCACCCACATTCCTATCAAAATGCAAAAATATGTTTAGTGACAACAAAAGCAACAAGAATTGCCATGTAACCAAAATTTAAAATGTACAAAAACTACCAATTATTCAAGATTTTAGCATTGAAACAAAAGCAAAAGAGAAAAAACCCATCTCAGCGGACTTTCTTCTTCTAATCTGTGCAATGTTATGAACTGGCAAGTGTTGCCAGACTGTGCTTTAAGTTGTAAAGGTGTAAGCCAGGAGCTACAGGGGTAGATGGGAATGTCTTTCAGACTTCACAACGGTCTGACAACAAAAGTTGTTAATGTTGTTGCTTTTTTTTTTTTTCCCTCAGCTAGAGCTCCAGTGGTGAGAGTTTTGCAAGTGCGACTGCTTTTGCCTACCATTAAGACAGCCGAATTCTGATTTCAAGCTGTTATCTAAGCATGGCACCAGTGTGCTTGAATCTTTTGAAGTATTTTTTGTCATCCATTCTTGTCGCCACAAATGGCCTACTCTTCCAAAAATCAGAACGAGTTTTATCGATTGCAGAAGATTTTCTGTGTTCGTTTTCACACGGGACATGGGTTTATAGTCTCATCTAAAGAACTCTCAGGTAAGTGGAGTCAGTACTAATTTTAACTCCAGGGGAAAAATTCCCTTGAGCGGGCATCTTGGACCGCAACGCTCTAACTGCTAGACTATCCTGCGCCTGCCAAAAGTGATTTTATCACACACATCACAGAACAATCAGAGGAAAAAACCACTGCTACTGCCTAAAAGATTTTAATATTTCTACATGCATCGTCAGTGTAGCAGCCGAACTTTTCCATATTTAATTTACTGAATTTCATATGAAACTGCAGGTGAAAGAGATAGATAGATAGATAGATAGATAGATAAATAGATAGATAGATAGATAGATAGAGAGAAGAAGAGAGAGAGAGAGAGAGAGATGAGAGAGAGAGAGAGAGAGAGAGAGAGAGAGAGAGAGAGAGAGAGAGAGAGAGAGAGAGAGAACACTACACAGTATCGCCACAGCGTGTGACCAGGGGCCATGAAGGATCGGTACGGTATGAGGCCAGTCTCTGATAAACTGCTGGAAGAAGGCAGCCCACACAGCAGTGTTCATCGTCTGACACCCTCCATTATGTGCATGGCTGGGGACAGGAGGGCGGTGTGATGTAGTCAGGAATGAAGCAGTCTGGAGCTGATTAATATTGCAGAGGGCAGGGAGAGAGCCAGGCCTCACTCTTCTCCTGCCTGCAGAAATAGGGCACTAGAGTGGAGATGAAAAATGTCTTTCGGAATATCATTATGTGCTATGTGTTGTCCGCTGGTGTGGCTTTCGACACAAGTAAGATTGAAAACTATGTGTGCGCACCCACACGTACACACACGCACGCCCGCACGTACACACGTGCACACACACATGCACGCACGCACACACACACACATACACAAGTACACACACATACACACACATACACACCCATATACACACACGCATGTGTGCGCACACCCACAAATGCAAGTCCACATGAACGCACGCACGCACACACACACATACACACACACACATGCACACACAAATGCACACACGCACACACACACACACACTACACACACACACACTCACACACACACACACACACACACACACACACACACACACACACACACACACACACACACACACACACACACACACACACACAGAGGAAAACACACACATCCACGCATAATTCATACATGTAGCTGTTTCTCTACTGTTTCTATGCCATTGGTATCTGTGTGTGATCACAATCTGTCACAATGTTGGAATATGTAATTTTCAGTCTTGTTGACATCTGCGGCTGTTGCATGGTTGCTAATGTAGCAGCTTATTCCTGTAGTGCTGTGAAGTTTTAAACCTACAGTGTTCTTTATGGTCAGCAGTCACATTCAGAGAGCGTTAGTGATACTCTGTATCAACAACTGTCAAAGAAATATGGAGGGTTAAGTAAAGAAGTCCTAGTTTATGTTCAGCTGATCAGAGAATTCTGGTGTAGCAGATAGACGCAGACTTGAAGTTCACAACAAAGACAAAAGGCTCGTAGATTATCAGATCCTCACGCATATACATGTTCGTATGAAGAAAATAACTTTTGTTTCTGTATTTTCCATTTTTTTCCACGAAAAATAAATGTTTTTAGAGCATACGCAAAATATCACCATTGGTAAACGTTGGCTTCCTAGCCATGGAACAAACAGAATGTATCGAAATTCCTTTGCAGAGTGTTCTCATTAGTTGTGTGATTAAACCCGGCACTCTGTTTTCTGTCTGTCTGTCTGTCTCTCTGCCTCTCTGTCTGTTCTGCTCTCTGTCTATCTGCCTCTCTGTCTGTCTGTCTGTCTATCTGCCTCTCTGTCTGTCTGCCTCTCTGTCTGTCTGCCTCTCTCTCTGCCTCTCTGTCATCTGCCTCTGTCTATCTGCCTCTCTGTCTGTCTGCCTCTCTGTCTGTCTGCCTCTCTGTCTGTCTGCCTCTCGTCTGTCTGCCTCTCTGTCTGTCTGCCTCTGTCTGTCTGCCTCTCTGTCTGTCTGCCTCTCTGTCTGTCTGCCTCTCTGTCTGTCTGCCTCTCTGTCTGTCTGCCTCTCTGTCTGTCTGCCTCTCTGTCTGTCTGCCTCTCTGTCTGTCTGCCTCTCTGTCTGTCTGCTCTGCCTCTCTGTCTGTCTGCCTCTCTGTCTGTCTGCCTCTCTGTCTGTCTGCCTCTCTGTCTGTCTGCCTCTCTGTCTGTCTGCCTGCCTCTCTGTCTGTCTGCCTCTCTGTCTGTCTGCCTTCTGTCTTGTCTCTGTCTTCTGCCTCTCTGTCTGTCTGCTCTTGTCTGTCTGCCTCTCTGTCTGTCTGCCTCTCTGTCTGTCTGCTCCTCCCTCTGCCTTTCTCCATTTTTCTCTGATTCATCGACTGATTGAGATATTGCCTTCCAGCATTGCTGAATGCTGCAATAACAGACAAATAAGATACAGAGTGTCTCTAAATATCCTGGTTATGCTTTCACATCTTGCTAAATATGTGAACAGTTCGGAACACAAGAAATTTATCATCAGACATTGTGGGAAGAGCTAATAAAGCAGCAGACAATGAAGGATTCCTTCCCTGACAGTTTCTGTCCTCTGCCTGCATGGCTCAGGGGGGAATCCCTCTGTGGTTAATGGTACTTCAGATGAGTGGGAACCCAAGTGTACGTCTTCTGCCAGCAGAAACAGATTGCCCAAGACAACCTTGTAGGGTATCTCTCTGGCTAGAAGCTTTCACATTAGAACGTCTCTCAGTGCGGTTTCAGACACATGTTTGTCTGTCAGTTTGTTTGCTGAAAAAGGATCAGACACAACTGTTCAGAAAGCTCCTCCTCTGCAGGAACTGAGGCCCACATTAAGGATTAAGCATCCAGTGACAGACAGACAGCGGAGAGAAAATTCTGCCTTTCTTGTCTCTGGCAAAGGTCAGACCCATTTAGTCACTGACGCTCTTTCAGCACTGTCGTCTGTCTGCACCTCCTCTTACTTCCTCACAGACACTCACCCCCCACACAACACACACACACACACACACACACACACACACGCAAACACACACACACGCATACACACACGTACGCACGCACGCACACACACACACATACACACATCCACACACGCAAACACACATGCACACACACATACACACACATGCACACACATACACACACACACACACACACACACACACACACACACACACACACAAACACAAACACACATGCCCACACACGCATACACACACGTACGCACGCACGCACACACACATACACACACACACACACATACACACACACACACACATACACACACACACACGCGCACTCACAAACTGCAATGGATCGGTGGTCTAGAGGTAACGCGCCTGCCTAGAAAGCGAAAAATCGGGGTCGGAGTGTGCGGTGGTTCGAATCCCGTTTGGGCCCCCCAAATTTTCCCCATTCATTCGACGATGAGTGGTGGTCTGGGTACTAGTTTTTCGGATGATACGACAAACCAAGGTCCCATGTTTTACACGTCATTATTTAGCGCATATAAAAGAATCCACGGCAAAAAGAGGATTGTCCCTGACAAAATTCTGTAGCCAAAAGCCACTCTGATAGGGAAAGAAATACAGATGTAGACTGGAAAAGAAACCAAAATAAAGGGTAGACGCTGCACTTGTAGCAACGCACTCTCCACGGGGAGAGCAGTCCGAATTTCATACAGAGAAATCTGCTGGCATAAAAATGTAACAGTCCGAATTTTATGCAGAGAAATCTTCTGGTATAAAAATGTAACAGTCCGATTTTCATGCAGAGAAATCTGCTGTGACATAAAATGTAATCTCTTTAAGACAGATTTGACTTCATCCTTAACTCCTTGAGAAGTTGTAAGTTCTCATACACTGTGTCCTGGAGAAATTGACCTGGGCAGAGCTTGCCCTTATCCAGGGTGTATAGCGGGTATGCTGCAGTCCTCTCTTCTTCAGGGTAGAGTTCTATCTCTCCAGGTGTATAGCGGCTATGCTGCAGTCCTCTCTCCCTGAGAGTAGATCTCTATCTCTCCAGGTGTATAGTGGGTATGCTGCAGTCCTCTCTTCTTCAGGGTAGAGTTCTATCTCTCCAGGTGTATAGCGGGTATGTTGCAGTCCTCTCTTCTTCAGGGTAGAGTTCTATCTCTCCAGGTGTATAGCGGCTATGCTGCAGTCCTCTCTTCTTCAGGGTAGAGTTCTATCTCTCCAGGTGTATAGCGGCTATGCTGCAGTCCTCTCTTCTTCAGGGTAGAGTTCTATCTCTCCAGGTGCATAGCGGGTATGCTGCAGTCCTCTCTTCTTCAGGGTAGAGTTCTATCTCTCCAGGTGTATAGCGGGTATATTGCAATCCTCTCTTCTTCAGGGTAGTTCTAGCTGACTCCTCTGTAATCAGAAGGTTGGGTTCTGACATGCCTGCAATAAATTCTGCCCGCATTCGTACATGGGATCTACATTTATCATCTCATACAAAGGACTTTTGTGTGAATACAATCAGTACCAATTTAAACTCCTAAAACACCCACAACCCTAAACCGACACTTCGGCGAAGACTGGAGCCAACATCCCCAGCTGTGGTCAGATCATGATGACTGTGCTCTAACCACTAAGCTGTTCGGTCTCTGTCTTCATCTGCTAATATTGTCTTACATGATGCACTGCAGCCTAAGTTTGCAAAGTCCAATAATCAGACGACACACCAGATGTTATCCACAGACATGTCTGCATGAAGTTGGGCAATAAACTCCGTTCTGTGACAGACGTCCGGTACTCCGATCTATATCAGTTACCTCCTTCCGTCTTCATTACCCCACATGCTGTCACAGTCATAAACTAACAGGAAGGAAAAATAGGATAAAAACTCTGGTCTGAGTAGTGAAACTACAGTCTGTAAAAATAACTTGGTTTAGTGTGGTAGACATGGTGTCTGTAGACGTGTTCCTTGCAGGTCTGTCTGAACTGAGGGCTTGTCTGTGGCCTTCCATTAGAACCTCACGTACAAGTGATGTCAATGCGGAGTGCTGTTTCTTTGACATTGATGCTATGCTGGGGACACAGGTGTGGGTCAGGGCCTGTTTGTGACTGTCCTTTAGAACCACACACTTGCTGACAGTGCTGGGGACACGGGTCTGGGTCAGTTTAGTCTGCAGTCTGTCAAACATTGCCTGAGCACGCGCAGCCGACACACGTGCATGTGTCTCCTTGTAGTTCATCAGCACTGTCTTCCCTTAGCACTTTGTTTGATGACGTTATTTGCCTTCTGTCTTTGAGGTAGCACAGAGGAATAAAAGTGAGACAGGAAGAAAAGAGGAGAGAAAAGTTGGATAGGCAGAATTAAACAAACACAATAACAGAAACACAGCCAGGTATAACCAAACAGATGAACAGAAATACAGGCAGATATAACCAAATAGATGAACAGAAATACAGGCTGATATAACCAAACATGAACAGAAATACAGGCAGGTATAACCAAACATGAACAGAAATACAGGCTGATATAACCAAACATGAACAGAAATACAGGCAGGTATAACCAAACATGAACAGAAATACAGGCAGATATAACCAAACATGAACAGAAATACAGGCTGATATAACCAAACATGAACAGAAATACAGGCAGGTATAACCAAACAGATGAACAGAAATACAGGCAGGTATAACCAAACAGATGAACAGAAATACAGGCTGATATAACCGAACACAGCAACAGAAATACAGGCAGGTATAACCAAAGGCACGAATAGAAATACAGGCCAATATATGTATATAAGGTGGAGAGAGATGCGGATAGTCTAATCAATGATCGATCAATAGACACGTCGCTTGAAAGATTAAAAGGAACATCAACCAATCCATGGGGGGGGGGGAGGAGAGAGAGAGAGAGAGAGAGAGAGAGAGAGAGAGAGAGAGAGAGAGAGAGAGAGAGAGAGAGAGAGAGAGAGAGAGAGAGAGAGAGAAAGGCAGACAGACAGACAGACAGACAGACAGACAGACAGACAGCAGTGCATGCTGACCCAGAAGCAGGACAAGTGGCCTCATCGGCGCTCCCGCTCTCTCTCTCTCTCTGTCTGTCTCTCTCTCTCTTCTGTCTGACATGGATATGCTGCTGCCTCCATGCTTCACTGCCTCCTTTCCTGTCACTTCTGTGTCACTGCAGATCTCTCCATTCCCTCACACGCCTCTCTGCACAAACCAGCATTGTGAGGACACTGAGGGACTGCCGCCAGCAGCCATAGTGGGGGTGCAATGCTTAGCTCGTGCAAGTCTGGGCTGGAAGGTCTCCGGTTCAAACCTTGTCAGAGACAGTTAATCTTTACCCAGGCCAGCTCCTACCTATGCTGTTTAAGTTGTTGCTCTATCTATTTCTGTCTGTCTGTCTGTCTGTCTGTGTCTGTCTGTTTCTCTGTTTCTCTGTCTGTCTGTCTCTGTTTCTCTCTGTCTCTCTCTCTTCTCCTCTCTCTCCCTCTCTCTCCTGTCTCTCTCTCCCTCTCTCTCTCTTCTCTCTCTCTCTCTCTCTCTCTCTCTCTCTCTCTCTCTCTCTCTCTCTCTCTCTCTCTCTCTCTCTCTCTCTCTCTCTCTCTCTCTCTCTCTCTCTCTCTCCTCTCCCTCTCTCTCTTCTCTTCTCTCTTAACTCACTGATGAGATGTGTGAGTGTGTGTGTGTATGTGTGTGTGTGTGTGTGTGTGTGTGAGAGAGAGAGAGAGAGAGAGAGAGAGAGAGAGAGAGAGAGAGAGAGAGAGAGAGAGAGAGAGAGAGAAGAGAGAGAGAGAGAGAGAGAGGAGTGTGTGTGTGTGTGTGTTTTGTGGTGTGTGTGTGTAAAGTAATGTGATGAAATTTGAAAGGAAATTAATTTCGATGAAAGTATTAGGCTTTTAATTTCCTATAATTCTGCTTGCAACACACACACACACACACACACACACACACACACACACACACCACACACACACACACACACACACACCACACACACACACACACGTACGCACGTACGAACACACACACATACACACACACGCACGCACGCAAGACACACACACATACACACACGCTTTTGAAAGTATATCTACACACATGTGGTTGTAAAAGCACTTTCATTTTTACATGCAATACTGACACAAATGGAAGGAAATGAGGATCATCATATCACATTTAAGGAAATGAGGATCATCATATCCCATTTAACTAAGGAAATGAGGATCATCATATCACCATTTAACTAAGGAATGAGGATCATCATAACCCATTTAACTAAGGAAATGAGGATCCATATCACCATTTAACTAGAAATATCTATAACTTAACGGAAATGAGGATCATACATCACCATTTAACTAAGGAAATGAGGATCTTTCATATCACCATTTAACTAAGGAAATGAGGATCATCATAACGCCATTTAACTAAGGAAATGAGGATCATCATATCACCATTTAACTAAGGAAATGAGGATCATTATATCACCATTTAACTAAGGAAATGAGGATCATCATAACGCCATTTAACTAAGGAAATGAGGATCATCATATCACCATTTAACTAAGGAAATGAGGATCATCATAACGCCATTTAACTAAGGAAATGAGGATCATCATATCACCATTTAACTAAGGAAATGAGGATCATCATAACGCCATTTAACTAAGGAAAAGTGAGAGTTATCATATCACCATTTAACTAAGGAAATGAGAGTTATCATATCACCATTTAACTAAGGAAATGAGGATCAGCATATCACCATTTAAGTAAGGAAATGACAGTTATCATATCACCATTTAACTAAGGAAATGAGGATCATTATATCACCATTTAACACTGTCCGCAAGGATTCGCTATTGCTTTTTAACATTTCTCATAGCAGTGAAAACTGCGAAGTGATATTGTTTTATGACCTCTTGCAGAAAGATGCCCCCTCCCCCCAAAAAAAAAGTCAAGGGGCAGTTTGGTTGGAGAGATGCTGGCCATACAGGAGAGCAGGCCAGGCAAGGGAAGGACAGCGGCAGGGGTGCCATTCCCCACGTCACTCATTTCCAGTCAGCCAATCATTGCTCTCCTCCCCGTTTTGGCGTTTTCTTATTTCATGTTCATCACTGGCGACATGGGAAGAACGGTATGCCCCCCCTCTCTTTCTGCTGTTTCATCAGTGGCTGTCAGATCCTGTCCCAGTGACTGGAACTATTTGTGTAGAGGAATCCCAGAACTCAGGATTGTGAGTCTAGAGCATATTTGGTGTACAACTTAGTAATGCACGAGTTAGGGGCAGGTTGAAAGAGATCACTCCATTTTCTATGTTCTTAGATTTTCTTGTCGGATATTGTTCATCTGGATCTATATTCCTTCACTGTTCTGCAACAGCTTTTCACAATAACTTCAACAAATGGATATGAAATGGAATAATTTTATCGTCCCCCTTTTGAAATTCTATACTATTCTGGAGATTGAACCTGTTTTCTGAGGTACACATGTGAACCACCACACCAACAAGTTTTCAGACTGCATGGGGAAGCTCTAACATTTTGAGTCACTAAGAGATATTTGTGGGAAATCTGGAGCACGCCTTTCTCTTGGCTCTCAGTAACCCCAGTCCTCGAACCTGTCCTTTGTGGCGTTAGACACCATGCATCAGGGGGCCATTGTTGTGACGGAAATTAGAGTCGCAGTCGGCGCTTGACGCCTACAGCGTCAGAAGAGAATGCAGAGCAGACAGGGAGTTGATTTTCATGACAAGCATGGAGTTTCTCTGTTACCTTTGACCTGCTGCAGCCAGGTGGATGGAGCCTGATATCGTATTACAGCGTGAATAGCCAGCCGAAAAAGGGGGAAGAAGAGTACCTGGTTCGTAGAGACTTCAATAAAAAGTCACAGTCACAGAAGTGACCTAGTAGTTTGATGTGTAGAAACGCACAGCGGCTATGTCAAACGAACATTTGACAGCCCACACCCGGAAAGTGTAGCTAGTCTTCTAAACACCCGGGGGCCTACAGGTACTAAAGTACAGGGCTTTACAACTCACACTAATCCAAATCTGCCCATATTCCTTTTCAAATGCGAAAAAAGATTGTAACTGAAATAGCGAGGAGAATGGCCAGCAGGTAACCCAGTTTCAGGTTTTAGAAAGAACGGTCAGTGTTTCAAAGCTTTAACAATGGAACCAACTCGACATATAAACGTGTCAGTAGATAGTCTTTGAAATATGAAATGCCAAGTCTGGACAGGCTGCACTAGAAGTCCCAGAGAATAGGGCCTGGGAGTGTAAGTATATTGAAGATGCCAGTCATTCTTAACACGTCTGACAACAAAAGCATTGGACATGACATCAGTGCAAACACGAATTGCCAACAGCAATAGTCAGCGTTCTCAAGGCGTCCTTCTGTACCAAGAGCATTGACTATCACAGTGGAAGTAGGCTATGTTGTCACGGTATGAATCTCTCCAGCTGTGTATGTACACAGTGCCACTTTGACATACGTGAATTAGATGAAAAGCGACATGGATTATCAAAGTGTTCAAGTTCTGCATCCCCTTCTTCTTTATCGAATGCTCACACAGAAACTCATGCTGTCTGCAATAGGAGAAAAACAGCGTTGCACTGACGTTAGGCGCCTGACGAGTCAGGTCCAGAGCATCTACTTCGGAGTAGCAGAACATTATTCTCTTTGAGTATTTCTGAAAAAAAGGCGGAAGAATGGACCAAGAGGGCAAAACATAGACTAGAAGGAGGTGACAGGAAGAAAAGGAAAAAGTCAGAAACAAAGAGAGGGATAGAAAAGAGGAAATTCCTAGCACAGAATTTCCAGAAGGTGGGAATGCTGTAAAATTAATTTGTGTTGACAGGCCCCAACATCCCCATTGGAATTTCTGCATCTAAACCAGTGATAAACTAGGTTTGAAGTCGCCTAAGTTTTGTTGATGCACTCTGTACCTATCTCTTCATTGCAACTTGAATATACATTTCAAAACTGCATCTAAACCAGTGACAAACTAGGTTTGAGTCGCCTAAGTTTTGTTGATGCACTCTGTATGTATCTCTTCATCGAAACTTGGATATACATTTCAACACTCCATTCGCCTTGAACATTCTAGCTTCTGCTGACTAGTTGCTATGTAATCCTGCCGTTCTGTCACCTGCCAAAGAAGAGAGAGAGAAAGAAAGAAAGAAAGAAAGAAAGAAAGAGAGAGAGAGAGAGAGAGAGAGAGAGAGAGAGAGAGAGAGAGAGAGAGAGAGAGAGAGAGAGAGAGAGAGAGAGAGAGAGAGACAGAAAAGACAGACAGACAGACAGACAGACAGACAGACAGACAGACAGACAGAGAATCCTGTTGCTGATGGCCCCAAAAGACCGCAGCAGTGTGAGGTATGGAGCATACAATATCCCCTGGAAGTGTACCAAGCTTATCAGAAGAAGACAGCAGACACAAAAGCAGCCCACACAGGAGTGTTCATCGTCTGACAACCTCCATTATCTGCATGACTGAGACAAGTAGGTCAGTGCTGATGTATTCGGGAATGAAGCAGTCTGGAGCTGATTAATATTGCAGAGGGGGGAGAGAACCCAGGCGTCATTCCTTTTCTGCCTGCAGAAATAGGGGACACAAACAAACATGAGTGGTGCCTTCATGGCTGTATAATTGTCATTTTTGTGTAGTCTGTGGTTGCTATTTTGTGGGCATTGGTATGTTGATAAAAGCTGAATAGGAACACAAACACAAACATGCACGCACGCACACACGCACACACAACACCACACACACAACACACACACACACACACACACACACCACACACACACACACATGCACACACAAAACGCACATAACACAATAAACAGAAATATTAAACAAAATAATATCAGAGATTTGATTGCCACTTTTATTTTGGGAAAGACGGACTTAATGTTCATATCATTATAGAATGCTCTTTGAAAATCAGAACATCTTGCGCACACTTTTTGTAAGAGTAGACCATTGTATGCCGGTCGGAACGGATGACAAAATTTACAAAACTGCATGCACATGGGGACTAGACGTAAAAAAGCACAAGAGTTCTTATTCTATTATACTCGAAATAAAAGAATAAAAAGCAAAAGATGCTCACACATATAGAGGGTAATATATTAAAAATCAAAATTTTCTGTAACTTGTTCATTCATACATACAATATTCACAATGTGTAACGTCGAGTAATGAAAGAAAGTATATAAACAAGCAGAAAGAAACATTGACCTCTAGCAACCAATACGAGAGGAAGGCGAGAAGTCAGTATCAGAATCATGAACTTCTGCCAGTGTTTCATCAGAAGCTGGATTGATCGTTGTCCTCACAAGGTCAGGGGTTATTTCCGGAGTGCTGTGTTGGCCTCCTGTTAGGCATACGCGGAAAAGAATGATGCCAGGTTCAATTTTTAGTGCAGAGGGGCAAATGCTCCCAACTTGTATTTTTTTATGTTGATTTTTTTGTGACTCTGCTGTTTAACTCTAAGAATCGATACCGCAAAGTGTGGTAAAATCTCTGTATGGGGAATTCATTTACAGAGTAACTTCAAACGAAGGGCAGCAACAGTGCTCACCAGGATACACGTCATTTTCTTATCACTGACGTTGATTGTTGAAGAGGCTCTTGTGTGTACTGTGATGTTCAGACTACTATCAAGCATTTTACTGCAGACTCCTTAATATTTTTGTGATGTTCACTGGACACATTTTTACTTCCTGGGAATCGGTTTTCTCGCGTGATATGAGTGAAGCTGTCATAGCTAGGAACAAGGTTGTTTCAAGGAATCTGGTTTTGGCTTATCCATTTTGTCTGGTTTCATCTCATTTTATGTGGGATTGATGTGGTTTTTACCACATCGCGGTGCCCGCCCTGGGCTGACCCTTGTTGTTGGCCAGGGCGTTGATACCAGGAACGACAGAAGTGTTGGTGTTGAGCCCCGTTTTCATCAGTACATATTCGCACAGTTTTAATCTGAGATTTAAAATTGAACGAGGTGACAGCCCCAGATATGGCCTTTGTGGTCGGTGGGGCTATAAACAACACGATTGGATTAGAATAGAACTTCATCAGCTAATGTGCTCAAACCTCAAACCCTTTCGTCTGTCTCTCTCCTCCCTGCATCTTCTTTCCCCCTTTTTGCTTGTCCTGATTGACTGGGTTAATGTTATAGGTAGAGGACTGATGGAAGGTGGAACAGCATACAAGCAACAGATAGATTGTACGCTAAGAATCATTGTCATACTTTTCAATATTGATAGAGATGTGAACAGTTCAGAACACAAGACATTCATCATCAGACATTGTGGGAAGAGGTAATAGAGCAGCAGACAATGAAGGATTCCTTCCCTGACAGTTTCTGTCCTCTGCCTGTATGGCTCAGGGGGAATCCCTCTGTGGCTAATGACACTTCACAAGGGGGAGAACCCCGGTGTACGTCTTCTGCCACCAGAAACAGATGGCCCAAGACACACTTGTGGGGTATCTATCTGACTACAGGCCAACAGATGATGTTGTCTGTCAATGCCGTGAAATAGGCTTGCTTTTCTGTCTGTCAGTGTGTCCGTAATATGAGGCACACCCTTTGAAAAGCAACTTTGTGGTTCCAGAAACATCTAGATAAAGTACAATATCTACTAGTGTCTTTGACTTTTGCTGTGCTAATGGTTCTGAGCTTATACATGATATCTAGTGTATCTATCTGACTTTTGCTGTGCTATGGTTCTGAGCTTTATACCGATATCTAGTGTCTTTATCTGGATTTTTGCTGTGCTAATGGTTCGGACGTTTACACTGATATCTTGTGTATTATCTTATTGTGCTGTACTAATGTTATGAAGTTTATACTTATACTTGCAATGAAAACACAAACCCTATTATCGGACTCTGTGCCATATGACGGAAGAAGTTCGAGAAAATGTAACACTGATATCTTGGCATTTTGTCCAAATTCTGATTCAACACCACTTTGCTCCTGAATTGTATTGACTGGTAACATGCCTGCTATTCGAAATTTTCTTTTTGCAAGAAATGAAAAACCATCGAATGAAAACTGAAAAAACGAGTATTCAGCTATTTGCAATAACACAGAATATGATGGACTCAGTTATGAATACAGATTTCTGTGGCAGGCAAGTGTCGAGAACTCATTTAGCTAGAAATGTAAAGTGTATTAAGAAATATAGGCAGCGATTTTTTTATATCAATGTAGACAGTGAAATATGGATTTTCCCTAATATACAACATACCACTTTACAAACATTGTAACAGCTTCTGTTATAAATGGTTTAGGTTAAAAAAATACTCTCTGTCTCTCTATCTTTCTCTCACACACACACACACACACACACACACACACACACACACACACACACACACACACACTCAACACACACCACACACACACACACAATTCACGGAAAAAAAATAATGGCATTACCAAAGTTCCTAACATTTTGCTCCAGTGTCCTTATCAGGCAATGGGCATCAACACGTGCCCTCTATTATTACGGTCAGGACAGGACAGAAATAATGGATATAGATGC
>CM060330.1:59302290-59304790 GCA_030674155.1 Stramonita haemastoma
TCTGCATAGAGCGTCAGTTTTGATTTGAGCTTTACTTCTTCACCAGGCGACACCCTGACACGGCCTCTGCGGTCTGGGGGCTATAAACACCATGATTGGATTGAAATGGCGCTAAAATCAAAGAAATCCAAGTCAACAAAGAAACAACTTTCCCGGCAATTTTTCATGTCAAAGCTAGACAAAGTTAAGAGAAAGAAAACAAAAAACACAAGGAAAAGTAAATGTGTAAAACCGAAGGAGAGAATCTGGGTTATCTTGAGAAAGTAAAAAAGTTGTATCATTCTACGTCTAAGCGGATGCAAAATCCCAAAAATGCCAATCAGTTTTGTGCAGGACTGCGACAAGCTAACCCCCACCTACCCTCCCCGCCACCCCTCCTCTCCCCTCTCCCGACTTTCCACTCCTGTAATGCCCTTCCCTTCTTCTGTCCAGCTATGTTCAGTCCCCATGAAGCCGGGTTGCGTTGACGTCACCAGCAATCCATCAATAGTGAAATGGATGATCTAGAGGTAATGCACTTGCCTAGAAAGCAAAAAATCCGGGGTTGAAATGTGTGGCATTTTGATCCCAGTTTGTGCCCAAAACGTCCACTACTCTGTGAGTGGCGGTCTGGGTTCTAGTCTTTCAGATGAGATGATAAACCGAGTACCCGTGTGTAGCACACATTTGGTGCACGTTAAAGAACTCAGGGCAACAAGAGTGTTGTCTCCGACAAAATTCTTTAGAATAAGTCACCCTGATAGGGAAACGAATACACCTGCAGACAGGAGAGAAATAATGCTCTTGCAGTGATGCAGTCTCCCCTAGGAGAACAGCCCGAATTTTACTCACACAGCTCTGCCATGATTTATGGTAGTATACAATACAATACGATAGAATACAATGCACTATAATACAATGCAATACAATACAGTACAGTACAATATGACACAGTACAACACAACACAATTCAATACAATACAATTCAATACAATACAATACAATGCAATGCAATCCAATACAATGATTAGGTCACAATATAGAATGTAGGTGTGTAAGCTTTGAAAGCAGAGGAAGAAGAGGTATACTGTTATTTTCCTGTGGGAACAGTGGACATTGCCAGGTTTGTCTGCACGGTGTCTTCAGGATGGAGGAACATACGCTTCCCTCCCTTCCTCCCCCTCTACATAAGGCATCTGGATGAAACGCTATCGCTTCCAGCCCTGTGCCCCTAGATATGTCTGTCTCCCCTTTATCCCTATTGATCCCCAAGCCACACACACATACACACATACACACACATGCACACACTCACGCGCGTGGGCGCGCGCGTGTGCGCGCACACACAACACACCACTGGCACAGTGGCACACATATTCAAATACACACTGGAACACGGACACACCACACGCACACACACACACACAACACACACACACACACACACACACACACACACACACACACAACACAACACAACACAACACAACACAACACAACACACACACACACACACACACACACACACACACACACACACACAACACACACAGAGTGTTCCTATTTCTTCACTCCCATAAACTTTTGTGCTTTCTCAAACTTGTCCATGGTAGAAGAAGCTTCCTACCACAATATTGCTGGAAATAACAGGGTTAAACAACAGCGCTGCAGTCACGTGTGGGAAGACACTAGTGTGTGGTGTGGCTATACCAGCCATCCCTCCTGTCTGCAGTGAAGACACTGGTGTGTGGTCTGGCTATACTAGCCATCCCTCCTGTCTGCAGTCAAGACACTAGTGTGTGGTGTGGCTATACCAGCCATCCCTCCTGTCTGCAGTGAAGACACTGGTGTGTGGTCTGGCTATACTAGCCATCCCTCCTGTCTGCAGTCAAGAGTGGGAAGACTGTGGGGTCTGGCTGTACTAGCCATCCCTCCTGTCTGCAGTCAAGAGTGGGAAGACTGTGGGGTCTGGCTGTACTAGCCATCCCTCCTGTCTGCAGTCAAGAGTGGGAAGACTGTGGGGTCTGGCTGTACTAGCCATCCCTCCTGTCTGCAGTCAAGAGTGGGAAGACTGTGGGGTCTGGCTGTACTAGCCATCCCTCCTGTCTGCAGTCAAGAGTGGGAAGACTGTGGGGTCTGGCTGTACTAGCCATCCCTCCTGTCTGCAGGGAAGACACTAGTGTGTGGTGTGGCTATACTAGCCATCCCTCCTGTCTGCAGTGATGTGTGGGAAGACTGATTCAGATTCAGAATATTTATTGCCATTTAAGTCATGCAGACCTATTTGACACAACAAAACAAACATCAGTTTTAATTATCTTTTTGCCCAAATGATGTCCACTAAAAACATGTTGCATTCTACTTTTCTTTGTCTCGTTTCTCCATACATTCATTCACATATCTAATGATATCTGCTTGATAGATATCAACTGTGATTATGTCGCTTAACTTATCTATACATTGTTTACATTCTTTGTCTCTTGTTTTAATCTTTAGTAACAAATTGTTTCTAAGTTCATCA
>CM060330.1:59309790-59319790 GCA_030674155.1 Stramonita haemastoma
ACACACACACACACACACACACACACACACACACAGACACACACACACACACGCACGCACGCACGCACGCACGCACGCACGCACGCACGCACGCACGCACACACACGCACACACACGCACACGCACGCACGCACGTATGAAAATGTGTTTTCTTGCGTGTAAAATTAATGATTTCAACGCAAACTTTTCGATGTGTGTGCTTGACGAGACTTGGCGCTGTATGGATTCCACACATGCTTGTATTTCTTCAGTGTTGATGTATTGGGACTCTGAGAGCTTCCCTGTTCACCGCCGTGCATCCTGCCTTAGCTTCCCTTAAGTTTGAAATTTGCTTGACAATATCCTTGTGGTATTATGCTGAATCTGACATATCTTTAAGTATTGCTATTGACATAAAAAGGACAGCCACAACATTTGTTACATAAAAAACTCTAAAAGCTGGAAAAAGACTTTGTGATTAATGTTTACTTGTAGATTTATCCGATTACCACTAAAACATCTGTAAGGGACACGTTTTGTAGACAAGAAGAGAAAACAACAGCCCCTGGAATGTATGGCGGTAAATTATGGGATCCATCATGCTTTATGAGAATTTGAGTGACATTTATTTCAGGCATTGCCGTGTAATCGTAATTTATTGCTAAAGGAAATCAGAAAATAAAAGTTTATGAACACTTTTTTCTTGTCTTGCAAGTATTTTACAATGCAGAGGAAACAAACAAAAAAGCAAAACAAAGAAAATGAAGCTGATAACTAATAGAAGTTTACATGCACCTCCATACATAACCGTGGTCACTCTTCTTTCTCTCTGTCTCTCTCTCACTCCCCCCCTCCCCCCCTGTCCCGCACACACGGGTGTGTGCACATGCACGCTGTACGTACGCGCACTTGTGCACTGGGGCACACACACATACACATACCCCCCTACACACACACACACACACACACATACACATACCCCCCTACCACACCACACACACACACACACACACACACACACACACACACACACACACACAACACACACACACACACACACACACACACACACACCAAACACGGAGGCCGTGTCGTCACTATGATTATAAACTGAAACGAGTTTTTATCCTGGGAAGTCAAAGATTGAATTAAAGTTTATATAGGGTAGTTGAAGAGAGAGAGAGAGAGAGAGAGAGAGAGAGAGAGAGAGGAGAGAGAGATGAGAAGAGAGAGAGAGAGAGATGATAATGGACTAAGCACTAATATGCTTTTTTACATCCAGTCCCTGTGTGTATGCAGTTCTGTAAATCCTGTCATCTGTTCCCACCGGCCTTGGCTTCAGTACAGTTCCCTAGGTCACCCAGCAGTAAATGGCTACCTGCTCTCTTTACAGTC
This sequence comes from Stramonita haemastoma, assembly GCA_030674155.1. Lineage (NCBI taxonomy): Eukaryota > Metazoa > Mollusca > Gastropoda > Neogastropoda > Muricidae > Stramonita > Stramonita haemastoma. The sequence goes on from CM060330.1 coordinate 59,311,165, forward strand.
AGGGAAGGTAATGCAGCGAGGGAGAGGAGATGGGCGCCGCCCTCAACATGCTGGCCTCTAGAGAAGCTGAGGTCTGATGCCTCGCTCCTCTACGGCCACATAGGTTATGGGATGCCTTTACCTTTCTGCTCTACTAGAAAGGAATAAAATATTGATCTGTATAGATATTTACATATGGGAAGGTAGGACAAAGAAACAGAGGGTGGTACACATCCCTCCGTCTCTGTCAACAACCCTTATGGTATTGTAGCCAGACTTCCCAAGACAAATGGGCAAGACTTTGTCTTGTTTCATCTCCTGAAGTTTTGTTCACGCCAATCTCTTCTAAATATTTTAAAAAATGTTTTTCTCAATGTGTTATCAATAACTTTTCTTCAATCTGATTTTATGAAAACATTAGTTTTGACCTAGATAGTCTTCATTAGGGATTCCTGCTGCCCTGTAGCAGATTGAGAGTAAAGGAGTGATGTTTTCACCTGCCTGACTGAAGTCTGTCCTGTAACCTGTACCAGTGTGTGGAGCATCAGCAGCACTGTGGGGATTGAAACCTCAGTGTAGGGTTTGCCATCAGCCCCGGCTCTTGCTCTGATCCCCATTCCTGATGTCTGCTGCCTCTCCGCTAACTTTGGGTTTTCCCGTGTCTCCCCTTTTAGTCGTTGTTTCTCCATAGAAAATTAACAAGGAAAAGTTTGCGTTTGGGACTAATAAATCTTTCGGCACTGTTGTGTGGTCCAGTCAAATGGGAGTGTTGGTGGAGGCCAGCTTTCCGAGTTTGTTGTTGACACTGGGAACAGCCTCTGCTGGGTTCCTCCTGTCCACCGGGATGTCATGGCGTGTCCTAGGAATGGAAGAGACCGCTTCCAACATAGATTTGGGATGTTCTGAGTTTTCAGTGGATACCCTTTCCACCATGTCAGTGCTGACCTTCAGCGAAAAGCGCATATATGTTATTAGTTTTTTAATTTGATTTAATTTGATTATTTATTCTTTTATTTCATGCATCTTTTACTAGCAGCCTTTGCTCCTTCTGACTGCAAAGGTCGTGACCTGCTCCTTTCCCTGAGGATCTGGCACGGCTTAAATTTCAGGTATTACCCTGGGGACTTTGGAAGAGGAATGCTCGGGCTGCTTTGCATTTTTGCATATTTAATACTAACCTTTGCCATTTTTTCTGCCCCGTGAGACTCCTTACCTTTATCAGATTGGCATTAGTTTTCGATCGACCTCACTCACCATTCCAATTTCCCCATCATCACTTGATTTGAACAGTTTATTTGGGATCATATCTTTGATCTCTTTCTATTTTAGAAGAGAAACTGTCTTTTCCTGTTCAGAATGGAGAGTGTTGGGGGTGCCTCTTTTTCCACCTCAGACCCAGGGTTCTGCCCCTCGTCCCCTTCAGTTTTCACACCTCAGACCCATGTTCTGCCCCTCGTCCCCTTCAGTTTTCACACCTCAGACCCATGGTTCTGCCCCTCGTCCCCTTCAGTTTTCACACCTCAGACCCATGTTCTGCCCCTCGTCCCCTTCAGTCTGGCCACAGTTCTCCATGTTCTGGTCCCATCTTCCCATCCTTTAGAGCAAGAAACCATCTCCCTGTCCAGCATGCAGTACTGTTTCTCCATTCAGAATGTTTGGCCAGTGTGTACGTGTCTCAACGAATCATCCATTCTGCCATGCGCTCAATGACCGCTTCGATCTCTATCAGGAAACTGATACTTTACGGCAGCACAGAAAGTCTAAGCCAACATTTAAAAAAGATCACTATGATAATTTATAAAAACGGAAAGGGATATGATTAGGGGTAAAAAAAGCAAGTCTAATCGTGCGGATGTGCTTGATCATTTTTTTTAAGGCTAGGATGGCTTCCTCTGTGCATGCGTATTTCATATACCACGCAGTCTTAGTCTTGGGAAACTGCATGAAATGGAATTAATAATAATTATTATTTTTTAAATCTATTTTTTGAAAAATGCTGCTGGGGTTACGAAATAGAGGGAGAGAGAGAGAGAGAGAGAGAGAGAGAGAGAGAGAGAGAGAGAGAGAGAGAGAGAGAGAGAGAGAGAGAGGTGGAAAAAATCGAAAGCAATCCCATTCTAAAACTGGTATGCCACCCATTCATTTGTATTTTTGTAAGATTCAGACGTAAAAAGGCATCGAAATTCCAGCAGAATGGAGGGAAGCCTGCAGATTTAATTAAGCATTTTGATTTCAGCCATTTTCATGGAGGAAGGGAGGGAGGGAGAGGGGAGATAAATCAGGGTGTTCAGAGGGAGAAGACTGCCCTGGCCCCCTGTGTTGACAGCTACATGTTGACACAATCGCCAGCAGCTGCAGACAGTGTCACACGCTTTCACACTTGAACAGCTTCTTTCCAGTATCCCTGTCAATGTACGTGAAGCTAAAAAAAAATTAATATAGAAGATTCAATAACCTGTCTGATATGCATACTACAAAGTATAATGTCATGTGCCCAATGTCATGTGCCCAATGTCATGTGCCCAATGTCATGTGCCCAGTAGAAATGGTGGGTCATCTCTGAAAATTCTGATGAAGAAATGTCTGTTGTCTATACCTCTTTTTCCTTGTCCAAATTCTTTTTGAAAATTCTAAAGGAGAAATGTTTATTGTCTATACCTCTTTTCCCCTGTCTTATTTCTTTCTGAAAATTCTAAAGGAGAAATGTCTGTGGTCCATACCTCCTTTTCTCTGTCTTATTTCTTTCTGAAAATTCTAAAGGAGAAATGTCTGTGGTCCATACCTCCTTTTCTCTGTCTTGTTTCTTTCTGAAAATTCTAAAGGAGAAATGTCTGTGGTCCATACCTACCTTTTCTCTGTCTTATTTCTTTCTGAAAATTCTAAAGGAGAAATGTCTGTGGTCCATACCTCCTTTTCTCTGTCTTGTTTCTTTCTGAAAATTCTAAAGGAGAAATGTCTGTGGTCCATACCTACTTTTCTCTGTCTTTTTCTTTCTGAAAATTCTGAAGGAGAAATGCCTGTGGTCCATACCTCCTTTTCTCTGTCTTGTTTCTTTCTGAAATTCTAAATGAATGTCTGTTCCATACCCCTTTGCCTCTGCATCTTGTTTCTTTCTGAAAAATTCTAAAGAGAAATGTCTTGGTCCATACCTCCTTTTCTCTGTCTTGTTTCTTTCTGAAAATTCTAAAGGAGAAATGTCTGTGGTCCATACCTCCTTTTCTCTGTCTTATTTCTTTCTGTCGTCTCTTTCCTTTCTGTTGTCCGTCTCTGCAGTACAGGCGCCTATGCCAGTCTGACAATTTGTATTTTTTCCAACCTGAAGAAGTCACCTGCCCTTCCCCTGACGACTAGGAAGACATGCCACACACCAGCTTGGACACAGGGCGTTTAGTTCAGTTTTTCAGTACATTGTGTTTTCCTTTTCTTATTATCTTACACCACCCACCACCACCACCACCACCACCACTACTACTACTACTACTACTACTACTACTACTACTACTACTACTACTACTACTACTACTACTACTTCTACTACTACTACTACTACTACTACTACTACTGCTGCTGCTGCTGCTGCTGCTGCTACTACCACGACCAAAACTAATGATACTACTGGTAGTTTTATTTTTTTGCAGCATGGGGAGAAGAAACACTTCTGATTCTGATTCTGATTCTGATTCTGATCACTCTTTATCACGACAATGTATTTTTGGTCTGATTTATTCTTTTTTTCTTCTTTTTTATATCGAGGATAATGGAATAAGCACCCATTTTGTTTCTACTTGCTTATAATAAGAGAATCTTTTTTGTTTCACATATTATTACACACAACAACACACATAACCAGCAGTGGTTGTCATGAAACAAATGATGTGGTGTGGTGTATGATAATGCGCGGAAGGAGACCGGAACGTTGTCTTAAATCACAATACACGTTAAGAGGAATGTCACACATCCTCTGACATGATGTTGAGTCATTAATGAAGGTCCCAGAGGTCCCTCTCTGGTAGTCCACAGCTGGAGAACGGCTACCTGAGGGCTTCACAGGGCCTGTCTCCGGGCTGAAGACAGAGGCAGCCCAGGAATCACAGTCCGCGAGCTGGCGCACAGCTAAAGGCACAGACAGTCAAGGGAGATCCATTTTCCTCGTCAGCTTCACATTCAAACCCAGCAACTTTCATTGATATCCTAACATTGACGGGTTTTTCAGTCACAACAGGAGCCTTCAAGGGACTTAACCACGTAGGTAGGTTTACCGTCACAGAGAGGAATGTCACAGGCACACAGTCCCGTCAACTGTCACTCCACTCAAAGCGTGACGAACTAAACGTCTGGTTAACAAGGAAGGGTAAACCCTCTACAGCCACACGAAACAAACCACAGCTGTCAGCTCTTACGAAGATATGCCGTAAGGGAAACAGCACAAGATTGATTGAGACCTAACCATACCTGAGGACCGATTCAGTCACGAGTAGGTCAGACACCAAGCAGACTGAAGAATAAGCTAAAACTGCAATTATATCAGACCTAAGCAATGAGATACAGCTAAAACTGCAATATACCAACACAAGCAGACTGAAGAATACAGCTAAAGACTGCAATGTATTACTCAGACACTAAGCAGACTGAAGAATACAGCTAAAGACTGCAATGTATTACTCAGACACCAAGCAGACTGAAGAATACAGCTAAAGACTGCAATGTATTACTCAGACACCAAGCAGACTGAAGAATACAGCTAAAGACTGCAATGTATTACTCAACACACAAGCAGACTGAAGAATACAGCTAAAGACTGCAATGTGTTCCTACAATCATGGCTGAGCTGTCAACCCCTCTCACGAAACATACTAAAGCCAACAGCAGAAAGGACGCTAAAAGGTAAACAACAACAACACAACAACAACAACAACATAATAATAAAATAATAATAATAATAATAATAATAATAATAATAATAATAATAATAATAATAATAATAATAATAAAATAATAGTACATGGAATTTATATAGCGCTAAATCTTGTAATGCAAACAAATCAAAGCGCTTGCATTCAAAAATCAGTCACACGCATGAACCATTCACAAATAAATTAACAAATTATATATTAGTAGTAGTAGTAGTATCAAGAACTCAGTACCACTGGAAGACTCGTTAAATCCAAGTCACTAGCTTAGCAGGCAACATGTCCCACACACTGACATCAAGACACTGCAGATTGCCCTCGTGTCAAGTTCTCTCCCTTCTACTGCAAACTTCTTCAAGTGGACCGTAAGAGTTCTGAAGCCAAAGTGAATGAGGAAGAAGTGGACATCATCTGAAGACACATCCAAAGTCACGCTCAGTCAACAAGTCCGTTAACCTTGACGCCAACATACTGGTGATTACACACTGCAACTGTCCTTACCACGGCAAACTTCCCCAAGTTGACCGAAGTAGTTCTGCAACCAAAACTGAATGTTAGAAAATCCTCACTGCCAAAGGAGAACTTCCCTGCGAAGAGCACTACTGACAGAATAACCTGCACCAACACATTTCAACCACATTAGTCACAGGCAGTAAATCAGCTTCAAACGAACCCACAGGAGCAAAACAGATTTCAGCCTCACAAAGCTGAATCAGCAAACGTTTGCAAACGAAATGACTCACGCCGAAGTCGGATGTGCTGGGCCTGACTTGTCAGGCGCTTAAGGGCCGCGCAATGCACTTTTGCTCAAAGGACAGACAAATGTATTGCTGTCTGAGCGCAAGACGATGAGGAAGAGGAAAGGAAATGACGGGAACGACATGTTTTTCAGCACTGTAACAAACTTGCCGATAACAAACACCACAGCAGCATGAAGGTGACTGATAACATTCGTAATATTGCAAAGCTATTTATTATCTTGCCTTCAACATTCGAATTGGCTAAAACTATGGATTGTTATTGATTGCTTATGTGTTGTATAGGTCGAATGCAAGCGCTTTGATTTGGATTTTTTTTTTTTTTACAAGATATAGTGCTATATAAATTCCATGTATTAGTAGGCCTCCGTCAGTCGGTGTCGACTATGGAATTCGCGCCAAAAGACAGGTCATTTGTTCAGCGACAACACCGGCTGTGGCTGGTCAGTCCGATGCGGGAGTGGCAGTCTCTGTTGCATCTGATACAGATGTGGCTTGTTGAGGTGGCTGGAGCACATGCCTTCCGCTTGGCTCTCTTTTCGTTTGCTGCGGTGTGGATCTTTTCTTCACCACACTTCAGCTGTTTGTGGAGAACACTGCGCCATTTGCTGCGGTCAGCCGCTACCTCCTCCCAGTTCTCTAGGTTGATGTCCAGGGGTTTCATGTCACGCTTGCAGACGTCTTTGTAGCGCAGTTGGGGGCGGCCAATGCTTCTCTTGCCGGAGGCAAGTTCACCATAGAGGAGATCTTTAGGAATGCGTCCATCCTCATAATTCCATGTATTATTATTATTATTATTATTATTATTATTATTATTATTATTATTATTATTATTATTATTATTATTATTATCATTATTTATTAAACACATTGGAGTAACAAATCAATGTGAAAGCATCCACGATAAACAGTATAAGATGACGTAGAAGTCCTGGGTGTCTGATATTCTACAGGCATCATTCAGAAAACATGTGCAGTTTAAACTACAAGATATCAGACTGAACTTCTGACTGGAAGCAGGACAGCATGTGAGGAAATTCTCAAGAAATATTGAAATAATTTTAGACACAGACCTGAGAACTGCACTGAAAGAGTACAAGCTTCAGAAGGCTTTGATCCATCTGTCTTCTGTCTGTCTGAGTCACATTTTTCTGTTTTCAGTTGTCTGTTCCCTCCCCTTTCCTACTTTTTCCACTCTTTGTGTTTGATGATTATCCTGTCCGGAACACGTGGCCTTTCCAAACTGAAAATAATGATATAACCGGTTGGGACCTTGGCAAGGTAACACAGCGTTAAGCTTAGGCTCTGCAATGATATCAATCCTTCCAGCCTGAACAGGTCAGTTAGCTTTCCATATTCACCTAGCTCTTTGATCAGTATGTATTGATCCCTTTATCTGTTCAGTGTGTCTGTTATGTTTAATGCATTGTATGCTATGAGAAATGTCGATAAGATTTTCTTGAACCCGTGATATTTTCCCATGAAAAGAAACGTGCCTTCCCTGTCCTTGCCTTGAATTAAAGTAGGGTGACTTTCCCTTTCGGGAGATGTTTTTCTCTATTTTTTTCGGCATTGATTTTCCACTTGTCTGTCCGTGTGGTTTTCTGATCAGTACAATCGCGATATATATATATATATATATATATATATATATATGTATATGTATATGTATATGTGTGTGTGTTGTACAGAATTGCTCTTGGCTGGCTAGCATCGCAACCCCCCCCCCCCTTCCCCAAACAATTGAATTGGTTTGCCCTGTACTTTATGCAGTTTGTTTAATGGATTGATACAATCAGAGAAAAACACTTATTTTTATTCCAATGAAACGGGTGGATACCCATTAATGGTTACTGTAATTTTGTAATTATTGACCTATTTTCTGGACGAATAAGCAGGTATGGATTTGCACTGCACGCGCATAAGCTCATTTCCCTGCTCGTCATAGAATCTTGCATGGTGAGAAATATCGACAAAAAAGAGTGCAATAAAACCCTTATCTCAATTCCTATCCAAACTCTCTGTCACTCCTGTGACGCATGAGGCGTGAAGATATGCCTGTGTATGCATAATTGTGTAGATAATGATAAAGAGGTGATGATGGCGCAGGAGTGGGGTGGGGTGGGGGTTATCTACGGGGAATAACTCAACTCAAATCAACTCTTTTAGTTCTGTCTCCATCGCCGCTGTCGTCGGTAGGAGCTCCAGGCAATGCCACCAGGGTTCGCCATCTCTCTCTGTCTCTGCTGAGTTCTACCATCTCCTGCATCCCTCCCAGACCACTGATTTCAGAGATGTTGGCAATGTAGGATGTTGATGGTCTGCCTCTTTTCCTTCTGCCCTCAACCTTACCTTGGAGATCTGTCGTCATCAGATTTTGTCTGTAGGTTTCTGTTTGCCTGACCGACATATGTCAGTCTTCGCTGAGCGCTTTTAGCCAACATTTGTCTTTGCCCTGAGAGTTCATCAAGGAGGCTTTCATTGGCTCTTCTGTCGGACCATTTGGTTCTTTGAAGTCGCCCTGTAGAACCCCTTTTCGCTGCTTTTAGTTTATTTTATTTTTATTTCCGATTTTCATAGGGTCCACGCTTTTGACCCACACAGCAACACAGGCCAGATTATGTTTTGACAATTCTGATTTTGAGATATTTAGGTATGCCTCTATCTTTCCAGATTTCGTTTAACTTCATCTCAGATTGTGTTTTTACATTAATCTGATTTTGAGATATTTAGTGTACCCCTATCTGTCCATTACTTCGTTTAACCTCATCACATACAGATTCTAGCCTCACAGAGAGAAACAGTCTTCTCTTCCATAGAGCCTAGATGTTGAAGTGTTGAGCGAATCCCAGATGTGTTCCATTGATTGGGATGTTGTGAGGGGTGACTGCACCCTTAATGGCCGTCCCTTTGGTCAGTGGGGCAATGAACGTGGGGCCGGCAGTGCCGCCCTCCCTCCGCATCGTCTGTGGAGAGGAG
>CM060330.1:59322290-59332290 GCA_030674155.1 Stramonita haemastoma
AAAATAGAAAAAAACACATTAACAATAATAATATGATAATAATAATAATAATGAGATATGATAATAATAATATAATAATAATAATAATAATAATAATAATAATAATAATAATAATAATAATAATACATGGAATTTATATAGCGCTATAGCTTGTAAAACAAGTCAAAGCGCTTGCATTCGACCTATACAACATACAAGCAATCAATAACAATTTATAGAAATTTTTAGAAAACATTTATAAAACATAGAAAAAAACATCTGATATAACAGCACCTATCTGTATTCTATAATCACTGGTTAACTTAAGCTTATATGCATCTTATACCCACTACAGTTCAAATCTTGTGGACAGTTGTCTAACAACAGTTTACAGTTCACTTTTACTGCAATGACCAGAATCAGAGACATTCGTATGAAAGGGGGAGATAAGGAAAGGTAGACTCATGTTAATCCACGAATTGTTGATAATAGGCGATATAAACAAAGACGAACATGTATCAACAAACGTGCACCAGCAGGCTACATAATAGATTAAAAGTATTTTCTTCCGCCTATTGATTGAATGGAACATTTAATAGATTGAATGGAACATTTTATAGATGGATCGGTGGTCTAGGTGGTCACGCGCCTTGCCTAGAAAGCAAAAAGTCCGGGTCGGAGTGTGCGGGGTTCGTACCCGTTTGGACCCCAAACTTTTCCCCCATCCATTAGACCATGAGTGGTGGTCTGGGCGCTAGTCTTTCGGACGAGATGATAAACCGAGGTCCCGTGTGTTACACATCACTATTTAGCGCACGTAAAAGAACCCACGGCAACAAGGGGGTTGTCCCTGGCAAAATTCTGTACAAAAAAGCCACTCTGATAGGGAAACAAATACACTTGCATGCAGGAAAAAAAAGGGTAGGCGCTGCACATGTGGCGATGCGCTCTCTCCCCGGGGAGAGCAGCCCGAATTTCACGCAGAGAAATCTGCCGTAACATAAAGTGGTACAAAATACAAAATAAATAAATTATATCTGTGGGTAGGATAAAGTGGCTCTGAGCAACAAATGCAGAGAAAGTTCTTCTGATTCCTTTAGAAACTCTACCCTTAAATTTTCATATGTAGTAGATAAAAGCAAAATATTTTTCATTTTCAAGTTGGTTTTTACAAAATGGTCAGAATTCATCATGAGCAGATTCACTATAGCGATGTACTTAGTTATTATGTGAGAGTATGTTAAACCATAATTGCGAAAACAATAATTTTCGATATCTAGAACATAACTTCCTTTTTCGAAAATAGTCTTAAGTGATCTATACTGTTGATATCTATCACGATCTCTTATAGTTCCTGGCCATTCTTGAATAACCATATCGACGAGACTCTGGGAGACAGAGAGCCATGGAGGACTAGACAGACTGCACGGACACACAGGAAAGGAAAACAAATAAAGCAGAGCGGAGCCAGAGTGTATAGGGCTGAAGGCAGACTTTCCTTCCTCATACCAATGTCACTAATTTGATGGGTAAAGCAAATGACGGTATGGAAGTTATTCTATTAAAAGAGAACGAGAATAAAAAAAAGCCCCAATGAACAAATGTTATCTAGAGAAGCTTATAGAATAAGCATCACAATAGGTTTTTTCCCATCCAGCCCTCTAGGGAAAAGAACAGGCACAATCAAGCAAATGTCATTAACTTGCAATACATGGCATGAACAACAATTCAAAGAAAGGAAGGAGAAATTTTATATATATATATATATACATATATCATATATATATATATATATATATATATATATATTATATATATATATATATATATAATATATATATATATATATATATATGTATGATAGACATTCCACGCAAATTCATCCCAACATCATTTCACACATGTCGAAAAAAACCCTGGTGAAAATTGAAAGTAAGCGTAATCGGTTTAAAAAATAAGCCAGTATGACGAAGAGAGAGAGAGAGAGAGAGAGAGAGAGAGAGAGAGAGAGAGAGAGAGAGAAGAGAGAGAGAGAGAGAGAGAGAGTCATTCGTTTCGTGTCGTTTGCATAGAGACTGAAACAGAAACGACATAAACCATAACGGCATAGGACGAAGCAAAATCATTTTTCAGAGGATGATGTCTATCTGTCCATCTGCACATCTGTCTGCCTCCTTCTCTCCCTCTCCCTCTACACCCCCCTCTCTCTCTTCTCTCTAAGTCAAGGTGCCTTGCCTTCGGTGCTTGTATTTGAGAAAAAAAAACACTGCACTTTTACAGCCTCAAAGTTTACCCTCGTCGTTTTGGTATGTTTGGCAGTGTTGGCACACACACGCACGCACGCACGTGCGCGCTCGCAAACACACACACGCATACACACATGCACATTCATACATAATTCATCCTGAAGTTATTTTAATTTTATTTTTATTTATTTTGTATTTTGTACCACTTTATGTCACAGAAGATTTTTCTGCGTGAAATTCGGGTTGCTCTCCCCGGGGAGAGCGCGTCGCCACAGATGCAGCGCCTACCCATTATTTCGATTTTCCCTCAGGATGGTGTCTAAACACGACACCTGTGTGCATGCTGATAAAATTTTAATAGTAATTTTGTCATCCGCTCCCACCGGCGCACGATGGCCTGCCCTTCCGAAAGGCGGAACGGGGCTTTAACGTGTGCGCAAGATGTTCTGCGTGCGTTCGCACACGGGGCCTCGGTTTATAGTCTCATCCGAAGTTAACATCAGTGTAGACTCCATTCTCCCCAAAAGACCTTCGGATGAAACTATATACCGAGGTCCTGTGTGCGAACGCACGCAGAACATCGTGCGCACACGTTAAATAATGTTCCGCTTTTCAAAAGAGTAGGCCATCATGTGTCGGTGGGAACAGATGAAAATTGACAAAATTGCATACACACGGGGACTGGATGTAAAGAAAAGCACTCGAGTGCTTATTCCATTATCCTCGATATAAAAGAATAAATAAATAAATAATAAAAATACACACATCCACACACACACACACACACACACACACACACACACACACACACACACACACACACACCCCACACACACACTGTACAGATTAGAGCAGGACGTGTTTATGCATATATGGAAACCTATCAATATTCAAATATTATTTGGTGTGAACAAATATAATGCTGTCAAGCCCTCCCCCCTTCCCAAAGCGCACACACTCGACGTAGTCCCCCCCCCCCCCCCCCCACATACATACATACATACATACATACATACATACATACATACATACATACATACACATACATACATACATACATACACAACACATTCACGCGCGCGGGCGTGCATATATATATATATATATATTTTTTTTTTTTATACATACATACATACATACATACATACATACATACATAGATACATACATACATACATACATACATACATACATACATACAGAGAAACAGAGACAGGCAGAGAGGCAGACAGACAGACAGACAGATAATCATACATACATATATATACACACATACATACGTACATACTTACATACGTACATACGTACATACATATATATACACATACATACATACATACATACATACATACATACATACATACATACATACATACATACATACATACATACATACATACATACATACATACACACAACATACAACACAACACATACATACAACACAACATACATACATACCATACATACATACATACATACATACATACATACATACATACATACATACATACATACATACATACATACATACATACATACATACATACATACATACATACATCATATATACACCTATATAGGTGTGTACTCACATACATACATGTACATATATACATATATACATATATACATATATACATATATACATATTACATACATACATACATACATACATACATACATACATACATACATACATACATACAACACATCACACATACACACATACACACATACATACACACATACACACAACATACATACATACATACATACATACATACATACATACATAATACTACATACACAAATATAGACACATACACACACATACATACATACTTACATACATAATAAGATACATAGATACAGACATACATACACACATACATACATACATACATGCATACATGCATACATACATACATACATACATACATACATACATACATACATACATACACAACATAATCTACACATACACATAGATCAACATACATACTACATACATACATCATACATACACACATAAGCACATACACGCATTTATACATACATAGATACATACATAGATACGTCATAAATACAGATACTTAGATAGGGGGACAGGATAGCCTAGTGGTCAGAACATTGCGCTCGCAATTTGACGACCCGAGTTCGATTCCCGTTCGAGGGGATTTTTCGCCGGGAGTTAAGATCAGTGTTTAATCCACACTCCCAAAAGTCCTTCGGATGAGACTGTAAACCGAGGCCCCGTGTGCAAACGCACGCAGAACATCTTGCACACACGTTAAATCCTATTCTGCTTTTCGTTAGAGTAGGCCATTGCGTGCGGTGGGAACAGATGACAAGATTTACTAAACTGCATACACACGGGGACTGGATGAAAAAAGCACATGAGTTCTTATTTCATTATCAAGCACGTGAGTGCCTATTCCATTATCCTCGATATAAAAGAATAAAATAAAATAAAAATAAATTAAATAAAAAAAGGATACATACATACATACATACATACATACATACATACAATAACATACATATATACATAATATATACATGCACACAAACATGTGTACAAATTTATATATATATACACACAAACACAGAGAGACACACAGGCAGACACACAGACACACACACATAGAGGTGCGCACGCCGCTTTCACACGCATGCATGCACACACACTTGCACGCATGCACGCACGCACGCACACACACACTCACCCCCCCCTCTCTCTCTCTCTCTCTCTCCTCTCTCTCTCTCTCTCTCTCCAGTACATGTAAAATTTCTTGCGTGTCTGGCATATCTTCGTGAGAATATAATATAATGACTAGAAGGGCAGATGCAGAAATAGAGGAGAGGGAGGGAGGGGTGTGGAAGGTAGGGAGGAAGAGGCGGAGGGGGTTGGAGTAATCTTAGAGTGTTAGGAAGTTAGCTGAAGAGAGAGAGAGAGAGAGAGAGAGAGAGAGAGAGAGAGAGAGAGAGAGAGAGAGAGAGAGAGAGAGAGAGAGAGAGAGAGAGAGAGAGAGAGGCAAGGCAAGGCAAGGCAAGGCAAGGCAAGGCAAATTCTTTCATTCGAGGATAATAGATAAGCACTCGTGTGCTTTTTTACATCCAGTCCCCCGCCCCTTTTCAGGGATAACATCAAGATAAAAAGATACTAAACAATAAAACTATACGCAGTACCAAACAACATAAAAAGTAAGGATACTATATAGAAAGGTAATAAAAATGCACTCGTTCAGAAGACGAAAATCAGAAGTCACAATAAAATGATTTTGATTTTTGAAGAAGAGAGAGAGAGAGAGAGAGAGAGAGAGAGAGAGAGAGAAGAGAGAGAGAGAGAGAGAGAGAGAGAGAGAGAGAGAGAATATGAAATAAAAGCAAAGAACAAGCCTAAGAATAAAAGGAAAGGGCCGATGTAGGAAGGAGCATTAATAGGCAAACGCAATAAAACAAATTTACAATCCCCAGATAAATGAGGAAAGGCGGAATGGTGTTCCTGACATTGCAAGAGAAAATCTGATTGCTAAACTATTCGTTTTTTGTTCGTTCTTTACCTTCAGAGATTGAGAAGAAATGGGCAAAAACAGACAAGCCAACCCAGAATAAAGAAAGAAAGAAAGAAAGAAAGAAAGAAAGAAAGAAAGAAAGAAAGAAAGAAAAGAAGCAAGCCACCAAGCAAGCAAGGAAGAAGCAGGAAAACAAGCAAGCCTGCAAACAAACCCAAAGAAGCAAAAAAGGGAACCCTACAGAAAAAGCTTGATGAACACAATCAAGAGGCTATGAAACATTCTAGAATGTGTATGGCAGCTTGGGTCACCATGGGCTGTAGTATGCGGTTCAGATTGCAAACAGTCTTGTTGTTGTTAGTGTGTATCAGCAACATCTTAGGCTGTTACAGCTCTGTGGTAATACCCTGCACTGCACAACCGGAGGTTCCCGGTTCGATCCCGAGTATTTCCCTGCTTTTCAAAATGAGGTGCTGATTGATGGTCCTTTGCCCAAACACCTCTGTACATTTTTTATTTATCCTTTTCTCCTTGAATATATTGACATGCACACACACGCCAAAAGGTATACATGGATGCAAGCATAAACACACACACACATACACACACATAATTGCACACACGCACTCACGCTCGCATGAACGCACACACATACGCGCGCGCGCGCACGCATGCACGCACGCACGCTCACAAGTACAGAGAAAGAGAGAGAGAGAGAGAGAGAGAGAGAGAGAGAGAGAGAGAGAGAGAGAGAGAGAGAGAGAGAGAGAGAGAGAGAGAGAGAGAGAGAGAAGAATGAATGAATGAATGAATGAATGAATGAATAATCTTTATTTTTCAAGGGTAACAGAGTAAGTATTACATACTTTTTTTCATCCGGCCCTTGCCCTGATCAGGGAATAAAGCTAACAAACCCCCTCCCTACCCCTACATACCAGCTTCACCACCAGCAGCAGTTCAACCAATATTTTAAAAGAAGAAAACAGAATACATTCAACAAAACGCGTCATCCTAACTGGATACACTGATAATTATTTAAACAAAAAATAACATAACAAAAAAATATTAAAACATAGCAAATATTTAGGACCATGAAACAGAAGGCATTACAAATCTATAATGCGTGAGCGTGTGTGTGTGTGTGTGTGTGTGTGTGTGTGTGTGTGTGTGTGTGTGTGTGTGTGTGTGTGTGTAAGCGGGAAAACAAGCAAAGTAGGCATAAAAGGGGAAAAAAACAGATTAAAAAAAAACAAACAAACCCAACAACAACAACAACAACAACATAAAATCCTTTAAACACCAAAGGCTATATAAAAGCACATTTCTATATTCAAATGGTAAGAATACAGTTTGAATCCAACATAACAACCAAAACACTCTTCTCCATAATAAGTCTAGGATAGAATATGTGAAGGTGGAAGTTGGAGGGGAAAGGAAAGGGAAAGGAGGGATAAGAGAGAGAGAGAGAGAGAGAGAGAGAGAGAGAGAGAGAGAGAGAGAGAGAGAGAGAGAGAGAGAGAGAGAGAGAGAGAGAGAGAGAGATGGATGTATGTGTGTCTCAGTTTTTTTCTTTTTTCTCTTTTTTTTAACCAATTATGGCTGCTACGTTGCTGATACGGCCCCATCTCTAAGTATTTATCAAACATTCATTTGAAAACAAAATTAACAGCAGGAAAGTGAGTGTCTGTCCTTCAAGTGTAATGAAGAAATGTAATGGACGACATATTAAACTCCCGGACCAGCAGGTTCACCCATTCAGAGACAACCAGCAATACAAGTCAACAGCCAGAGACACGCCCCATTGAGCAGCTAATGACTGGCTGAATCAACAGGAAAGGGGGAGAAGAAGGAAGGAAGGAAGGAAGGAAGGAAAGTGCAGTGTGATCAACAGGACTCCAACGAATCAAGACACCGAAGAATGGACAGATCTGCGGTGGAGGAGAGGCGGGAGGAAGGAAGGAAGGAAGGAAGAAGGGGGGGGGGGGGGGTAGAAAGGAATTAGGGAAGAAAGACAGACAGACAGACTGACTGACTGACTGACTGACTGAAAGAACGAGGGAAGGGGAGGAGGAGAAAAAAGAAAGACGGAAGGAAGGAATGAAAGAAGAAGGAAAAGAGGGAAGACAGAAAGGAAGGAAGGCTGCGAGATAGAAAGGAAAGAAGGTAGAATGGAAGGAGGGGAGAGAAAAAGGGAGGAAGGAGGAAAGAAGAAAGGAAGGCAGGAGGAAAGATATGACAGAAGGAGGAAAGAAGATGGGGAAATAAAAAGGAAGGAAGGTATGCAGACAGGCAGGCAGGCAGGCAGGCAGGCAGGCAGGCAGACGGGCAGGCAGGCAGACAGGCAGGCAGGCAGACGGGCAGGCAGGCAGGCAGGCAGACAGGCAGGCAAAGCTAACAGGGTAGGAATAACAAGAAAGGAGAAGGAAGAAAGATGAAAAGAAAAGGGGAAAATATCAAGCAGGAATTAATTTATCAGTTCAGAACGTTTAATTCTTCGCGGATTAAATAAATCGGTAACCACTGAAATTAGATGAGTGTGTGTGTGTGTGTGTGTGTGTGTGTGTGTGTGTGTGTGTGTGTGTGTGTGTGTGTGTGTGTGTGTGTGTGGGAGAGGAGAGGAGAGAGAGAGAGAGAGAGAGAGAGAGAGAGAGAGAGAGAGAGAGAGAGAGAGAGAGAGAGAGAGAGAGAGAGAGAGAATCTTCATTGACAATCTTTGTTTTAATCAGCAATTTATTATTTCATAACACTTATTTTTCACTGTTAAAATCAGCCACTAGAAAGAACGTGTCAAAAAGATTATGAGAGAGAGGAGAGAGAGAGAGAGAGAGAGAGAGAGAGAGAGAGAGAGAGAAGAGAGAGAGAGAGAGGAGAGAGAGAGAAGACGAAGACAGACAGACAGACAGACAGACAGACAGACAGACAGACAGACAGACAGACGACTGACTGACTGACTGACTGACTGACAAAAAGACAGACAGACAAAAACACAAAAAGACAGAAAAAACACCCCGCATAATAACAGACAGACAAAACATAGACTTAATGAAGGCAGGGTTGTTGTGCGGGGATTAGCACAATCAGCAACTGAAGTTGGGAAGTAAACAAAGAAGTTGAAGAAACAAACAAACTAAATATTTGCTTCACGAGGACGGAAGAAAAAAGAAGACATACAGTAAAAATACCAGGGCCAAGAAATTAGCGTATCCATTAAGTTCTATAATCCAAGGCCAGACCGAGAAAAGGGAATAATCAGCAGAATAAAAGAGAGGCACACTAACACATGAGCAAGTCCCGAAATGGCTGATTGACGAGAAATTGAGTCGAAATGGAAACAAGCGAGCAGAAACATTTCAACGAATTTATTTTTTTAGGTCACTAAAGAGGTAATGTGCAGACAGACAGACAAATGGAAAGACAGACCAGGTAGATGACATCATTATTGTTATAAAAGATAACTAGACAGACAAACAGATAGATAGGCAGACAGAAAAACATAGAGATAGACAGACAGACTGGCAGATGATAGATAGATAGGTGGATAGATAGATAGGTACACAGATAGGTAGACAGACAGATAGAGAAGTAGATAGATAGAGAAGTAGATAGATAAGAAGAAGTAGATAGATAGAGAAGTAGATAGATAGAGCAGTGGATAGATAGACAGACAGATAGACAAGCGAGTAGGCAGGCAGAGAGGCTGGCAGATAACAGATAAAATACTAGATATGGAGAAGAAAAGAGAAGAAGAGAAGAGAAGAAGAGAGGAGAAGAGACGAGAAGAAAAGAGGAGAAGAGAAGAGAAGAAAAGAGGAGAAGAGAAGAAGAGAAGAGGAGAGGAGGAGAGGCGAAGAGAGGAGAAAGAAGAGAAAGAGAAGAAGAGAGGAGAAGAAAAGCAGAGAGGAGAAAAGAAGAGGAGAGGAGAAAAGAGAAGAGAAGAGAAGAGAAAAGAAGGGCAGGACAGGGCAGGGTAGGGCAGGGCAAAGAAGAGAAGAGAAGGAGATGTGTTTTGCTAACAAAAAAGATAACTACAAAAGAAAAACGAAACCAGTACAGCTGGATGTTTCTTTAACAGAGCCGGTAATGAGGTGACCTGGCCTAGCTATAGATAGATGGAGGCCTAAATAGGCAACTCAGTGTGATGATGCATTTGTGCAGATGAAGAACACTGGTAGAAAAAAAAACAAGTACATGGCAGTGAAGGAAGAGATATATAGAACACAACATGATGACTAAATGACTAGAGAAATAATTCACTCA